>RPOG01000213.1:134295-588399 GCA_008086565.1 Thalassoma bifasciatum
ACACACAAACACACAAACACACATACATAACACTGAAACTGAAACGGATCACCTGTAGGGCCTGCAAATGTCCATCCCACACAGGCAGACAAACACATCCACCTACACCACTCTGTGGTATAACACTTACAAGAACACTGCAAACGCACACACACACACACACACACACACACACACACACACACACACACACACACACATACCTCCCTCGGGTGCTGTGAAGGTAATGACATACATAAATATATCAGCTGGATCTCAGAAAACCCCAGCATGATTGCACTTATATGTGACTGACATTTTAAATTACCCTCAAAGCCGGGGAATGACACTTTAATTTCAGAGGGCAGGCTGCAGAGACGAAATCAGGAAGAAGTAAAGTTATATGTGGAAAAAACATGATTTGATGGAGTGCGCCTGAAAAGTTGGACAACATAATAATAAGTGACTGAATAATGTTTCCTCTGTGAAACTTTCAGTCTTATACTTTTAAACAAACATATTGAAGGAAATATTGAAGATGCTGTAAGTAGACGGCGGTAAGAGCACACCCTATTTTATCTGCAGTATTGAACACAGATTCTCTCAGTAAATGCTCTCAAAGCTAATTTTAAAGCCATAAAGGAAGTAAAAAATCCTAATGTTCGTCAAGCTCAGAGGCTAAATTATGAAGAGAATGAGTGGTGGGTGCCACAGATTCAACTCTCACCTTTAACCACCGCTCAGGTCATTCCCTGCCATTAACTAACAAAAAGTATCTCTATCTTCAGTTGTATAAAAATGAAGCCAAAATACCTTTGTGGCAGGCACTGCCATCTTGTGCTGGTGGTGTCATTAAATATTTGAGCCCAAACATGGGAAAAGTTAACAATGAAACAGCCCAAATCCTTTAAGTCAGTTCAGTTAAAAGTAGGACTGATTCTTTGGATGAGTTTTAACAGACACCCACAATTATGGAGAGTTCACTGTCACAAACGTTAGTGTTTGTTACATTTCCTCTGATCAAACTCTGTTTGAGCCTTGTATGTCAACACTGATGTGAATAATGATGTCATATGCAGTTTGATCTATCAATAAATGAAACTAAACCACTCTGAAAAATGATCCTTTGTATATAAATTTGTATGAATAGAGCTTTCTGAGCTTTCGGAAACAGTTTTACCAACATTTCAACTGTTTACATACGAGGCAGATAATGTGGGCTTTATGATCTGTAAAGGCATTTGTCACCAGGAGGAGATTTACGGTCAAACCAAACTTTGGTGGTACTCCTCACAGTCAGGGTGTTTGCACAGTGATGAACCAGGGTCAGTAAGTGGTTGTTATTCACTTAGTTAGGCTGTGTCTCAGTTTCAAAATTGTGGTCCCTGAGTCAAAAGGTCAAAGATTTGATCCCAGCCTCTGCAGTCACATACTGAGCAATCCTTGAGGGGCATCCACAAATTAGAAAAAAGTGTTCTACTATGGAGATCCCTGGAAGGGTAAGGCTGAAAGAAGAAGAGGAAAATCATCACAAAGAGTGGTTGCACAAGGCACAACCACTGGGCGCTTTGGTCTCTTAGATGCATTATTCTGCTTTACACCTTTCTACCAAACTTGACTCTACTTTAAAAATTCAACTCTTGTTCACAATTGTGACATGACAGAAAGTTGCTAAAGTAAAGTGACTCGTACGGGTTTTATTCTCTTGACTCTTGAATGCACTTCACAATCCTACTCCAAAAAGTTGTGTAGACTTCTTCTCCCAAGTCTGTTTCTGTCAACTAGGACCCGAGTCTGTAATCCTGGTGGTAATGAATTACTAAAACTAGTCAGTAGTTCTTACTTACTTTGTATTATTATTTGAAGATACAGAGACGGATATCTTCCACATATCTTAATACCACAGTGGAAAATTCATATAATTTGCATCCATTCACATGCTATGACTATTAGTGACCTGCTTCAGTGAAGGGTATGATTTTTTAATTGAATACTTCTGATATGACGAAGACAAAGTCACCAAAAGTCTGATACTGACCGTCTCCATTCCTTCATATGAAAGCAGCATATAATCCCTCTGGTCTGACAATAAACACCTCCTCAAACAAGGTGTTCAGGCTTCAGCAAACAGCATGAAATGAGAACAGGGAGGCTGCTAAACACTTCATCACACAAATACAGCCACCACCACCAGACTGTATTGAACCGAGCTGCTCACTATTTTGAGAGAGATTTGCTCAGATGTGGCAGGACACACTGCTGCGTTTACAGACTGAACACACACTTTGATTTTTCACCTTTGACTTTTGCCCCGTGAAGTCAAAATAAAAAAAAAAAAATCTGCATTTCAAAACATCATTAGGAATATGAAATGAAATGACTAACGTACAAACTGACTAAGTGGGTGAGACTATATATGAGTCAAACCAAGTGTCTGTGAGTGAGAGAGATGTGTGTGTGTGTGTGTGTGTGTGTGTGTGTGTGTGTGTGTGTGTGTGTGTGTGTGTGTGTCTGACTTGGCGCTCCACCATGTGATTGAAACGCTTATCAAACTGATTCGGCTCCCCCCTCCCCCCCTCAGTCTGCCTCCACCCACGGCCACAGCACCCTGATTCTTTATGGCTCTTGACCAATCAGAGCAGTCCTTCACTGCTCTAGTAACCATGGAGCCCACAGAGGGTCTCACCGTGTCGCCATGGAAACTGCATCTGTTTACAACAGCGTTAAGTGTGAAAGAAGAGGATGGAGAGCTGTGTAGACTTGTTCAGAGGAATTACCTCCGGGAATGTTTCTGTTTCAGACAGACGTGATTTATCAGCTGCTCATCAATCTGCTCTTAATGTCTTGATTTTATTGTTTTTCAATGAGCCGTCAAAGTGAAGCTTCGCTGTGTTAAAGTAGGACTGATAATAAACACAGCAGGTGGCTTTTACAGTGAGAATTATCTGTATTTTTATCGGGTAATTAATCAGACGGTTGGTAAGAAAAACGATCCTTTAAAGCTGCCTCTCAGGGAGCAGTTAAAAAGCCATCATAGCAGCATAATATAGAAGTGACATTTTGTCGTGTGTTTATTTTAACGTGGTTATTTGTTCCCATAAAGAGAGAAAATTATGCATGGTTTCTTAAAAGAATACCAGATTAGCATACTAATCCTCTTATGTGAAACAAAACAAAACAAACATTTCTTTGCAATGAAATTCTCACTTTTTATTTAAACCCTATTGTGCTATTAATAAATATTTTCTAAATTTTGTGATAAGTCTCTTTGTCTGAGAGGAAACATTACAGTTTGTAAGGCTTGAATCAGGGGTGTCAGAAGATGACTCTGCAAAGTGTATGATTACAGAGAAAAGCGGCTTCAGAACAAGGAGTTTTTCTCTGTAATTCCCTATTCTTCATGCACTCACACAACTTTTTTTTTTAATTAATAAATGTTATAGATTTACAGTTCAGATGATAACTGGAATCTTCCTTCATGGTTCCTGCTTTGATTCGTACGATGCGTTGTCAGCTCTGGCGGTTTTCTATGCAGATGTTGATGTTGATATACATTTTAAGTAATTTCTACATCTTGTCAAGTTGTTTTGATCTTACAGTGAAGTATTGTTTAGTAGCAGACACCTGTCACAAAATGTTTTCTGTCTTTGTAGAAAAGCTGCTCTTGTAGGTCATAATGTTCATATCTAACTGAGGGATAATATTGTCAAAACTGCACTTACTCCAACAAATGAAAGAATTCTAGGTTGCTTCAGGAAAGGAGAATGAACACTTTCCACTTCTTCACTTTAGAAGAACAGGAAACATTTAGAGTTGTTATTTATAGGATATTATGCTTTGCTCTTACTGTTCTGATTCACCTGGGATCATTTGTGTGCACAGACTTTCTGAAGGGCAGGGGTCGAAAAAAAAGTGAGCTTTTTACATGTCTCATCTTTGTGAATGACATTCTTTGGTACTGTATCAGACCCTTTCTACTTTTCTCGGTTAGAACAGTTGGAGCAGCCTAACACTACACAAAACATGGAGATTTTGTTTTTTTTCCTGCCTCTATCTGAATTTCATGCTCTCCCGCAGCAGCACTGCGGTGAAACCGAGCTATAGGACCATGAGGGGGGCAACCAACCCCCCCTGCCCCACCTCTGTGCACACCACTGCTTGAGATCAACCTGGGCTGTATGTGGCCCCTGAACTAAGTGAGTTTGACACCCCTGGCTGAAATTATGTTTAATATTAGGGTGTATGAGGGAGCAGAAATATTAGCCCCTTGGATGTTAAGAGACTGCACAGTGATGCGCAGTTAGGACATAGTGGAAACTCATTTACAGTGTAAAGGGAAAGAGCGAAGCAGCAAGTAATTAAACATGGACTCACTCACAATTTAATCACTATGTGTGCTCGGGCGAAGTGAACAATGTGGCTGCAGCTGTGTGAGATGTAGCCGGTCTGCACGACAGTCAATGGTTCACTGATAACATCCTGGTACTACTCTGTTGTACAACAGCCGGAAAGATTTCCTGAAAGTGTGGAGTTGGAAAGACACCAGCTATGTCTTGATTTGATCAACAGTATGTGCAGTTCTCTGACAGAGTGTGTATACCAAAGATATCTCAGCGAAAACAAACTAACACGTCTGTTATTTTTCAGATCATCGCGTTTGATGAGCTCCGCACAGACTTCAAAAACCCCATTGATCAGAGCAATCCCACCAGAGCGGTAAGAAATCTGCTGTTTCACTTCTTTCAAGGATGATCAAACCCTAAGAAATCCCCTCACTACCAGGAGGAACCCTCCACCATCACCACAAAAAGATGGAAATACACACGTTCCTGTTCGCAGTCATAAAAATACATTTTCCTGAAATAGACTACGACAACAACACACTGAGTTTATACAAAATGTTCTTCCATTAGAAACCCCCATTGCTAAACATAATTACAATTAAATTAAGGTTTTATGGTTTTAGAATGAAATCTTTCAAATGTTTAGTCCAGCCACATTCTCACGCTGCATTAATTTGTCAACATGAGCACAAAATATTTGTGTCACACTGAAAAGAAAACCAATCTAAAGCTTCCAGGTGATTCTGACAGCAGCGTATTTCTTGAACACTCATTTGTATGCAGATTGAAGCAATCAACCCTCTGCAGACACGGCAGCTTGTCGGCTTAATCAATTAAAGAGGCTGCTGCAAATGAAGCCGCTGGCTATATAATGAGTTATTGTGATACCGGCAAGAATAAGAGTGCAGACACAAGGTTTCACCTGTCTGTTATATGAAACAGACTCACTCCCTCAAGTGACAGGGGAAATAAAATCATGTGCTTCACTTTAGAAATTCCATCTGATATTGAAACCCCAAGTATTAAAACTTTAATTCGCTTGTCTTCCCTCTGGAAGTGTTCCTCATGAAGTCTACAGTGTGGATAATTCTTTCTTTACCTTTCATATGCAGCATTAGTATGAGTCAATAATGACTGCCATTATTCATTTTGTGAGCTAACAGCAGCTGCGAATGTCTCTTTCACAAGTTAGTTAATGTTCTTGCAGTCATGTGAACCTGCATCCAAACCGCAAAATGATGAGGAGTGGGAGAGGAAACTGTGAAAGCCGACTGTGGGTGTGTGGAGGAACGCCAGCCACAGGAGTTGGACACAATGTGCAACACCTGTACAGTAAAATGTACTGAGTACTGACAGGGGCTCTGCAACAAACCCTGCTGTAAAAGCTCAGTTTGATTTTTTTACCCCCCTGAGACAAAGATGGATTCTCTGGCAAGACATCAGAAAGTATTGAGCATTACAAGCTTTGCAGAGGCAGGATTTATGTCAAGGCTGCTGAATTAGATTGCATCACAGCGTGCAGGTGTTGTACACTCATCCTAAACTTGTTATCATCGCCGTTGTCAACATGTCACATCCGTTCAGAAAGAACATGATCAGCCAGGATGTGGCTCTGCCAGGTTCCCCTAAAATCAATAAACTTCACAAAACAGACATGGCAACAGCCACAGAAAGATACACAGCAATTATTTCTGATGTTAGCAGAGAGCAGCTCGGGCTCAGTCAGCGGCTGTTGTCTACAAAAGAGACAAAAGCAGCAAATATTTGGACCAGAGATACACAGGAACATAAAGACAAAGAATAAACAAGTGTGTCCAAATAGAGTCATTTATCACAGTAACAGAGAAAAGGAGCCATTGCAGCATGCACAGTGATCAGCTGGGTCACATAAAGGGACTGGAGTGTATAGATGTGCTTTGTTGAAATCAAACAGAAAAGGTGACATTTTTGTTGCCCCTTTATAAGGTTAAATTGCGCATATTATACTCTCTAAAATGTTTTACTAAGTAATGCTCATGACATTATTATCACCCGAACCCTCTCGGTGATAATGAAATGAAATGGCTTGCAGAGTGCTGTTTAATTTTGCTTTTATGTTCATCCTTTGAAAGCACAAAGTCAGACAGGGTCTTGTTCACTGTAAAGTTTGGCATTTTCAGCAGCTGTGTGGAAACACTAAACACGAAAACACAAACATACTGCCAGTATACAAAAGCTGATAGAGTGCTATGAGGTTCATTTCAGTTCCTTTACCATAGTCAATTAAGTTGAATGAGGTAATATCTAAATAAAGGGGTGCAATTTTCCCATGTTTAAAGGGCGGACATTCAATATACACATTTTTCTTAACTTGTCTATATTCATGTGGTGTGAATCCCTGAATCTGTCTGTAAACTGATCTGAAGAACTTGTTCCAAAAATAACATGAGATTTTCATGAGACTTAGTGAAATGATAAGTTACTTTCATAAGGTACTTATTTATGACAGGGAGGGATGGGCCTTGAACACCGAGACCTTCTTAAAGAGCCTTAAAGAGACAGCAGTTAAAACTAATTGTTTCAGACAAGGGCTGAATTAAGAGTTTTCTAGCACAAAAAAGTGGGGAAATTGGGCTTTTTTTTTCAGCTGTTGCTGCCAGAAGAAAGATGGGTACAAGAGGGACTATATAAAGTCTGAAAAAAAGCCCATACCCCTTCTTTAAAAACAAACATGGCCAGCCTGAGCCAAAGAATTGGATAAAAATAGTCCAAAAGATTACGGTCAAATCAGTATTTGCTCGTCATAGTGAGTCATCAAAATCTTAAATATTCAGCAGAACAGAACAGAGAGCCTCTGACCCCCCAGCGGAGAAACTTATTCATGATTTTATCGGCACAAATTGGTAAATTCATTATGAAACATTTGTAAATCTACTTGTATATGTGGCACATACTTGAGATGTGATTTTAGTAAAATGGTAATGAAATTTGATTCTTTTGACATGATTATTAAAAGAAATAGCTAATTGAACTTGTCAGCACTTCACTGATGATCTTTTTTGTATCCTGTTTAACATGAGCTGTCTCCACTGCCTCTGATTAATTCCTCTAGTACTTCTTCCCTGATTGGAACAATTAAATATTCAGGATGAACGGCTGACCTAACACTAATTAGTGCAGCCCTGGGAGGCTCAATGCTGTAAAACCCCAACAGCTTTACCACAGGACACCAATTTATATGTGCAATTACAAACCAAACAGTGTACAGTAGTTTAACTGGAGGGCCCGTTTTCCTCTCTCTCTACCTACAATTTAGAGCAAAGTGTCCTGGAAGCGTGAGGCGCACAGAGCAAAAAAGCAGAACTTTACACAGCTCAAAACCAACAACTGTAAATAAACGGAGGCTGGAGGGGGTGTCAGGTCTGGAGGCTGGATACTGTAGATTCAGGCCAAAATCCAATTTCAGGTCACCAGAGGGGGTTGATTTTATGTCTGCAGATTCATAAAAGCTGCAGCCTGTGGCTACAGCTGAGGATAGAGGCCTATGTGAGGCTTAAAACTATAGACTATTACACTGTAAGTAAGACAGATACCCAAATAAATCAGAACAAAGTCAAATCTGTGTCTCTGCAATTTTAGCTTCAATAAAAACAGGAAAGAAACACCAATATCGTTTATAAGACATCGATCAGATCTTGCTAAGACTTTTATCTTGCTTCTCTTTGAGCCAGGTTATGAGATTTAATTAATTTGGGCCAATGACTTGAAGCACATCATTTGATTTCCTTTACAAGTGGGTCAATTCTCAACACAACAGTCTGCATCCTGCTTGTTAACACCGAGCAGTGGAAACTGGACATCTTTTACTCTAAAAACAGATACTGAACCCTCTGCCATTGCTCTTAGGAGACTGAAAAGGATTTGCTTGCAAGAAAAACTGTCAAAAATTGATCTGTAACTCATTTCCACAAGTGGAAGTGGTGAATAATATTTGTCAGTTCAACACCTGATGGTTTTTGATGTAGTAAAACCAACCAAGAATAACATAGGCTATGACCCTTTGCTGCATGTTGAACCCTGTCTCTGTTCACCACATTTCCTGGCTGTTTTGTCAATAAAGGCAAAAAGAAAATATCCATAACAGTAACTTAAAAAAGTGAATGGTTGCAAAACAAATGTATTTTACAAAGATGGAGTTTGAGGTGTGTAATATAGGATGTCTTCTATCCACCAACAAGTGGAAATCCCACATAATGTGAAATATTTATTACTGTTTGCCCTCAATACTTACTTCAGAAATGCTGGGATTTATTTTTTGCATCTAACTTTATTCAGACTGATTATCAGGATCAAAACATCATCTGCTGACATCTCTCCTGGTGGCTCAATACCCATTATCATGATCAAATATCTGACCGTGAAGACATGAGGTCAGAGGTCAAAACAGAACGACAGCATCTGTATAAATACCTCAAAGCTGAATGGATTGACTTGTAGAGTTACATAAGAGGATATAATTGCACTTCATTTAGATGTAATCAGAAAGCTTCTGTCTAGTTGACCTCCTCTATTGAGTTTCTTTTCTTATCATATTAATGTGTCCACATCCTTTTGAACACTGAGTTAATGGGGTTTGAAAAGCATGTCTGCTTTCAGATATTTATTTTTGATGAACAGACACGTTGAGTGAAACAACCAAAGCAGCACTTGTTAATCAGACTTTCTATTTGTCCTCTCCTCAGAGGGAAAGGATTCTCAACATTGAAAGAATCTGCAACTTGCTTCGCAGGGTGAGTAATGTGTCTTTTTCTTTCCTTTTTTTTCTCACCTGTTTGATGTTGGTGGGTGACTAAACACAGGGGGCTTCAGATGTGCATGACCAGTTCTTTCCTCTCACCCTGTGTGGACCGTGATGCATCCTGATTCATTTCACATGTCGTCCATTCCTCCAGCGCTGCTCTGCAGACTCACAGTAACAGACAGATTTTTTATGTGCAGTGCTATGATTTCTTTTTTTTCTCTGTGAAAGGTTTTAAAAGGGAACTTGATGTCCCTGAAATGAAATGTGCTGCGGAGGCCATTTTGAATGTGTGTGATGGAAAAGCACATTCTGCCACAGGAGACTTCAATGAGCACAAGTTATGAAACCATTTAACTGTTCTTGTGCAGCAAAAAGCTTTTATATATATGCGCAGTTGGCATGCTATGTTGTTCTAACCATCATCTAAGGCTCACATATTAAAGAAGAGTGTATGAGTTCATGCATCTTGTCTTTGGGGATGGCTGCCAGGGACATAAAGTCTATGAGCTTTTAATGGAGCAGTCGTGTCAACAGAGGCCTGTTAATAAACCTATTTACAGTTGTTTGTTTGGATAGTGTAAGGGCTTTGTACCTCAGCAGCTGAAGTGAAGCAGAGTACAGAAGTTTGTCAAGTTCAAGCATTGGTGATCAAATATGCTGCTTTAACTAACTAAGACAAAAGATGTCCAGGGCATTGTTTCATTAGCAGGTGGTCATGAACTAACCACCAGATATCAGGACTCTAATCATGATAAAAAAGACCATGAGAAATCCTCTCAAGCCATGGTTCTCTGCATGGCGCCTGGTTTGCAATAAATGAATCAAGAAACAACATCCAAACAGCAAGCGTCATCTGCTTATCCAGGCAGTGATTGTGTTTTGTTTTAGGCTTGCGAGCTAACATCATTTAATGCAAACACATATTCTACTTTTGTAAACCACTATTCCAACCACCTCCCCTCCTAATCTTCATGTTGCACACTTGAACACAATTACTTTTTTTTCTTGCATACAGGGGTTTTTATAATGACATATGTTTTTACATTTGCCTTAGTGCATGCAAATTTATCATTTACAAGATTATATGCATCATAACAAAAATAACCATGAGTTGGGGGTTTCAGTGTCCATATGTTTTATATTATTATGGGTCCCACAAACGTCTCTGCAGTCAGTCCAAACTGTATTCCTCTGCAGCTTAGTCATAATCAGCGCTTTAAACCAAAACTAGCAGCCAACTATAACTTTAAATGTTTATAACTGAGATCAGCATTTGCACACAGTCAACACATCCACGTCAGTACTGAATTTCTTGTCAGTACTGAAACTGTAAAATGGATGTGGTCATGTTGGGATTGGTAGGAACGGAGTCCATGGTTGGAAAAATAAATTCTGATGATAAATTCAGACAACAATCATCATACACTTTGATCCTGTCAACAGTTTAAATCCAGTGTTTGAAGTTTATTTATTCATCTGGTTAAGAAGAGAGAGACTCTGCCAAAATGAGTGTGCATTTTTTGCTGACATGGGCTGTGAACTGATCTATTACACAGCTGTCTAAATAATTGATTCTGATCAGTCAACACCTCGTATTAATGGTCTGTTAATTCTCGACTGCACACCGTGGCTGTGGGCACGACTGTTATCACAGACACCGGTGGACTGACTCTAATCATATCAACCCACTGAGAGGAGTCTGGTTTGTTTGACATTAATTTAGGGAAAAAAATGAAAGAAAAGCACACACTACAAACAATGCTCTTTGCTGGAAACATATATGAACAATTACATGCATTGCAGCACGAGCTGAAATGTGGTCATGTCTTATTTTTTTTTTACAGTTTAATTAAACTTAATTAAGGCCAAATTCACATCACAATATATGAAAAATGTCTTACCTCAAGATATTGTTTTATTATTTCATGAATTGCTTAATTTTCTTAGATATAAATATAAAACAAGAAACTTAACAAGAACATTTTTCTTTCCCAATTAGCAGTTTTCTTTTTCCTTTACTCTTTGCAAGGAATGCAGGTGTCATTTTTATTTCTAATAGCCTGAAGTGAGGCAATTTTTCAAGACTTCTCTGGTAAATGTGACTGAGAAGACAATTTTATTAAGGGTAAGACATATATGCTTGATCATATTTAAGTGTGGTACATGCATAATGACACTGATAAAGGAAAAAATATGTAATCAATTTTAACAGTGACAAGGCAGTAAAACCTTCTAGTACATTTTTTCCTTGGTAATTTTAATGAGAATATTAGCTAAGTTAACGTGTTCAGAAAAGGCTACACAATTGACAGTTACTCTGGATGCAGCACAAACAGCAAGCCTAACCTAGTTTTTTCAGCACAAGTAATCTCTTATTAAATAAATGTAATCATATAAGTAAGAAGCACATTGAACTGGGTGCATGGTGCATAGTGAAGGATGGACCTGGAGGGTTTAATTACACTGCTTTCTGTCAGGGTCAATGTACATCATGTGTTGTGTAGATACTAGTCTGTAGCTGTTTGGCATTGAGTTGTGGTGCATTATTGATCTGCTGTGGAGCAATTCAAGAAACATTAAAGGAGTGAAGTGTTGCAGATATATAGATGTAAGATGTCTTTAAAGGAGCTTCTCTACAAACACATGGATCATTCACATTTACATGAAAGAAGTGTTTTCACTGAACTGATGAACTCAATATCACTAATATTGTTTAGCTGTACAGCTTCCTAACTTCTCTCTGAACATTTATTTTTCAAGTTTTTCATCTTGCGTTTTATTCTGTTTCTGTGAAACTGTAGCAAATTAAAAGTGACTTCTTAGCCTCGGATGTAAAGCTTTTTAGTAAAGCACTATCTTTTTACTGTGGATGCTTTAGTACCAAATGGTCAAGGTTAGTGGCAAACTCTGAAAGAATATGGAGTATTTACCGGCAGACGAGACGGATTGTTTTAGACTCAAGTCAGAATTCAAGGGAGTTTTAATTCAAAGATCTATTAGGCACCTTGTGTCTTTATGTACCAAACAGACCTCTTACCTGACTTCCTGTGTCTGTTCTTTGCAGCTGGTGGTACCAGAATATTCCATCCACGGCCTCTTCTGCCTGATGTTTATGTGTGCTGGAGAGTGGGTCACTCTTGGCCTAAATATCCCCTTGCTCTTCTACCATCTGTGGAGGTAAAGTCTCAGAACAGATGAAAACAGAAAACAGATGTCAGACCGGCTTTTTTTTTTTTTTGCTATTACGAGTCTAATTTCTCTGCTTCTTTGTCAGGTTTTTTCATCGACCGGCTGATGGGTCAGAGGTCATGTACGATCCCGTCAGTGTAATGAACGCAGATATTCTCAATTACTGCCAAAAGGAATCATGGTGTAAACTGGGATTTTATCTACTTTCTTTCTTCTATTATCTCTACAGGTGGGTAAAACAAAATTGGACCTTGTCAATATTATTATTGCTTTTGGGTTGTAGTGATGTCTTTCAGAGTTGTATGATGTTTTATGAAAGTGTCAAAACTGGGAAAAGCAAGCTGCAAAAAAAATGTTTCACCCTGTTTTTATCTGTTGCCATGATCTATTTCCTGCTACAGTATGGTCTACGCTCTGGTGAGCTTCTAACAGACAGGAGATCTGGAGACATAAAAAGAAGAATCTGTGTGAAAGACTCAATAGAACAAATGGAGGTCGTGACACACGCTCTCTCTCCAGTCCTTCTCTGGCTTGGTTTTTTCAAAGTCTAACCTTGGACCAAACAAAAAGACCAATCCAAATGATAATGTGAATGTAAAAGTGTTGCCTCCACTCGATTACATGGCTTGATCCTCGATACTGCTGTGGGACAACTGGATATATTTTGTAAAGACTAAAATGGGACAAAAAGAGGACATTGCAGCAGGTGTTTGTGTTGCCTTTGACCCATTATATGAAATAACAATATATCTCTGAAGGGCTGGAGTTTTTCCGTGCTGCTCTTACTGATCCAGTCCCTCAACTCACTGTGAATCTCCAAACACTTTGGGGCTGGAAACTAAATAATACGTCTGTACTCTATGACTCTGAAACTGTACGCAAAGCAGGAATGTTTTCTCTTTGACTTAAGGGACATCTCTGAAATAAAACCTCCACTCTGACCGTGTCACAGGTACAGAAATTATAAGAAATAGAGAACTTGTAAGACAGGCACAAGGTCTGACAGAGAAATAAAGAGGAAGATAAAAAGGGGGAGGTACACAGTCAAATATGACATCTCCTCAGTGCCAGCCTTTGGCAAACTGAAGTTTCACACTGTACGGAAAAAACAAGGTATAAACCACATGTTTGATTTTGAGGTTCTTAGCTTGTATAGTTGCTCACAATAAGTATGTCCATAAAGCCTGAACATATATTAAACTACATGCTAGATTTATACTTTCCAGAGAGCACAATACTCAGACACAAAAAGCCAAAATTTTGCATCTAAAAACAAAGATAAACAACAAGATAAAATATCAATAATGAGGCTAAAGAGTGTTGAGACGCTGTCAGGACTTTTATTCCTCAACACACATTCAAATTTGGCACCATTGCTTTTTTGTGTTTTCTAACAACTAGATTGAAAAAATAGTTCAGGTGTATTTTTCTTAGTGTGCAGCACCTTATTCCTGTTTCCAGTGAAGTTTACTCTTACTCATTTGCATCTATACTGTAGTCATAGCAAAGCAACTTTCTCTGATCTGACGTAGTTTAGAAATCTCATGTATAAAAAGCAATGAAAATCAAGCAAACAAGCAAAGTAATTCATGAGACATACTGGTGGAGGTACATTCAGTGGAGTAGTAACAATGAATGAGACAGAGGGAGCAGATGAGACGATAATGACTCTATGATAATATTTCATATTTGAGAGTGCAAAGTCCATTGAGACTGAGTCATCTCAACGCGTCAAAATCATACCATGTAGACGAGACTGTGTAAGTGAGCGAAGCCTTTTCTCAGCTGGTGCCGCCTTTGTTATCATGTGTTCATAAGTTTGATTCATACGTCGAGTGACAGCTCAAACATGTTATTTTAACAAAGCTCGAGAACAAACAGTGATGTTTGTGTTGCAATGTCTGACACATCAACAACAAGACCCACTAGGAGACAAACTATCTCGAGCACTGGTTGTTGGAGTGGTTTCTAAACCTGAAATAATAATGTCATGTAGTCACATGGAGACTTGTGTTTCAAGTGTTTCTAATCCATGAACCACTGGTTTTCTTGATTTATTTTCTGGTAATTTCTCAGATAAAGTCTAATCTTTAAATTTCATCTAGGATTAAATCCTTTATAAGTGGAGAAAAATTTTGCTTATATAACAGGCAGTGGTTGTGTGCTTTCAATTACTGACTCTACTATCTAGTAGATGAGTAATGTTCAAAAGATCCCAGTTAAAGATGACGACTACTGTTCCTTTAGTGTTTCTATTAGAACTTTTTTTTTGGCTTTCAAAATCCAAGTTCTTAACATACACCTGTAGATGTTGGCCAAGGACATCTAAAAGGTTTTTGAGGTCATCTCAACATCTGTCTTGGCAACCCATCCACAGCTGATTCTTTGAAGAGCTTGAGTAGTGCTTTATTATCAGGCTCGATCTGCAGCCATCAAATGCCCTCCCATGGCATTTCAGGTCTTCTGTTCTTGATACTGTTTTCCCAAGGAGCTTGAGGATCCTTGGGCTGAGAAGCCAGGACAGCATCTGCACCCAAGCTCAATTGGTTCAAACTGGGCCCTTCACCTCCAGCTCTGACATTTACCCACCAGGCACTCATACTTAGCTCTATCCTCTTGTGGTCTTACTCTGACTACTCTACCAAGGGAACAATAATTCTCGCTGGACCACTGAGGTGTTGTCCCAGTTAGAACCATGTCTGGTCTCAGAGCAGGAACTTTATTGAGCTCTTGGAACGTGAACTGTCTTCTTAGGTCAGCCTTCAGCTGCCAGTCCTGTGCTGTGGCAAGTGGCCTCTGTGCTGCACCTGACAGGGCTGAAGAGAGGCTTTGAGTGATCTGAGTGCTGATGGTGATGTCTACTTTCATCCTCAGAGCCTGGATGTTGAATCGGTGACATACTCATCTCCCAGAGCAGTTGGGCAACAGCTCAGTTTATCCTCAGGGATCCTCTCTATGGCACAGCAGACATCCAAGTGTCAGCAAAACCTCAACAGAACATAAGGAAAAGGTTTGGGATGACATCATAGACCGATTGAACAAACTCTGTCAATAACGTCCTCTGGTCAATAACCTGTCCTCTCCAGATCTGCCTCCAACTGTCTGGCTAAAACAGACTTGCTCCGTCTTTGCCTAGACCTTTTTATTCATTGTCAGAGTCTGGGTAACATCAATACCAACCGTCTTCAGTTTACCATGGAGCCTCCGTCTATGACTAGTTCTTAATCATGCACAAGCTGGGGTGACGAAACTTTGAGTTTGGCCCAGTCATCTGAGCTGTAGTCATTTGCTTATAGCCTGAAGACTTGTTGGTGACCGCCATGTTGGGTCAATAAGGGTTAAAATCTTCCTGGAAATCCTGATCGGTCAACTACTATCAGTCAGTCATATATACTTCCCCACTAGTTTTTTCACTGGCTGCTTTAAGTGGTTAGGACTAACTTGTGCAGTACTGACCCAGAGGCGTTTATAGTCCTCAGCCCCAGTACCACCAGGTCTCCGTTGCCTCCTGGTGCCTCCTAGATCAGATGGGCTATTGTACCAAGGTGTTGATATAGCCATGTTGATAGAGCTTGCTCGAAATTCTGAGGGGATTTTCTGTTGATACCTGATTTCGTCATCAAGACTTAATTTCTATTAATCATCACTTCGCTATCATCTCTACTTCTAACTACCTGTGTGATCATTTACAGTGGAGGTCGTAGCCAAGGGCATCTCTAATTAACAACATTGAAAATACAAGGGGTTCATTCTTGAAGCTCTGATAATTGCTCTCTTTTTTATTGAACCCCTCACCACAGTTAGATCTAGTGTTGGAGTAAAGCAGTGAATGGACAGGGTCTTATCACAGTTTGCAATAGGTTTGAAGTATTTGTCTACCCATCTTCTGGAGTGAAAGCAAGATGGCCACTTGGCTTTTGTCCAAACTTCTCCCAAGTTAATTGTAAAGGACAAAAAATAAAAGTTTGGGGAGAGATGTCCTTGCTTCTCTTGATTGCTCTACATCTTCCTCCATTGTGTGCTTGTACTGGTGCCCACAGAGTCACCAGCACCAGGTGTAATCTCACCTGGCTAATCCCTACCTTGGTCAGTCCTCTTAAACCTTTGGTTGATTCTTGATTTGTTGAGGGTTTGTGCTTCATGCAGACTAGAGTCACCCTCTCTTATTGTTGGCAGATGGCCATTGAGCCTGGCACCGTTCTGGTTGCCTGATTGGGTCAGGACTTGGGGGTTCTGGGGTGATTTTTTTGCCCCTGCATCTCATCAGCTCTTAAACCTGCATATTTCACTGTTTATTTCCAGATATGGACTTAATGGATCCTAGATAGTTCTTATTCTCTGATTGTATCTTATGAGCAGATGAAGTTGTTTATTCATTAGCTCGGGTCACTGGTGTTAATCCCACCCTGTTTGGGTGCTCAACCTACCTTGGGCGCCTCCAGGGGTTAAACTCAGAGAGATTACCCTCTTGTTTTTGAACAGAAGATGGTTGCTATCCTGACTTTGTCTTTACGGCAGCCACCCCATTTACTCCTCAGATACGTCTAGCTTTAGCCTAAAGGAACTGCTTTTAGCTTACACCTACAACTGCTTGGACGTGTTACAAATGATGTTTCCTGGTGCTTATTGAGTGCTTTGGGTCACTAGATATGAAACACCTTCTCCTATGACTCAGACAAGGTCGATCAGGTGCCAGCTGGTGTCCTTGCAAAAGAAAATATCACACACTGTCACACTGTTGTGCTATTTAAAGTTGGAAGCTCTGTGGCATCAAGTTCAGAAAAGTTCGGCTGCACTTCACTGCAACGGTTGAATTTGATCTTTTCATAACAATATATATTATCACCAGATTATTCGGCCTGTGTTGAAACTTAGATACATACTGCCCTTTACAAAAGAGGTGCATAAATGTGTTCTCAGTGACCTGTTCACACAGAAAAGTACTTTTGTAGAGAGCCTTTTTCCTCTTATTGAATCAGGGAGTCATAGAAAGCTTCACTACTGAGAGTTTGTAAGTTTAAAAAGCATTTTGGCCTGACTGCTTTCAGTACTAGCATCTCGAACCATTTCCATATGTGACAGGACCTTCATGACGGCTAGAGAAAGGAAATGCAGCCAATTTAGAGACACACACACACACATACACACACATACACACACCTCTTGTGCCAATCAAAGTTTGTTTCATGTCACTTCAGTACTAATAAGGGTTTTAAGTGGGAGCATCCCAAACTGCTTGTGTGATTCTGAACCAAACTGAAACATTTACTCGACTTAAGTGGCTTTAATAGTCTGTCAATGTTCCTGAAGACGCGGTAGACAGAACACGTTGTACCAAATGATGTTCCCATTTAAATAATCACAGGATGCTGAGACCTCAAAACTCTGCCAACAGTGTGAGCGTGTCGAGTCCGGACAATCACTATTATAAAGCACAGGAACAGGAGGAAGAGAGGAGGAGAGATACAGCTCATTTGAATGTCATTATGTAGTTGCTCTGAACAAAGCATTTTAGAAAACTGTATTTAAGTATATCTATTTGTATCTGTCTTTTATACATTTATCATCTATGTACGCTACAGTAAACTTGGTGGGTTACTTTGTATTTATTAGGTTACACTATGATGTACAGTTAATAAGCAGCTCATACCGTATTCTAATAAAACAGTAATACCAAAAGGATCCTGTCCATGTTTATTCTTTTGTCCTGTGTGTTTGGATTTATATGAGGAGTGTTGCAGTTTGATACTTTGCAGACTTTTAAGATGCTCTAGAGGAAAAAAATACCATTCATAGGCAAGGACACCAAGTGCACTAGAGGAGCGTACAAGTACAAGGGTGGCACTGAACGGCAGCTGCATTTAGAAGTGGTTTCAGACATTTACAAGAGCCTCTTTAAAAGAACAAGAATAACTGAAAAATTCCAAAAAGACGTGAAAGATGCAACAGAGAGAGAATGAAAATCACTCATTGATGTCTTCACCTTCAGGAAAGTAATAAATTAGATTGCAGTCTATTCAGTACAAGACACAATGAACGCAGCAAAAGACCAATGATGAAAATGCCACTGCATCTGTAATACACCTACATTTGTACTCAGAGTGACATTTCTTTTTATTCTCATGTCAGAGGGGAAAAAGGCTGAGTGTGTTACTGAGATGGCACAAAGCTTGATTTTGAAGTTCTGTGAGGTTTGTCAGGTTATCACTTGTCAAAATACTGATTCAGACAGAAAACAGAGCAACAGTCGGCTTCAAGCTGGCGTTTTCCCTCTGAAAAGGACATATCACTCCCTGCTGTCACCATGGAAACTAAATTGTATTAGAGATTCCTGTTGACTCACTCCGAGACTCACAACTCACACTCACTCAATACACACACAACAAGGTAGATCTTACACACACACACACACTGTAGCTTAGAAACTCTCATAGATTTAAAAGGGTCATCTATTTTATCACGGGGAACAAAACTCTGGTGTTCCTGTGAGACACCTGCTCTTTCCTGCAACTACACAAAGACACACACACACACACACACACACACACACACACACACACACACACAAACACAGCTTCTGCACATGCATCTGTTTCTGACTCTGTCTCATCCCATGGTTCGCACCGTTCACACTCATCATCACTGGCTCTTCCTCTTCCAGCACCCTTCATCACCATTATTGCCCCCCCACCCAACACACACACACGCACACACACATACACACACACACACACACACACAAACACACTCCCCTCTCCCACGTCTGTGCTCTCTGGGAGCTGTTACCATAGAAACTGGCTACAACTGATGGGCTTGAAACGTCACGATTGGCACACACAGTTGGCAAGCGCATGCACGCGCACAAACACACTGTACACACTAACACTAATGTAAGCACACACAAAAACACGCACGCACATTTTCTTCTCGTTCATTATTATGCAAGGCACTCCTGGATGCACATGGCACATTGTTCCTGCGGTGAAGCCATGCATACAGGAGAAAACTGTACTAATCTGTGCTAATAGCTAAAGATAAGCTAAGATACTATGGGGCTGTTTTCACAATGAAGCATCAGTGATTGTAAATCTGAATGTAGGATTCAAAACAATACAGATGTGAATTTATCAAAAAGAAAGATCAAAAAGGTGGGCTAGTTGGTTTGAAAGTCTTATTTCAAAACTTAGTTAATCTGAATGTATTTAAATTTTATGTTAAAAGTCTGGATTCAAGCTAACTAAGTTCACAACGTTCTTGTTGATTTTCTTCCATGAAGTGTTAAGTTCTGCTCTGCATGAGTCTGATTATTTTGTTGAAATGTTGCACTGTTGCCATTCTCCAGGTTTCTCTTGGTAATAAGATCACTGATTTCAGTGGGACTAAACCTACTGAAAAAAAACCCAGTTCCTGTTAATCACAGAATATGTGAAGCAAAAGACTTGAGATGCTCAACAGCAGGGTGACCATATTCTAAAAAAAAAAAAACAAGAAGAGGACCTCTGACCCGGCCTCTTGGAAAAACCGCAAAAATACCCAAAGACACTGAAGGACAACAAAGTAGCTTCATAACCCACGCATTTATTTTTTAAGACACTCCTTTTCCGTTTGAAGTGAACATTTTCTATAATGTTAACATATATAATGTATAGAGGCCAATTTTCGTTTCTTGTTTATTTTTCCTCATAATTTTGAGTTTAGTATCTCAAAGTTTTGACTTGCTATCAAAAAGTTTTGATTTTTTCCATACTTTTGACGTCATTATCTCAAAATTTTCACTTTTTGTGTCAAAGTTTTGACTTTGTTTCGGCAAAAAAAATGTGTAGCCAAGTTTTCAATTCATTTCTTTAACTGGCACAAATAGTCTTCCATAACAATGTCTCTCCACATGCTTAAACTAAAGAAAAATATATGTTTTTCTCTTGTGCCAAAATATAAATAATGTCTGAAAATTTTAGTTAAAGTTCAATTTAGATTTTGAGGTGTTTGAAATTTTAGCTTACACGAAGGTGTCAGCTGTGCAGACGGTGCACAGTGTCTCCCATCAGCCATGACCACAATAAAAAGAAGGGTACTAACCAAAAATCTGCAGCTCTGTAGAACAAGCTGAGAAAAAACCAATCAATTTTAGGGAATTCTATAAAATCCCCTCAGACATAATTTTACAACCATAAAAGGAGGACATGTCCAAGCAAAAGAAGACATTTGGTCACCAGTCACATAGGCCATGCCCCACTCTCACTATGACCTAACTATTATCTTGCGGTTAAACAACTTAATGAAACTCCTGCTCCTTCACCTGTGTCACTGCTGCTCTGAACCAGCGCTGTGCTCAAACTTCTGCCCCACTTATTCCCCAGCAACTGCCTGTAGGCTCCAACTACTTTCATTCCCACCCCTATGATCAACATTTATTACAGTTACTGCCTTAATAAATATTTAGATCAATCCATTAACATTAATAGGAAGTTCCTCATGATAGTCACAAACTCTGAGCATCATTATATTGTTATGCTATTGTTATTATTGCCCCTTGAAGTTGTGTTGGTTGTGAATTGGTTTCAAGTATTGTTATAGGGGATTTGAGGTATTGTTAATCCTGCATGATTAGTTTTTTTCTGTAAGGTGTGATCAGATTTGGAGCACAGACCCCAGAGAGTTAGTGTTGTGGTAGAAGTAAGTCAGTATCATGCAGCCAAAATAATTTTTCATCATTTCAGTGAGAGTTGGCTGACATTTTAAACCAGCAATCAAAGAGGTTGTGTCTCATTATTCTTTTCAAATGCAGAGAGTGGGAGGAATTAAATATAATGTATAAACTGAAAATAAGGAAAATACATACTAAAATGCAAAAGTCTAACAGTGACTCAGTGTATTTCTCCTAATGATGGTTTCATGATACTTCTTCAATCCGATCAAAATTACCCCAATTTATACTTCACTTTATCCAAAACACATCAGATCTAAATGCATTTAATAAATAGAGAAAAACAAAACAAAACAAAACAAAAAAAGAGAAACATGAGAAAAAAGGTCAGAGTTGGGAAAAATGGCATCAGTGATGACCAAAGTTGTGATCATCGGGGATTCGTACAGATACCCCGCTTTCACTATGTGTATTTTCACAAATGAAAGTATGTAATTTAATATTTTTGTAACTCTCTGTTTTCCTGTTATCTCTTTGTGTCTGATTTGGCAGGCAAAAAAGTTTCCTGTCATGTAAAAACAAAAAAAAAAAAACCCAGAAAATTGTATGTAAAAAAGTATGATTTCATGTTTTCTAAATGATAACTCTGTCTTTAAAAAAATAAAGCTTCTGTTCTGCTTTTTCCCTGCTGAGAGTGGAGAGGAGCAGATGTGAAGTCTTATTACAGCTCGTTAATGTCCAGGAATGTGTCAAACCTGTTCACACTTATGCTTTTTTTTATTTGGACTGCAGGTTGTCTTTTCCAGACTGAGACATGAGTGTGACTCACTGTGACTGTCAGCTGCTGTCTCGAACAGAAACATGTGCACTGTCTTCTCCTCAATACTGAATTTATCTTCATCATTTGTATTACAAAATATCTGATGGTCAGTGAAACAAAAATTAACAGAATACTTGAAAGGAAGCACTCTGGTCCATTGTTGTTATTATGGTCGTTGATTCAGTGTCAGGTTTGAGGTGTTTGCACTGAGTTATTATACGACAGGTTTAAAATTCTAATATCATACTGAGATCTGTTAATGTTTTATGAATAAGGCCTCGAGGCTTTTTTATCTGTGAGTCTCTCCTTGTGCTCAGTAATGATTATGACAGGGTCTAATTTTAACCTAGACTGCTGAAATATTGATCATACCCAAGGTTAAAGCTCAGATGATTGTTATGACTTTCTATGAGTCGAAAAGGTTACGGCAACTTTATATTCTAAAGTCAAAAACTTGATATTGGTGCAGGTTGGAAAATATTGAACTCACTCTGATGGGTTTAAGATGTCTTTCTTTGGGATATTTATCATATTTTTTAACATCACAACAAAGAATTGATGAGGGTAACAAGACTTGAATAGTATGCAGGCCCTTTACTAGAAAAATGAAAGTGCAACAGTGTAGTGACAGTTAACTTTTGAGTTGTATTAAATTGGTGAGGTAATTTGGAAAAAAAAAAAAAAAAATCAAGAAACATTTAAGCATATTAGCGCATTGCAAATTGAGTCAAAATGTTAATTAAAATTGAAGTACAGTGCAAAAGTTAACAATCACAATTATTACCAAAGACACTCATATAATCCTTTCTCGCTGTCTTAATTGTAATAGGAAGTGGTTCAAAATTAGTCAAAATATAAACTCTTTATGCAGAAATTTACATAAATAAGCTTTTTCATAAATGCACCAACATGTAGACTGCCAATTTATTATACAAGTACATTCCTGATTAGCACTCAGCTTCTGGAACAACACAGCTTGAGTGGTGCGTAGGCGAGGCCAGAGGCCGACTGCAGTGAAAATGGGCTTAAAGGTGGAAAGTGAAGGTTTGCATCATCAGAGTGCTCGGCTCTGCACACTTCACTGTCAATATAATTTAAAGTGTAAACGAAAGGTTGCTTTTAATTGAAAAGGGCAAATTAATCACGCAAAATGTTGAGGAATGCAATTTCTGTTAATGCAATAAGGATGCAAACAGCCTGAGAGAGAAATAACCAAAACAAACTCCAGCATTATGCAAAATGAGATGTTTCTACCACATCATCGTGAAAGATATTGTACTTTGAGAGCACTTCAAAAAAAGATTCTCACATTGACGCATTAGTCTGGTAATAATCCGCCCACCTGTCACCTCCACAGTGAATCAACCTGCTCTGATGCAAGACCTCGAGGAGAATCACACTTTTCAGTCTGATTCAGGACTATCCTTCAGCAGCCTATAATTTTATTAAAACTCTGTAGCTTTTGTTTTTTCAGGGTAATTTGAAGTAGGGTTGATTCAAAGCTGAAGTCTGACAGTTGCTAAAGAAGAAGAGGTTTGGCAGATGTCTGCTATGCACGCCTGCAAAGAAATCCACTGAAACAGGACGATGACAACAGGTTGGAAGGGTTATTAAAAACTGACATAGCTATTAGCTGTCATTTCTACAGGCTTGAAAAATAGCAGCTAAAAGCTATTTGCAGCTCCACTCAGCTGTCCGCAGCAAACTTATGAAGGAAAAGATTGAAATCCTTACAAAGGGTGAATTAAGTTACTCCTTCCCACACAAGCAGGCTATGAAATTATTTATGTCAAAGTATTCGTTTAACGCGGTCTCCATAGGTTCAGATAACTGTTCTATCAATGAAATTAAGACACATCATTGTTTTAACTTTTCTGTGCCCTTGTACATTTATTTAAAATGTTGGTCACAAAAAACATACACCACAAACTCAAAAGAAAACACTGTAAAAAACTAATAAAAATGCCATGAGAAATCCTTTGATTTAAAAAAGGCACCAGTGACAAGAGGCACCTGTTTCAAAATGTACAAGTGAGGTATGAAGCGTAATAATGCGACATTATGTAATAATGTAATAATTTTCACTTCACTATGTAAAAACACCACATTTTGTAATAAAAGCCTTAAACACAATATGTAGTAAACTTTTCCGCATTATGCAATAAGTTCTGATATATTGCGTCAAAATGCACCAAATACTTAAATTTTCTCAATAAAAAAGTGCAGCACCCACATTTTGTAATTACTGATAAGAACTTATTACATAATGCAGCAAAGTTTATTACATAATGCTTTTGCAAAATTTATTATAAAATGTGACAAATTATTACCAAACTCAACATTATAACACGATTAAAAGAAAATTTACTTCATTATTACATAATGCAGCGCAACAAAGTATTTTCTCATTCAGGTAATAGGATTCGGTCTAAAAGCCTCCTCAGTGTTAAACCACTAATTGTTCTTATATCAGACACTTAGGAAATTCAAAACACTAAAAATAATGATTCAACAGTGCTGTTTGTTTGTAATTGAAACCATACTAATCAGTGCTGATTAAGACTGTTTCTGAAAAAGAGAGAATAGTTCTGGTTATTGCTCAAGCTGCTGGACTTGTGTGATAGTTTTGGTCCCACTTTACTCCTCTGTTGTGTTTAATATAAATAAGGGAAGATCCTGTAGGGCACACGCTGACAGTACGTGTCCCAGGCCAGTCCATATTTTGTCCTGCATTGCCTCTCGTCCCGATCCTCTCGGTGAATCAACAAGATGGTGAAGTATATGACGTAGAAGTACGGCAGGAGATGCGAGAAACCTAAGAGAGGCATGCAGACGGTCAGCAGCAGGTTAACAGTTTATAAAAGTAAATGTAAAAGAAACTGACGAATGTATGACTCACTAATATGAATTCCAAATGAGCATTCAAACAAAGAAAACAAGCAGCTCTCTTGACATCAATGCTGATTATGCTCATGACATAAAAAGCTCTGTAATTATTGTATACCACCCCTAAGCCGTACAGTCTTCAAAACACAAAGACCTCGCTGTGAATACCAGCTCGATGCAGCTCACAATGCTCTCACAGTTGATTCCAGTCGATTTTTTGAGACAGCAACTCTGAGTGCTTCTGAGAAAAATACCTTTTTCTATTCCAGTCATTGTTCTTTCAGTCAAGGTCTTGATGTAACTACTGTTCCTCTTTGTCTGAGCAGCTTTCATCAGTCCTGAACACGTCGGCATGATCTTTTTTTCTCTTTGAGTGCATAATGTAGCAGTTTGTGACATTTGCAGCAGCAATTACGGTGAAAAGTACAGTACATCTCAATTACAAAGGAGGCGAGAAACTGAAAGTTGGAATGCAAATGAGTCGAACGTGTCGGTGCGAACAAAAGTCTGACAGTCACTGTAGGAAGCACGATCTGAAAGGCAGCTCGAAGAGAACAAATGACGGACTGTTGCCTCTGCTGTTACGCATCAGTGGCAATAACAATATAATGATCTAAGTTATTTATCAGTTTATAAATCATCTGAATTCTAAACAAACAATGACAAAGACTTGAATTATTTCATGTTGTCAGCTAAATGCCCTGATAGCATGGTAGCTTTGGTGCAATATATTTGTTGTTCTGATGATCATGTTAACCTTAGTGTAGTCATTGCTTCATTTGCTTATTTGTTTTATTGAAACAAAATACATACGCATACAAGGAACTAAACTAGTCATTATTCTAACTCAATCAGCAGATTTTTTTACTCTTAAACAATTTGGTGTTGGTTTCAATACCTCCAAATGAGATGTTTTTCTGGACTTGTCAAGTGAATGTGGCTTATATTAAGTCTGCTACGACAATATTACACTAAAACTAAGACCTCAACACAAAGATTGTAATTTTTGCAGTGTAGTCAACGGCTCTGCCAACAACCACATGTGAATCACAAATGAACTGATGACCTTTACAAGCTGATGGCTTTGTCCGCTCGTTTGTTTGGACCTTGAGGAGCTTTTAAGAGGAGGCGTGAGATGTTTAGAAGTCCAGCCGCCATTACTGAGTTAGTCTTTGAATGACCCTGACCTCGATGATTGAGAACCTTCACCTACATAAACCATTTAAAATGTCTTTATTGTCGTGTTTTGGTGATGTTCAACCATCTGACACAGTCACCTCCAGCATCGAGATTTTGTCAGGTAGTCCTTGACGAAAACTCGATGACAGCAAGGGATTGAAAATAGCCGACATCTCTCTGGTATTTCAGTGTTTGGTTGTTAACCATAAAAAGTTGAGGCGCATCACAAACTTTTTTATTTTCTTTATATATTTATCGAAGATAAAGATCTCTTATCACTGACCTCATCGTCCTTCTCGCTGTGTTTCTAACTGTGTGGGTGAGGCCTGCATGCACAAACTAGCTGAGCTGTCTGTTAGCTGTCTTACCACATGGCAGAGACCAGGCCAGAGCCATGAGGAGGTCACCGAGGTAATTAGGATGACGGACAAGACCCCACCAGCCGGACACCAGCAGACGTTTCCCTGTTGCTGTGGCAATAGTCTCTAGTCCTGAAAGAGGTCATGGGAGATAGAGATATGTCAGAGGGAAGTATAGAAGTCACTTCAATCCAGCTCCACTTCTACTACTTCATCTAATCTGTCAAAGGATGGACTTATTCATCCTCCTTATAGATGCAACATGAGTTCACGCAGTTACACGTTGGTAAGTTTCCCTTGATGAAGAAAAACCATCAAAAGAAAACTTTTAAAGTACTGACTTGCAACACTTGGATGAGTAGGATCTCTTCTGAACTGGTTCTTTTGTGAGTTTGATTTTCTGAAAATGTAAAATCCAATCCCTGAAAGAGAAGAGAAACCTTTTAATCTCTGTCTTTCACTTTGAGATGCATCATCTCACAGCCTAAGAGAAAATTACCGTTCAGTGCGACAATAACTGCTGCTCCGAGCAAACTCAGGGTCTGTGGGTGTGTGACCAGGAAGGCAGCCTGCAGGCTGTATGTAAAGGGGACCCAGGCCAGGTCTCCAAAGGCCAGCATGAAGCCGAAACCATCATGCACAATGTCCATGGTTGTGAGTAGAGCCTCCTGTTTTACAGGAAAGAGATGTTAGCAGAGGTCACTCAAAGTAGACAGCAAAGATAGACATGGAGGGAAATCTCCCCTCACCTCGTTCCGCAGAGCGTCAGCCACATACAGCAGCTGGAAACCATTAACCAGGATCATGGCGAGTGAGGGCGAACCTCTGAGCTCCACTTCCTTCATCAACATGCTGAGGTTTATAACCACCTGAGAGGAAAACAGGAGAAATAAACACTGTGAAAAACTAACCAAGGAGAGGCCGACAAGGAAAACTCCAAAGTATAAAAACTGGAGCAAACTGAAAAAAAAACACATAAACATCCTGCAATGCAATATTTAGTGCAGTGGGGTTCAATTTTATTTAAAACCATACAAAGAGAACATGTTTGATCTTCCATATTTCTTTGTTGCCACAAAACCCCTGAGGTGACTAAGCCAGGATAACGACAGTGTCAGTGGCAAAAGAGTTATTTGGGAAATTTGATCATCAGTATTTAACATCTGGAAAGAAAACACACACACACATAGAGGTTTAATGTCTATCTTTGTCAAAAAAAAGGCTGTAGCTTTAATCGGGTCGATGATCTGATTTACATTGATAAAAATAAAAGGTAGAATGCACAAAACAATCAGTGTTTGAGATGGTTTTGGGACATAACAATGAGATACTGAAAGTCAAAAGTATTAGTTTTAAAATTCAACAGGAAGCAGAAATCTCCCACACACTGTCTGTAGTCAGTTGGTGGGAGCCTTTTCTGTCCTCTCCTACGCTCTGAGCTGAAAAACAATAAGACGAGCAAAGGTTTGACTGTTTCTACTGAACATGAAGATCCATAAATTGTAAACAAAAGACTCTTTGCACAAACGTTTTCCAGTGCAACCAGATCACCATCCTGTCCTTGTTTCTTGGTTTCTTGTGCAGAGAAAGAGAAGCTGGTCTTCATTCTGTGGATCTCATTTAATAATTTTACATTTTGTCCTGCTGGGTCTGATGACTCAGACACAGTTGATGAGGCTCATCCTCGTCCTCTAATAAATGTCTCACTGGGTCAGCTCATCAGGGAGAGCTTCAACGTTCTGTGTCAGAGGAAAGTCATGGGAGCGCAACATCGCCCCCTGTTGGACTGTCAAGATCTCCAAACAGAGGTAACTATCAGAGATGAGGAATGGTAAGTACTAATAAAAAAGAACCCAGAATTACAAAATTAAAATACAGTCATATAGTTTAAAACAAGGTTTTTATGAATAGCTCTGGTTTGTTACATCTAATTTGATCTTAATTCTGTTGATTGGTTTCACTTAAGGAATCAACTTTTGAACTGTTATACAGCTTTTTTTCTGTTTAAGAAAATTGTCTGATTTCCAATGTTCAAATGTTCTGATTTTTTTCTATGTGAATTTTAATCTTTTAGTCCTTAGACTTGGCCTTGAACAGACTCAGGGGTAATTCCCTAAGAAATGACAGTGACTGTTGAAAGCACCAAGAATTGCTCATCATGGATCCTGGCAAACTGCTTCATGAATATTCAGCCTACAAACGGCTTCATAGTTCTGCTGCTTAGTGCAGTTTGTGCAGTTTTTGGTGGAGATGTGGCAGCCGAGATGAGCTGCCACATCTCCACCATACTACATAAATCTGGGCTTTATCTCAGCCTGAAAGTGTTAAAATGTATCCATGAGTAAAATGGGCTGAATGGGGTGTAAGTCATACCATTGTATTTAGGAGTTACTTTTTTGACAAATGCGACACAAATTTCACTGTTTACATTCAGCTCACTTCCTACAAAACACAGCTTCTTCAGGTTGATTAATAGATAAATAAATTTGTTGTACAGAATGGCACAGCCCATAAGTGCAGGAGTTGAGCCTCAGATAACTATATAATCATTGAACCCTCTTCAAGGGATAATCAAAGTAATATAAACAGACTTGTTGCACAGATGTTACGTGTAGGTCATCCAGAAATAAAATCATAGTTGGTATCCTCCGAAATCCTTGGGTGTAACAACATCTTTAAATACTGCAGCGCTGTTACCACCAGGTCTCTCCGCATGGGGCTGTCAGTATTCATGAATTAAGTGTTACTTGCAAAGTGGCTAATTACACATTAGAGGGTCTGTTTTTCTTAAAATGTATGGAAAAGACAAACACTGACGCACAGGATTGCTGTTTTCTTCCCAGAGACCATTGTAGAGCATTCAACCCTCTCCGACCTGTACTTTGTGAAATAAACCAGTGATTTTCAACCTGTGGACTGCGGCCCCAAGGTGGGGGATAACTAATTATATAAAGATAAAAAATATACAGGATAATGTTTTAAAATGGTCAGGTCAAAAGGTCAGGAGCCACTGAATTAGACAATAACTTTTTGGCTCATTTGCTCACACGTTTCACAGGTGTAAAGCTGCTCAGGTGAATCAGACCAACAGTGTACAAACTACTACAGGGGCAATCCTCCAAATGTAGTACAATCACAGTAATAATACAGATTAAATTAACCACCATTTCTTCTGATAAACTCACCCAGCCAATCAGTCCAGGCCTGAGCTCGAAGAAATACTTGAGGTCAAAGTCTCCGATCCGAGGGTTGAGCTCCCGTCCGATGAAAAAGTCATAAAGTGGATTTCCTGGGCATGACAGAAGAACATACGCATTAAAATGCGATCTTTACAGGTTTTCTGAGTCTGTCATGTTGTTGAAATTTCATCCTATGCTAACCTGTGCAAAATGTAAATAGGGACTATGTGATGGATTCATCTATTTGTTGAGCTCTGTGGTGGCTCCACTGCACAGCAACCATGATGGTGTGGGGGTGCACTGGTGCTTGAGACTTGGAAAATCTGCATATTTCCTATGGCTTCATTATTACTGAATGTTATGCAGAGCTTGGTATGAGTAGAAATGTTTTTTTTCATTGCAGGGCTTGCCTAATTGATCAAAGCAATGCTGAACCACATTCTGCTCATCAGTCAGCATCAAGAGACTGCAATAAATGATTCTAACAAATTATCCGCAGTCCTGACTTGTTACCTTTGCAGAATTCTTGGAAATGGTAAAATACTATCATGGAGACCCTGAATACTTCATTGTCAGATCAAGTTTTACATGAATCAATAAAAGAAAATTATTCCACTCCTCAGCTCCCACACTTAAGAAAAAATGGTTAAAAGAATAAAGTGACAGCTGGTATCAAACAAAAATTGGCCAAATCATTCCAGTACCATTCAAATACTGGGTTTGAGCATTTGATATCTTGTCATTGTGTCTTTTTTATATTAAATACAGTTGTTACTTTTTCTGTAACTAGTTCCTTTTAGTGTCTCTTTTTCTCTGAAACATGGCTTTTTCATTCTCTGTGTATGCTGTTTGTGTCTCTTGGATTTATTACAGCTACTTTCTAATTTGAAGGTAAAACAAGGTGTTATAGACGTGAACATTGGAAAAGCACTGGTATGATCAAAACAACTCAGGTGTAGGAATTGTGACAATAACAACATCTCTGCTTCTTAAAAAGATGGTCCATGATGTTTTACCCTTTGCGTCCACCACATGTCATAAGTGATTCAAAATTCTCCTTCTTTGTTTTTGTGTCTTAACTTTGCGTACTAACATGTGTTTTGATGTTTTCCTATCAATGCCGTTTTTGCTCTTTTGTGTGACATATAAATGCATAAACAGAGCTACACACATACAGTTTGATAGTTTGGTTGATTGATTAATTCCACGTGACAGAAAACGTGTAGTGTATATGAAGCCTCCAACACAAAATAAAATCACTAAAATTACATAAAGGAAACTTCTTGATATAATTATCAATTGAGATTACTTCAAAAACACATCAGAGTAACAATTATCAACATAAGTTCAGTGACTTCAACAGGTGATCCAAAAACAGACAATATCATTGCAAAGATTACAGACACTTGGATACCAGTCTGTGATTAATAACAATATTAGATGTTTTACTTCTAATATGAAAAAAGGATCATAAAGTTGAACTAATGCCATGTGCTGTCGGAATAATTTATTCAGCGTGATTGAAGCTTTTTTGGTTCCTTTGTGTGTACAGCAAAGTGTCTAAATAATGTCTCCAGCTTAACACTATTATTTGCAGTTACACATGCAGATGCACTGCAAAAACTAAAATCTAAGCAAGTGTTTAAGTAAAATATGTTATTATATAAAAATAAAAGAAGAGTTCAGAATTTAGCAAAGTTTGTCTTAATAGACTCAATGTGAGTAACATTCACTTGAGAAGTCTAGAAAATGTCTTTCTATAAGGTATTAAAAGAGAAAATGACAACTGAATTGTTTGTGAAGAGTAAGAAATTCTTACAATGGGATTTTTTCCACTAACATACTTAAAATGTTACACAAGTAACTTGTTGTTCATATCTCTCGTCACTGTGAGAATCATTCTGCTTTGTCTCACCTGATTCCTCTGTAAACTATACACGCATGAGGATATCCCATAACGTTTATATGGATGGATAGAGGGACCAACTAGAACTGTTTTTTTTTCCTTTATGGCATGTTTTTGATTTAATGTGCTGAAAACATGTTGTAGCTCAGCCAGTTCTTTGTTTGCAAAGCAAAAACTGGGTTAAAAAAAATAATGATTGAGCAGGAGCATCATCACAATGCTTGGAGCGATCTGGTTTCTGCCATTTGGATGCAGTCAGGCACAGCTTCTCAGTGTAGCAGGGTCAGACTACTTGAAAGTGAGTGTTCAGTTGCTGCCTGATGCCTGCAGGCTCCTGAATAGCTGGACTGTTAGATAATTACCCAGAGGAATACCAAAATCCTCCACCATGTTAAAAAAGGCCTTGAAGTACACAGTCCATCACAGACAGCAGCTCTTACACAGTATTTTACAGTGAGCTTTTCCTTTGATGATGAACTTCATTCTCACCTGTGTTGCCCCCCAAAGCGAGAGCATGAGAAGGAGCCCAAAAGGAGCGTATGTACAGGTAGACGGAGAGCAGGAATGACACTGCTATTGCACACACTGCCAGAGGCACCAGCAGCTCAAACAGATACCCCAGAGGAGCCCCGAGCCCCAGAAACAACAACAGCAACACGCTGCTGATGCACAGGCTATGAAAACCTGAGGGAGACACAAACATAAGTAAGTCCTGCAGCCTGGGGGCAGACAGGATGACTGAGCCTGGACTAAAAAAAGGTAACAGTTGCAAGATGTGAAACTTCAGGTTGCATAACTTATGTCAACTTTTATTTGAGGTTAGCAGGTCTACAAGTTGAGAGTTTACCTTTAAAATAAAAAGTAAGAATGTGAATTTAGCTTCAGTGAAAAACAAAAAATGGAAGACTTAATGTTTGATAAAACTCATTCTATGGCATTGGCAAAACTGGATTATGCCTGTGATTATGTAGAACATGTTGCAACACACAACAAAGAAAATGATCCTCTATACCCATTAATCCACTTCTGTTTTCAACACATTTGGAGAAAATGGAGTTGGACTGTAGATCAAGTATTATCAACAAGTAAATAACAAAAAAGAAAACGTACCATTTATGGGATACTTGAGTCGTGTTCCATCCTTCAGCACTAATCCTTCAGACACCTGCAGAATAGAAACACACTCACTTTAAATCTAACCCTGGTAAAGTCCACCAAATCCACCAATCCCTTTGTCTTCTGGAGTAAAAAATGACCCCTTCTGGTTTGACTGTTGTATCAAGCATACAGTATCATTTGTCATCCAATCTATGTTTCACCTTCAGTATTACTTTAATCCAACATAGAACCACAACTTTTTGCCTTCATTTCAGAATTTAATACCAATAGACCTCAGCTACAAAAAAATGATACCATGTTTATGGTTTTGCAACACAAATCTGGTGTCAGAAAAGTGCACGAGGCTTGTTTAAGTTGTTATTCTCACCACAATGTCTTATGATTGTGCATGAAGAGACCGTTTGAGTCCCGAGTTAACTGACGAGACTTCATGACTAGGGCTGCATAGGGTAATATTGAGAAAAATGGTGAGAGACAAATTTCTGCGATAAATATTTCTTTATTGTTTTAGGATTTACTGCTTCAGTCTGTCCAATTGTATTCTTCTTGACTCCCTGAGATGATAACTTGCTGGGGCCTCAAAGTTTGTCCTCCTCCTGCATTTTGCATTTTTAGGTGACTGAAATTATCTATTTCCTGAGATGTGAATCAATAAAAAAGTAATGCTCAGAGACCTTTCTAGAGGGAGCACAATGCATTCAGTGAAAGTGGTCCTCCTTGAAAAGAGAAAAAGGGCGATTTTTGAAGGTAGCTTGACTTAAAACAACAGTTTACTACAAGTTTTTCAAGTTCAGCATGGGAAGGAGGATGTGCCATGAACAATAAAATCAGAAGATTGAAACAAGGACCCCAAAAACAGAAACAGAGCCCGTTCTGACTGAAGACAAAGTTGAATGCACAGATCGGTCTGTGCCTCTGACTTTAACCCTGAAAGTGATAAACAAAGCACCTTATGTAATATTAACTCTAAGCAAACTGACAGATTGTATAAATCCCTGCTATTTTCTGCTCATATTCACCACTCCCTCTCTCAGACACTCAGCCACTCACACTGCATGTCACTCCGCTCAACCCTGATAACAGCAGGTGAGATAAAAAAAGACCCGAGAAGGTGCTCTGACTTTGGGAGTTGTTGCATGTAATGTCGAAAAATATATAAATGGATGTTAATTTAGAACTGAAAGGCTATATTGCATAGACTTGGCATATAAATATTGAGTCAATCACAATGAAGATACCAAAACAATGCATCGTGAAGACTTAGAACAGATCAAAATACAGACACCAGAGGGAACTTATAGAGCATTAAAAAAAGCAAAATGTGTCCTCTTTAAACTAACGAAACCAATGTCTTTGAGTTAACACACCTTTCCTAGTGGCATTAGATAGAGGAGGGCATGCAGAGCGATCCAGCCCAGCAGAATCACAGGAGCCAGTGGGTCCCACAGCTGCTCAGTGGATGGGAGAGGAGGAGGCCACTGGAACAAACTGGCCTCAGGGGATCGACTCACAGAGACCAGGAACAGCACCGTCAGTGGGAGAAAGACAGGGATGCACACGGCACCTTAGAGATGAAGGCAGATGAAAATCAGGCAACAAACCAGACAACTGGATAATCTGGAAAATACAGAGCTGGAGAGAGGTTATGGAAAGGCATGAGGCAGCATTAGTGTGAATAATAAAACATGTTCCACAACTGTGAGTATTAAAATGATTAAATAAGCTGTCAGAATGAGTGCAAAGAAAAACGGGTGGTTCACTCCAGTATTGTCTGATCTGCAGTCTGCTGAGAGCCAAGCTGTCAGCTTCAAAACATGATTTTACTTTTAAAATAAGCGGAGAGCAAATTAGCTGTGATGCTCAATTTAAAGGAATCAGCAGGGGATAGAGCAACACACATGAACACACAGAGTAACAAACACACACTCACAGGGGCTGCGGTGTGTTTGTACTCTCATTTCACATCATGTTTATAAAATAAAGTCTAACTTGGGCGGTTATATCGACTTTCATTTAGAGCTGTAATGAGCTGATATGGTTCATGCTGTGAAAGCTGTGATCTCTGTTAACTTAGTCTGATGGCAGATTTATGATCCACAAAGTGGCTAAAATTTGAAAATTTATTTGAGCCTTTAATAAATAAGTGACTATCACAGTTTCACATCAAGTAAATGAGTCTAAAAGCTGTTTGTGCATCAACTGTTCAATTACTGTTTTTTTCTTTTGGTGATGACTTTAATTGTTTTCACTAAAGCCTCTGAACACCCACAAGATGACCATTTTTATTTTGTGTAACCAACTTAGTTGTCATGCACAAGTTATTGAACTGAAAAAGTTGAACACTTTGTCCTCTTTATTCTGAGAAAAAAAAATGATCTAAATTCTTACTTCAAAGTAAAAAAAAAATCCAATAAAAAAAAGATGCCATCTCTTAATTAATATAAGTCGTCTATATAATATATTAAATTATAATGTCAACTTTTTCTATTCTGAGATTATTTGGAACTAGTTGATAATAATTTCCTTTTTTTAAGATATGTGAATACAGTTTCGTATTTTTAGAGGCATTTGACAGAGACTGCCACAAATTAGCGCCCTCTGCTGGGATCCTATGGGGGACAAACCCCAAAATGTGTGGCTCAAGCAGCAACTTCTGATCTTGAAATATGAAACCATGTAGTGTGGGCTACATCCACGTATTAAACAGTCGATGATGTTGATATGAAATGAGGCTAATCGGTAAACGTGCAATTTATTCATGCAGTGTGCAACATTTCTGTGGTGACATTGATTCGTAGAGTCATTCTGGTTAAAGTGCTAAATTATTCATTTCTGTGTTTAAACTTTTCTGGGCTCATTGTTACCAAAGGGGGGTTGTGAGGGACCCAATAAACTTCCCCCCAAAATTCAATGCTCGGGTTTGGTTCATCACAACGAGGGACAATGGAAGTTTCATAACTCAAAGTTATGTTGTGCACAAAGGCAAGTTAGGTGAAGTTGTTGTAAAATCTTCCATTTTATGGAGTTTGTGAGCTCGGCACATAACACTCACAAAATAAAAAACATATATTCACAGTAAGGGTAATATGCTGAAAATTAAGGCTGTAATTAAAATTCAAAGTGGGTGTAATATTAGGGAAATGAGTCCCAATACATCTAAACAAACCCTGAAAGAAAAGCTACAGAGGGCTGCTGCATATCCAGTCACTTTCAGGAAAGAGTCAGGGCTTTTAGTGAAGTTTGGATACTCTAAAGTTCGTCTTTTTCTCCTTTAGTGGATCTTGTCAACCACTAAAGCTAATCATGATGTCATCTTGTTTTTTATGATTAAAGGGGTTTTTCTCATATATATGATACAACACGAATAAAAATGTAGATAAAAAGGTTTTGCTCATTTCCCTTTAGATGCAGAAAATGAGGAAGCAAATGTTGTTGATAAATACGGACTGAATGATTTGGTGAAAATCAAAATGTTTCAAATAAAAAAATAAGTGTTGGTGTCTGGTCTGCTGTGACTCACCCAGGGTTCCTCCAAACTCCCTCTCTGTGTCATGGGGAGATTTGTGTTTGAGTGTTTGACCATTTGTCTTCATTGCTGGTTTCCTGTGAAATCATTAAATATAAAATAGATCAGTGAAAACATATTTTGAAAAAAAGAGAGAGAAATTAGATAATCTGGCTATTAAGTAACAATGACATCAGTAAGAAACAGAAACCCAGCACCCCTACACATTTCAACAATCTGGTTTATCAAAAAATACATTAATCTTCATTACAACGAACTTCTCCCCTACACATGACTGTAGCTTCACATTGCTGGTATTTACATGGATTCACAGAAACCGTATCTTGAAAAGACTGTGACACCTTCAATGAGGGTCATACAATCCGACAACTCAGGTCCAGATACCAATTTCAATGCCTGGGTGTTGGTATTGGCTTGTACTGAATCTGAAACCAGTATTAATGCCACATTTCTCAAAGTGGGAATGAGACTGTGAGTTGTTTTGGCAACTTCAGACTTTTCTTTTACTACGTAAACCAAAGCAGAATGAAAACTATATTGAGAGTAACTCATGTTCATTTTTGGGGATTACAAAAGTGTAAATGTGTGGTATAATAATAAATAATATCAGGAATTACAATCCAATTGTAAACTTGAGCAGAGGATGAGGGAGGACTCAAACTTGCACACATTTCAAGTTGCAATGAGATTTGTTGGTGACACAAGCTTGAACTATCTCAAAGCCACTGAGCAGCACTTTGTTATCGTGCTTCATGAAATTTGAACTCTGCCTGGCAAAAATTGTACAGACCTAGGAACGTACATTCACACAGTTGTTATAAAACATTATATACTCAGATGAGCAAAGAAGTGAAAATTAAGTTCAGATTATAAGATTAAATTCAGGTTTCTGGCTTTAATCTCAGGGGTCACTGGGAAAAAACAACACTTGAGTTTGTTTAATATCAAACTTTTTTTTTCTTGGTCCACATCCAAACTTTTGGTCTCTTTGTTGGTCTAATCTACTTCCATACTTCTGTTCACAACCAAAAGAATTTCATGAAGTCAGAGGAGTGGTTTTTTTTACTGTATTTGTAGTACACTGAGGAATTATACTTTTTTATTCCAGAGTCTCAGGTCCATTTGTCTGAGCCAGTCTAAGAGTATTCATAAATAATACTATTTCTTCTTTCTTAGATTTTGACTTGTACTTCTGACAGGAGATCACCAATGATGAGTGCACAAAAAAATGACAAATACATCTGAGATATCGACATTTATGTAAAAATAAAACAATGATATTTCACTTTCTCCTTGACTATTTTTGGACCTTTCTTTAGTTCACTCGTGTTTCACACTCGTGCAGTAATTGGCTAACGTAAAAGAATAAGTTAGAGACAAAGTTCAGGTCAAAGTGCTGCTGGTTGTCATGGCTTTGCTCAGGGACAACCCTATTCAGCAGCCTGTGATGACGTAATTACCTGCTGATGCTAATGTAGCCAGAGCGCGAGACCAGCAGAAAAATATATTACAGCATTTTACAGAGCACGATGATGTTTCTTTTGTTACATAGTAAATCCCGTTTCTTACCGGTGAGATGCGAAAAGGTGAAGGCAGGATGGTAATTGAGTAGAACAGAGGAGGATCCACACAGCAGCATGCGGAGGAAAACGCCCTCGGAGGACGTCTCATAGTGCGGAGCAGTTTCTCAGCCAATCAGAACCTCACACTGTCATCAGAAGAGGGTGGGGTCAAAGCGGCTCAGCCAATCAGAGGAGCGCGTCAGGTGGCGACAGTCAAACACAAGCAACAGGGAGGAAGTTGAGAAATACACCTGAATGATATCAATACTTCAGATGCAACTTAACGGTTTTAATTTGCTTTAAGTTAGTCCTAGGTCGTTTTTTCATTTTATTTAAGTTATCTCGCCATCGAATGGGCTCTTTTTCTTCCACTTTATGTTCATGCTGCTCCATTACACTCAAAGTTGAAATGTTTCTTTACTCATAACTGAATTTGCTCAACCTGAAATTTATTTGCATGAGTTGATATTGATCCATATCTTCTTTTATTTATCTTTTAATTGATTAATATAAATTTCAATTGAAAGGATACTTCTTATGTTACTAACTTCAAAGGTAAAGTAACCATTCAAAATATTTACAATTATGTCATATCAAATTAAAAACGTGTTTTCTACTGAAAGGACTTCAATAACTCCAGGGTCCCATTTCTGTAGAAGACATGCACGAAAGAATAAGAGTCATCTGATATAGAGGCGAGAGACACAATGACACTTTTTTATTTTTTTAATGTTATACAGAAATCAGATGACATTCAGATTGCAAATTAATCAAAACAACTCCCCTAAAAGCATTTAATATTAATACATGAGATTTCCACAATACATAACTTTTCTCTCCACTTATTCATACTCAGCATTCACAATAAACAAGATTCCTTCAGAGGTTAAGAGAACATCACTCTTTTTTATTCAGCCGTCAGATGAGATCACAGAGTTTCTCCTGTAATATTTTATGGTTTGTAAATGACTCTCAGAATATTAATACCATGCACTACAGGTTTATCTTCACTTTGTAAGGCAAGTGTGAGGAGTGTGATGCAGCTGTGACCCATATTTGCTGAAAGCAAAGCTGTGAGAGTATGATAACATGACGTTAAGTTTTCTGTAGTGTTGAAAGATGATATTTGTTGATATTTTCACAGGAGTAAAAGTGCACACATTCGAATCAAATAGAGGCATTGAGATCTTCATAAAAGTTAGAGTAATTGTGCACAACATTTCCATAAATCACAATCTGAATCAACAAATTTAACACTGAGCTGTCATGTAATGCAGCAACTGGTTGATTTTTTGATGTAGAGTTTCAGTGTTTGTTGATATTCAGTCTTTTTCTTTGAAACAATGTTTGAACCTGTTCTGCACTTTGAGCTTTACCCACGTTCACAGATGACCTCGATCACACTCTGCTCCATCGGGGCAGGATCCAAGCAACGGTGGGCGGAGCTTCCCACTATCTCATCGAGCAGGAAGTGAACAAGGTTCTCATCTGAGACAAATCTCCACAAGTACATCTGCAGGTAGTGACAGTCCACCTGGATCTGCTGCAGTCCGTATCGGCCAAATGTGCGCAGGCGTACACACTCCAGGAAAGTCTTTAAACTGATCTTTATAATTCCTGTCATCACAGAGACCTGGAGCAAGAGAGAGATGTGTGTGAGATGATTTTCATGGAAGACTAAGACACAGCCTGACAAAGCTCTGCACTCACCTTGTTGAACTCTACTGAGCTGAAGATGTCAATCCTCTCGGAAAACAGCTTGTGTATGTTACTCAAGAGATTGGTATCCATGGGAGCACTGCAGGGAGACAAAAGACAAAACACTCAAATAAATCCACAATTACAACCACGTCCTTGTTTTGTGATTAAAGACGGCTCTGTAACAATCGACCCCCCTACAGTGAAAGTGAAGGATATAATAGATTAGCTGCTTGTGTCTGTTTGTATGCCTGTCACAAACAATTACACCATGCCACTCAGGCAGAAAATATGTCATGAGTTAACTCATTTTCAAGTTGCTCAAAGAGCACAAAGCAGACACTGATGTCATTTCAATTGTTCATACAAAGAACATAAAACGAATACAGAAGCACTGGAGGAGAACCAAACCATTTCCTTCAGTTTCTAAAACTGACAATCTGGCATTTCCACCTACATTACGCCGTGACTGGTCAGCTGTGTGGGGGTTGGAAAGGAGCAAAGGTTTGAACTTGCACTCTATTTTAATACTGACAGAGCTATTTCTGTCAGTTTTCATACAAACAACAAAATGGAGCACAATAAATGCACTTAAGAGAGACTGGGTGAAAACAAAAACATGCATTCTGCCTCAGAAGACATTTTGACATTGGAGGAGTGAGGCATATTAGGTAAACTCAAAGTACTGCTGTTGGCATTTTGATAACATCTCTGATTAGGACAAAAATGCTACACGCAAGGAGGATCTCTGACAGCGTCACACTGACCATCTTCTCTATATATCAGGTGTAGCCAGCAGTTATAGATACAACTTTCAGCGAAAACTACATTCAGAAAACCCACTCAGTGAAGTCCAAGAATTGATAATTCCACCCCTGGAATCACAAAACCTTTACCACAAGTCAGAGTGCTCTAGAGCAAAACTGCAGGAGAACCAGACTCATTACAACACTTCACTAGTGTGTGCAGCTGATTTACCTTGGGGTGTAGCTGGCAGCGTAGCGAGCTTGCTGCCTGGAGCTGCTGTAGACGGAGAAAGTCCTTTTGCTGGAGTCACTGCTGTGTGCTTTCCTCACTCCCTCTTCATATAGGAGACCAACCTGTGGTGTGGCACAGGGGGTCAATGAGACAGTCTTTTGAAACACATGGCACAGTGTATAAAACATATTCAGATAGATCAAAGTATGACCTGCACATCAATCGAGGTTGTGTCCTCTACTACTCTCTTCATCACTGCACGGACATTTCGTGGCTCGATGGTGTTTACCCAGTCTCGTGTTTCAACACTCTTCCTCAACATTTGGGAGATTATAAGTCCCTGGACCTGCAAATAAAAAAACAAAATAAACACGTTTGTATGAGAAAAAGTTGTTTTGCTTGCATGAATCTTTCTATAAAACTACCAAAAGCAAGAGTCAGAGAAAACTTACCTTTACATAATGATTCAGCAGTTTCTGTGCTGCCTCCCTGGCTTCAGCACATAAGCTGGTGACTGGAGTTACAGGACTGTGGTGCTGAGGACAAGACCTTTGTTTAAACTTTTATTCCTCACAGTGAATTGTGGTCATTTTTTCAGTCCCTTGCATTTAAAAGAAGATGAAGAACACATTTACCTGTACAAGGAACTGTTCATCTGTGAGAGTGAGTATGTAGGAGATAGTCGAGGTTTCATAGTCCAGGCAGAGGCGGCTCAGCAGCAGCAGAAGGGCTGGAGGAGTCGAACCTCCTTTGTCGCCTGCACTCTCACAAAACTGCCGAGAAGACTGGCACACAAACTTTATGAAGCTCACAACCAGGCTCTCACGCACACCCTGACTGCAGAATTCACCCTGTGAGGAAAAGACACGCTGTCATTATCAAATCAATGCCATCAATCAATTCACTCAGATGTGCTACAAGCTGAACCACATAAAAACAGAAAATCTCTTCACCTTAAAGTACGGCTTGTTGGAGAATGTGATGTCCTTAGCTGTAAAGAGATGCACAGATGCCAGCACTGACTTTATCTGATTGAGTATGGAGCCTGACAGGGCGGAGAGCAGCTCTGGCAGGCTGGTTGGAGCATCTCTGCTGGAGGCAGACCCCCCAAGAAGGGATCCACCTCCAGAAACTGAAGCACTGGCTACAGAGAGCCGAGGCGTAGCCAGGGCCTGACGTACATCTGTCAAGCTGTCCATGTAGAAACTCTGCAGGGCGGCGAGGTACTGCTTGACCCGCTCTGTTGCCGCCCGAACCACTATCTCAGTCCCCTGGTTTGGTACTGCAGAGCCTGGCAGCAGTTTAGCTACAGCCTGGAGTCTGCGGTGGAAGCGGTCAAGGGCACGAACCAGGAGAGAGTTATCTGCTACTCCTTTCTCTTCCTGAATCCTTCGCTCCACCAGCGAGAAATATCGTGCAGCCAGATCATCCACAAAGGAGTGCAGCTTACCAGTCGCCATTTGAGGAATATTTTTAGTTGCCAGCTCACCTGTCTGAGCGTGGTTGATGAACAGTTCCTGATAAGATGTGATAACTAAACACAAGCTGCTGACAAATTCATTGCAGCCTCTGTCAATGAATTCCAGGATGTCTGTGTTTGATGTGGGTGAAGGTATGGTGCTTGCTTTAGGGGAGTTATCAGTGGGAGATCCAGCTGCTGCAGATGGTGAACTGCGAGCAGACACATCTTTCATAGCTGTGGTGAAGGGGTACGGTCTTATCTCTGCTTCCAGACCCTGCAGGTCCAACTCGAGTCGAGAGCGTGCATGGCTCAGGAATTTATCACAGAGCTCTTCAGCCGGCTCATCCAACTGAAGCAGGAGCTCAACACACTCGGATAAATCTTTTGCACTTGAGCCCCCATCCCTGAAAAAGCAACAAAACAGGAAAAAGGAGTTGATCTACAGAGAGTACAGAAATACACCACAATAAATCTCTCCATACACATGTATCCATATACAGCTACAGGGGTAACAACAAAAGAATTATGGCACTGCTTTCCAAACTGACTTTGTGTCCGAGAAGCATTAGTTTCCATGAAAAGAAATGTTAAAGGTAAAGACAGTGAAGTATTAAGAATTTGTTAGCAAAATACCAGAAGAGCATTTACAATTAACAATTTACATGACACCATCTGTACTTCACAGCATTTTGTGGGATGAAACTTGAGTTGAGAGTCTCTACTTCACATAAATGTATTTGTAATCTGAATGTGAGCCGAGATGCTCACCTGAACTTTTGCCTCAGCTCCTGTGCCAGCTTGTCCATGATAGCGTGGCAGTCATCCTGGATCCCCTTGAAGGAGGGCAGGTGGCTGTACTGCTGCAGCACACAGCGGGCACGGCGGTGAGATCTCACAGCCTGAGCGTAGGCCTGCAGCTCCAGACACTTATTTAATCTGGCAGGCAGCTCAAAGAGAAATTGTAGCTTCCTTAGCAGAGTGTGAACCCCTGCGGAGGAATAAAGCAAGACAGAAACTTGTCAATGATTACCTTGAGGCCTCCCTCTTCTGCATCTGCAAAACAATCAGCCAGTGCTCACCTGACAGCTTAGTGATCTGTGTGTGCTGGTCTTGGAGAGTGCCACTGATACTGGCACTGAACTCAGTGATTGCTGCCATGTTGGCAGACAGGCAGTCCATTTCATCCTCCATCTTCTTGAAATCATTCTTCATTTTTCTGATAGTGTCTGCAACAAGAAGAGAATATACTCCCATGTATTATTCAGTTTTGAGCAATCCACCAACACATAGTTATATAGTTATCGCCTCACCTGTTGCAGATATGAACTTGTTATAGTTTTCATATACCAGTGTTTGCATGTCACTATCCAAAGAGCGGATCTGCTTCACCATGCAGGTCTCCTGATCCATCAGCTCTGCAAGAGAGCACTCTCTCCTGAGCTGCAAAGGAAAAACACAACATCCATAGATCAGTCACTTTCTGCAGTTTTAACTACAACTTTGCTAAAATCATGAGTTGCTTATATTGTGAAAAGTAAAAGAAGGAAAACATGTTTTATGAGTATTAAACAGTTAAATGCATGACTCAGATTGCCTTACAAAAACATTCTGGCTCCAATATTATACCACTGTTGTAATGTAACAGTTGTTTGCTGCTTATTAATGATGTCAATGTTTGGATCACTTAGATCTTTCCCATTTCCCAAACTCAGTTTCTAGTATGCAGTTTTCTGGTGTGCAGTGACATCAAAAATATCTTGGGTATCGGTATTTGTGCAGGTGCCAAGTACAGCAATGAGACTAATAATATGCATTACAATAAAAAAATAGGTGCCATTGATAAATTTGGGCCTGTTAAGGTAGCAGCCCCAGGTGTCGCAAAAGCAATCTCCCCATCCATCGCAAGAGCCCTGACTTTAGATCTCTACCTCTGTGTAAATACTTCACATGACAGTGGTGGACCCTCACCTTGTTGAGGAAGAGCTCGGGGTCGAAATGCGGCCCGTTGATGTCGCAGGGATCCAGAGACTCCGGCTTTTCCTCAGCTTTTCCCTCCTCGTTCAGCCCATAATACAGTTTCAGCATGCCGTGCACCCTGCGCCTCCTGCCGGGACCGGAGTCCTCCATCACCGGACCATCCTCATCGACCTCCATCACGTTTCTGTCCAGCGACCAGCTGAGAAAAGTCCAGAAGAAATGACGGTAAACAAAGATGACGAGCGTCTGAGAGGGGGAAACACCAAAACAACCGCCTCAAACGGTGAAACTCCTGCGTCACTGTGGATGGTGTCCTGTAGGTAGAGCCGTTTGCTGCGAAAAACAGCGCTTTAAAGATTTATTACTTCGAGATAATCATATTTTTACTTTCTTTCAAGCAGCTAGCTTGAAAATGTTACTAGTTCCGGGTTTGCTGCCTATCCGGTGTCACGTCATCAAAGATTAAGATTGAGGACAAGAGCGTTCGCTGTAGATGACCGTCCACTGCGCATGTCAGGCATTTACACAGTTTTTAGCGGAACCAGGCAGTGAATGAAACCAAGAGCACATAAAATGTTGTTTATGTCACTTTTAAACTTAATTATTAATCTAATACTTTTTAAACGGAATGAAAATAGTAATACAATAAATATAAATTAAGAACCGCTCAATAATAATAGTATAAAACATTTATTTCATGAACATGATTGCAATGAAGTCATTTCCAGTGATGCAATTAAACCTGTTTTATACAGTCTATGAATTAAACAAGCCACTGTCAGAGATTAAAGAAGGTGAGACAGAAAATTGGTAAAACCCCAAAACTTTGTGAATTTGTCTTCTAGACATACAGTCAAGATAAACATCTGTGGCTGAATTGCTGATACACAATTTTCAGAGGATACACAAAGCCCAAAGCTTGTAACATGCTATAATTTTATAGGAGGATATTGCAGTTGTAATGATCAAAGATAAAGAAAAACACATTTTATTCTGTATTTATAAAGGTAAGGGCATCACCCTTTAATATTTAGACACTGAATTTACAATATTTAAATGGAGAAACTGCTTTAGTCCCACAGGTAGCATGTGAATCCTTTAAGGTCTTTCACTTTAAAAAATATTGACAGGGTTTTACAAAGGTTGTCTTCAGCTAAGTAGACATGGCTGAATGTTTAGATCTGAAACACATGGATCAACAAAGTAAAGGCCCTTACCCTGATAAAAGTACAATGCAATGACTTCATATGTTTACTTACAAAGCACATTAGTCATATTTGAATGGAGGCAGAAATGACCACTTTACTGAGAGTAACCACTTCACACTGTTCAGCAGCAGGCCAGAGTAGTTTATCAGTACAACACACTCACATCAGAAAGAAAAGGTGAAATGCACCGTCTGCTCATAATCAAAGAGAATATATCAAAAAAGACTTTTTTTAATAATAACAATGACACAAAATTTCTTGTTTCCAAACAAGAACAGTCACTCAGACACCAACTCAGTAAACAAAAAGGCACTTAATGTTTCTGCAAATTTGAGAGGATAATGCTTGACACAACCTATTACTTCACTTCATTTTTGTGTACAAAGTATATGAAAATGAAAGTAAATATATTTTCAAAAAGCTAACAAACAATAGAAGAACATCTGCAGGTTTAAAAGACGTACAAACAGTGTATTAATAGTGCAGCATCACATGATGTGTAGTCTGTTGGAATGGCTATTCTACAATGTGACATGCATAGTGTTAGTTAGCAACAATATACTGGACTGCTGCTGTGAGGTTACAGACAGTAGCTGATTTATAACAAGTGGAAGTGTAAAAAGGTAAAAACATTCTGTTTTTCATGCTCAGAGGAATCAGGAGAAATATACAAAGCTTGCACATCTCCGTATCATGTTCAAGCAAAGGCTGATTTATAATATACACCTTCTGTCATGGTTACTGTTGAGGTGATTGTTTGACCTGCTTCAAGATGGAGTTCAGAGTGACACCTGGGAACTGAGTTCTGTCTCTGAGCCAGTTAGGTAGCACACTGTGTTGCAGCATGTTACATGGGCTTGCTTTGGTGTACACACTGAGATTTAAACATTTGATTCAGATGCTTTTTGTGATACAATCATTACAGCATGCACCAAGATCTTCAAGTTACAATGATCCATGTTCCTTTTTACATCGATAGTGGTATTTCAATGTTCCTGTGTGTGCAAAGATGTGAAGACAGCATTTCTATGTAAAGAAAGTGTCCATCTTTTCTTTTTTCTCTTTCTCTGCCATGATTACAAACATGTGGAAGCTGAAGTACCTACTAAAATGGTTTTATTTTGCTTTTCTGGCCTCAACAAGCAAGTGATAGCTCAGGCCGAAATTCTGCACAGACGAATACATTGCATGAAAAAGCACATGAGGATGAGGATGCAGTGATGGTTGAGGATATGAATTTCCACAAGATTATTTTCTTCCAACCTTGTTTTTGGAGTTTTTACTCCAATGCAGTTACTTCAATTGTGAATAGCTTTAAATGCTGCTCACTGATGAAACTTGAAAGTGAATTTAAGCTACAACAATCTGAAGCTGTGCATTTCCACATAGTTAAACTACATTGACGCTATTTTGCTTTTACAAATAAGAAAATGGGATATGCACCTGCACAGTCTGCTTAATTAACCAGATGAAGATATAAATCATATAAAAGTCTTGAAAAAACATGTACTTACAAGAAACTCCCACAACACAGAAAATCTGCTCCCATATGGTCTTTATAATCAGTAACAGCCGCTACTTAACGTCTCTACCAGTACTCTTTTTGAAAGCTCTTTGTGAGAACAAGGCACTGGCAGTTTGAGAAAGCAGAATAAACTGGGCAAGCCCTCAGATCGTCCCCTGAAAGTGTCTGTCATGCTGACTGAAGAGTCTGTGGTTATTCAAACTCATCTCAGGAGGACTTCCTCACTGTTTCATGTCAGAGCAAAAAGAGATGTTGCTGTGATGATGTTGGCGTTGAGCTGTAATGCAGTGGTTTTACCCATAGAAGATTTAACATTGTTGAATAATAGTAGTAAACACAGCTTCAGACAGCTGCTGTAAGGTTTAAGATCATTTCTAAGGCTTGTGTGATACTAATGTAGCAGGTCCATTATATGCAGCGCACAGAATGTGATATGTTCTTTATGTAAGGCCAAACTCATAAATATCCCACTCCAGTTCAAACTTGTTAGCATTGCTCTTAGGATCATTTTCACATTACTGTACTCTCTAAATTTACACATCTTCAGGAGGTAAATACTGACACTCACTAAGATCCCAATCTTGGTCCTTTGCATGTTCATATATTACCAGTTAAATGTTTCACTCTTATAAAAGTCTTTTCTGTTCAGACTCAGTGTAGATTGTTCGGGTTTGGTCTTCGAGAGGTATGAGCTGATCAGGGAGTTTAACCCTGCTCCAGGCTCTCTGTCACCTGCACGGCAGAGTAGGCTGCTGTAGATGGCTGTCGGGCAAAGAAGGATGCAGCTCTTTTTGGCTTTAAGCGCTTAATTTCTTTACCTGAAAAAAACAAACATAAGAAATCCAATAAAAGACGCAACTGGGACATGAGGACATTACCAAAGTCTCAAGCTGGACTTTTAAATTTGTTAATTTTATGACCAACGAGTCAAAAGTCACTTCAATAGGCTCAAAATTGTTTTTTAATGTCCTCAAAAACATAAAAAGAAATTCCACAACTTGATATAAGATATAATGGGTGTGAACATAGTACAAGGTAGGTTTAGCAGACTTTAGACCCCAGATCATTTTTTAAACGTCCTTCTGTCACCTTCAGACTTACCATTGTCCACGTAGCTGATAGTGTTCAGTGAATGAACTCGACTGCAAAGAACACTGCTCTGCCTGCGCAGCATCCCACGTCGCCCTCCCCGACCGTTCCTGCTGCTGCCGTCCTGCCCAGCGGGCTGTTGGGAACTCATCTCGCCATCCATCTCAGCTGCAGCTCCACCCTCTGACGCAGACTTGAGCTCTACACAGAACTCAATGAAGCCACTCATCAGCTCTGCCTATCAGATAAAAAACCCCAAAGGATTAAGTCTAATGGCTGAAAGAAAGCACTTTTCTTTTGAAGTTCCATTAGTTACATACAGGCTGTGAAAAGTCACATTGCTTCTGGATTAGGGCCCTGTGATATTATGTGTTGCAGCCACAACTGTTATGTAACATCCCTGCACTATCTGCTGGCTGAGAGCCTTCTTTTCCACCTCCCAATCATTAATGGAGGATCACATGGGCACTGTGAGCGCAAAAGCATGTTTCCAATCCATTTGGATCCAACTCTAGTATCAAGTGTTGCTCTGACGGCAAACAGTCCCCAGCAGCACCTGACCTTAAAGGTCTCACAAACACCAGGTGCTTTGCGCACTCTTGAGATAGAAATATACCCCCTCTTTTTGTCTGAGAGAGTTGAAGTGCAGGGCACACAGTCTTAATAATGTTCAAACAACAGCAGAGAAAGTGGAGTCAACAGGTGTGGCAAATAAATGACCCATTACGGCATATTCAGCAGGACCAGGGCTCGGTATAAGGTTTGTTGATAAAAGACAACCACACAGATGATAATGTATGTAATGATGTGCAAAAAGTACGTTTTCACTAAAATCCTTCACCTGTTTGGAGTAGATCTTTAGGAGCTTGTTTACAGGAGTACCGTCTTCCTCTCCATCGAACTCCAGCCACAGAATGTGTGAGTCGCCTTCCTCCTCAGGGTAGCTGTGGTCCCAGGAAAGCTCATTGAAGCGCAGGCCAAGCAGCATATGCTGCAAGAAAATGTGTTGACAGATACAATACAATCATTTCATCATTTCTCCAGCCAGGCTCAGTGTTGTTATGCTACAGAAATTGTGGTTACAAATTTTTAAGCTGTTAATGATTATATACATAAATACATACAGAATTTTGCCAATCTCTACGTAAAATATCTGCAAGCCAGGAGGGCCAATGTAAGAGAGTAGCAGAGATATTTTGGAAACTTGAGAAACTGAGTGAGTGAATGATCTATCATGTGACTGGTACAAACCTGAGATTTAATTTATGTAGAATGAATAAAAACATATGTGTTTGAATAAGACATGCTTTTGATTTCATGTCCTGCCCCCTCAGACTCATCTCCCTCCTCCAGAACCACTACTGTCTTTGTACAAACAGGAGACTTAGCAAGGAGGAACATGTTAACAAGCTCTTTTGGAAATCTTATGGGTACAGAGAATTGTCTTGAGTGCAAATATATATATGAAAGTAGCCAGTGAAAAAAAAGTTAGTGCTCACCTTCTCTTTGACATCCACAACATAAACTCCCTCAAGGCAGATCCCAACATTGACAGCTTTACGTTTCCCTCTCTGGAGAATACCTTGCACTGGTTTGTCAATCTCTCCCATGAAGAAAGCACACCTGTCGAAGCAGTAAACTTTAGCTCAAAGTTATATCAATGAAGTGCCAAAAACAGTATAAATGACTCATTACAAAAGCTTTACCCGTAATAAGGCAGTGTGTGACATGTGTTGAGGTACTGGTGTAGGAGCTGTGTGGGCTCAGGAGCGTTTCCAGCAGATGTGCTGATCTTTCTGTACGCCTCCAAGAGGTTCTGCTCCAGCCCCGCCTGACGACTCGATTTCCCTCTCAGTGTAGAGAACAATCCTCCGCTCCCCATAGCAACATGTGCTGGCACAAAAGAGGACAGTTTCTTCTCTCTGTGGGAAGCAGATGAGAGTGCATAATGCATTTAGTACATCATGTTCAGTTTCAGAGTCATAGGCCTCATTTACAAGTAGAATTAACATGTGTTTTCACAGATCTCAGTACAAAATGACAGTTTTTAGTACATCTGCTTATATGTAGCTCCAGCTCCAATGCTGTTTAACATATGACTCTAGTGACTATGTAAAATAAATATCACCAAGAAAGCAGGATGATACCAGGAGTGGGACAGAGTCAGTAGAAAATAAAGAAGCAAACATTATTTAAGCATCAAAGTCTAAATTAGGAAGTTTCTCTAAATATGTTCACACTAGAATAAGTTGACATCCTCAGGGTTTTCACAAAAGGAGAGTAGTAACTACATTCAGTCTTTTAATTTCAGTGTTGGAGGAGCCCTGTCCAGCACCAGTTATTTCAAACCCTCAACCACAATCAAGTCTTAGGAGGCTTCAAAAAGTCAAAAGAAATGTATTCCCAAGATGATCCCACAACAGCAAAAATATCATCTCAACCATTACAGCACTTGGTACTTAAAAACTAACAATCAGCCTGAAAACACCACTGTGACACAGTGTGAATGTTTTCCACATTAAAAAAAATCAAAGCCCCATCAAACTCAAGAGGCACTGTTGACCTTTGTTCAAAATGCCTGTGCATTTTCATCAAATTGCAGCTTTTGTTCACTGGTTGTGTCAAAGTTGCTCAGTCTGCCCTCTACAGAATGTGGTAGAGTTACATGGTTATTGTTGGGGTTTTTTTCACAGCACTTGTTTTCTGTGGTGCATTAAGCTGCTGCCTCTCACAATCGGACAAAATGAGCAGCAGGGGTTGGTTCTTCATTTTCTAAAAAAGAAAAAGTGAACTAAAACCAGGCCAAATGTGAACTTCAAGAAATGCTGCCCAGAGACAGTCCAGCTTGAAGCCAAAAACAGAAGGTCAAGAAAGAAAAAGAAATCAAGACAAAGGGTCTTGTCTCCATCAGCAAAGTCATGACCGTCTGACCAAGAAATGGCCTGAAGCTGCCTCACTCTCAAAGTTAGCACCAGTTTATGTGCGATCAACTGCAACCAAGCTGTTGGTAAATGCCTCGGCACAAACTCTAGAAATGAATTTCAATGAATTTCAGTATATGAAAGTTGTTAAAACAAATAACATAAATCAAAGGAAATGGACCAACTGTCTGACTCTACAAAGCAGAAAGGGTAATGTGATACCACTCTCATTTTCTCTCAACCAAGAAGAAACAGCAGTGCGGACTCAAGACTGAGTAACACCAGGATGACACAACAGCTCCCCCAAAGTGAAACCAGAACCATTAGTGCTCACTCTGGTGTCTCTGACTGTGTCCAGAGCGCACATCAAATTCATCCTGAAGCTCCTTCACTTAATCATGGGATGTAAACCTCCTGACCCCCATCACCAACACTGGGCACCACAAATTGGGGGACAGGGCTTTAGTCGTCAAAACTTTGACTCTCCAGAACTCTTTCCCTTCAGACTCTGACTTACTTTACTCGTTTAACAATAAAGTTAAAACCTACCTTTTCAAAAACACAAGAGGTGACCTCTACTCGCTCACCATTTTTTGAACCATTTGACCTTTTTTAAATGTCAAGCATCTTTGACTATCCAGCACAATAAAACTCCTGTGAATTCTCAGTATAGGTTACGAAGCCCACTTCCTCTACTGAACAGGCAGGACTTAGGTTGAAGTGGAAAAATTGAAATACAAATCTATCAAATATCATTTTTCAAACAAGCTTTATGTTATGGGGTTAAATGTTATAAAGGTAAATATGAGTGGGTTTATGTCAAACTTACATTTCACATAGTTATCTAACGTTAAAAAGTGGGCATGTAGCGTCAAGTTAGGCAGCTCACTTGAAAAATACAGGTCCTACAGGATTAGCAGAGCAGAGGAGAAAAACCCAACACAAAAGCCTTAAAACTTTCTCAAACCAGGAGTGCCTGCTTTGAATCGACACAAGAAGCTGTTTTGCTGTAGACTGAACTTATCTTACGGAAGTTCAACATTTTATTGGGAGGTTTAAGGTGTGCGTTGCATTTGCACTGCAAAAACTAAGAACAGAACAAGTGTTTAAATCTTATATATAGTAAAAAAATGTTCTCTTTACAATCAATTTAAGTGTAATTTTTTCTTTTAGTATTCTGAAATAAGACACTTTTTCTGAACCTTTCTGGGAAACATGGCTGATATTAAGTCTAAAAAGACAGCTCCTGCTTGGAATAAGACATTAACACTTTCTTAGATTTCAGTTTTTGCACTGTATCTCTTTTTTGCACATGCATTGGCTCCACTAGCTCAATTTATCATTTCCCAATGAGGTAGTATTTTGGAATCAGTTTACAGTGGAGGCATGCTGTCGATATTAATATACAGCCAATTATGTGGAACAAATTGGGGGCGGGGGGGGGGATTCCAAGTTTTTCTTTTTGGGGCCGTTATACTCGGGTGTATTTTCAGGCATGCTGCACCTACCTTTTGTGATCATCACTCTAGGGTAGTCCAATGGCTACACATCAATGGCTGAAGATTAAAAGTAAACGGGGCTTTGGAGGAGCTGGTGGGCAGATTTTGTTTCCTTTGGATGGAGCCAAGTTGGCTTTTACTTGTTCCAGCAATTATTCTACTCCAAGTTTCAACTCCCCTGTGCTGTGGTGGTACAATCCTCTCCTTTGGTGTTAAAGTAATAATGATTATTTTTTTAAATGCTGAACTATTGCTTCAACCACAACCATCTGTAGTGTTTTTAACAAAACATTTAAAACCAACGACGTGGACTTGAAGTCCGAAGTGTCTTTAAGCCAACACTTCTTACTAACCTTACAGTTGTGGTAAATTGTGTGTCATCCAAACTGGTTCCCTCGTCAAGAGCAAGAGACAAGGCCCCAAGGTCAGTCCAGTGCTCGGGGTCACAGGGGTATCGACCAGTGAGGATGTTACTTCTGGCTTCCTCGTACAGAAGTCGCAGCACTCCCTCATCGTGTATCTGCTCAGGATAAAAAAAGAGAAGATTGAGGCTCAGAGAGGATGTTTAACCACCTTTCTTCATTTTAGCTGCTTCAGAATCTTGAGAGTCAACACACACTTAGACTCTAATGTAAGGAGTGAGGGACATTGGTAATTACATAATTCACATGTATCTAAGTAAATACAAGTTCTCAGTACCTGAAGCTCTTTGGATTTGGGATAAAACACATTCCTCCGGAACTGTAGATATGGTTCATCTGAGGAAAAAACCGAGCACGATAATGCATCAGAGACAGGTGATCTTTTTTTTTATTATTATTTTGTCATTGAGTGGGATTCAGCCTATAGTGGAGGAGTAGAGTATTGAGACGAACACTCCAGCAGAGATGGGGGGAATCTGCCAGTCAAGCCCCCTCAAACCCACTCTGCTGCAGCGTTTTTGTCCTCTCCTGTAGTGTGGGAGGAAACCCTCTCTCTCTCTTCCATATCAAAACACAACATATGATGGATTATGCAATGTTTTTGTTGGTTTTCTAACTGGAGAGCTGTCACCGGGCTTTTATTTTTTTATTCTGATGCACTTTGCGGACCATTACCTGTCCTTCTGAAAAGAACTTCAGCGTCACACTCAAGCTCGTGTGGGCTGATCAGAGTCATGACAAATAACACTGGCATGAGTCAGTGTCTGACACCTCGTGTACGACTCACTTTATCGGTCTCCTCCAAGTAAACTAAACAGGAAGTTTTAGCCTCCAACACGTTCAGCAAATCCTTTTTTTATTTATTTCATTGATTATGCTATTTGTCCAACAGAAAATGTTAGAAAATGTTAAAATACCTGACACAATATACATAGGAGCAACCACAACAGTGTTATTAGTGGAACTCATCATTTTCAATTTGCTTTTGATCAAAAATGTGCATTAATACTTTGGAAAACTTGTAAGAGGCCTCTAGTTCCTGAAGTGTGTACCCATACCTGGAAGAACAAGACAGTTTCTCATCTAATCTGCTGTTTTATCACAACCAACAGGCCAAAATACTAATATATGGAAGTCAAATTTCACATAAGAAAAAAATTTAATGCTTGCAAGCTCTCCTTTAAATTCATGAATAAAAGTGAAGAGTTGCAGCACTCATAGTGTCACCTCTGATGGGGCAGGGCTTTTCATTTACTATCTACACATTATGTACTTCTCAAGTTGGGTTTTTACAATAAGATTTGTCATCCTGTTACTTACAGGCTCTTTCTCAACATGCCTTAGGACAATATTGACAAAATCTGAGAGATTTAAAAAGAAAGATCGCTAACACTATCTTGTCTGCTGAGGATTAATATGTCGTGTTGTGCAATCTTATGTGCTAACTGCTCAGTTCTGCAAAAATACTTGGCAACATTCACAAAAATGCAGACTGTAAACACACTCTCTCTCTCTCCCTGAGTTGTTCCTCCTCACAGACCATGGTTTGATTCCCACTGTGCTGCTCCTACTTTCACTTTGTTTGTTCAGCAACAGGTGTTTGTTGCTCAAGGTTCAATCTTTTCCCATTTCCTTTGTATTTACTCTTAAAAAAATCCCCACAGCACTTTAAATATTATTTACACTGAGTGAGCTACTACACACCAACAACACAAATACACTAATACATCCCTAAAAGTGATGATTTTTCCTTTCCTTGCCTCTGACCCCATCGCTGCCACCCTTTTCCTGTCTTTGTGAAGCGTAAGTGCTCCTATGAGAAGTTAGCATAAAAACTTGGATAAGTGTTTAAAAATAAATCGTGTTTGTCCAGCAGGCTTTTGAGTTTTTAAAAACAAGTCTTCAAATTCTTGTTTTGAATAAAGAAAGAATGTTTCTTAAGAGCACAGAGGTCAAACTCCTACCTTGTGAAATGTCTTCCTCTGAGGCCAGAGTGAAGCGATACAGCAAATCCTGCCACTGCCGACACAGTTTGTACGGCTGGTGCCTTGCTTTTAACTGTAAATCTGAGGAGTGCAGAGGAGGTAAAGGTTACACAGTAAGGTAAACAATGTGTCTATTTTCCTGCTCTCATTCTTGTGTTGTTTCTTCCTATGATACCGCTGCTGCTTACATTCAAGTGGAGCAGCATTAACTGTAAAAAATAAAAATAAAAAGACATATCCAAGCTGAAGCCACAAGGTCAAAGCAGTTAATAGTTTGATGGCAAACTACTGTCAGAACTTCTTTTTTAATGCATTTTCATACTGAACCTAAACCTACTTAAACATACTTAACCGAACTTGCATGTGCCAGTTATTCACAACACGGTAGTACAGAACTCATCCAGACACATTTACTGACTTTTCAAAATAAGACCAAAGCATGGAGTGCTGCAGGGAACAGGTGGAGAATAAAACACCTCTGTTCTTCTTTTCAGAGGGGGGTTGAGGTTCAAACTTCTACAAAAGATCTAAGGTTTTAAGAGGATCATTACATCAAAAGCCTTACCTTTACAGAGCTTAAGAGTCCTGAAAAAATATATAAACTTTAGAAACTATTATTCACAGGGTCCTGGAATTAAAAGTCTTCACTTTTTAGGGCTTACTGAAAAAGGATGTTGAATTCAGGGCAAGCATGAGGCAAAAAAAGTCATATCAAATACACTACTTAAAATGTCAGTGTCAGTTAGGGGTCATTTTTAAGAGATCCAAGTATCTATATACACAACAACACTGTGACATAACAGTGCTGAAAGATAAAGTGTAGCAGCTTTTATGAATAAGGGTTAGAAGTGGGAGGGAAAAAGAAGTTTTTACCGAGCAGTGGAGAACAAAGCCAGAAGGCAAACACATCCTGTGCAGATTCAGGAACGTTAAGAGCTTCACGAACACTGCGACCCAACTCCTGCACAGTGACACTGCTGAGCCCTTCAACTGTTAAGTGTATGGCACTGTCACCAAACAGGTATATGAGCACATCTTGAGCTGTGGGGACACAAACAGGCAGAATGAGATGAACAAGTTTATATCAGGACTCTAACTCTGTAGTGCAGAGTGATTCTACTTTGCTTCAGCGTACCACGGGAAAGTGTCGCAGAAGAGGCAACACTTCCTCTTTGTGAGTGATCGTCTGATGAATCTGGTGGAAAACTGCAGTCATCTCCTTCCATCTCTTATCTGGAACAAAAAAATCAATCTCAGAATAAAAACACATTTACACACTCAATGCAATATCTGTTTTAAGATCTGCACCAGAAAATATTCAAATAGTTTTTGTTTAATCAAAACAGAAACATCCGTGCCTATCTGGAAGAGTTGAAATATACTTTGTTGGTCTTGAGGAGAAGTTGGATCATTTCAATCTGTTATTCGTACATGCTACACACACCGAGCCAAAATACACACAACAACAGTGCATATTAAATCAGCTCACACTTCTCTGGCTACCAGCCCAATTTCCAGACTTGTCTGAGATGGAATATGAAGTGGCAACTCACAGACTGGGTTACCCTCTCAAATTAATGGATCACATGAGGACCCTACATTTAAATATTTGAAGACTTAAGTGAATAACTGTATTTGTGTGACAGTAAAATGCAGCATTGTTTCAACCTAGAGCACTATGACATTTTAAAGTCTGAGGTATCCAAGTGTCTGCTGCTGAAGTGGTATGATAAGGGCTATGAGTATGTGCTGCTTATGAGACACATACTTTGATGATTATGAAATAACTGTTTTGGTGATGACTGATATGAACAGTATTGTAGAAGGTGTTCCGTCTCCATATACTCATTTTACATATGTCTCAGTAGTTACTAATCAGGCTAACATAGTCCATGCATCACTATGCAGCAGCGCCACTATGTGGTATTAGGTTTGAGAAGACCCTGAACAACCAGAACATCCCAGTCCACTCCTGCTGACCTCACCCTGCTGACTGCAGATAATAACACTGATCCCAAAGGTATCCGCATGAAACTATGTGATATTAACTATGCCATAAACATTGTAGGAATAGTTATAACACAGAGAGGACGACAATTAAGCGTAATTACAGCATCATGAGGCCCATGGGGCGAAGGCTATCAGTCAAAGCGAAACTATAGTCTTTTCCCATTTATACAAGCCCAAACAAACACGGTGTTTGAAAGTGTTGAAGCACCACTTAAATAATACAATAACACTGACTAAACAGCGTAAGCCACCTTGAGTATCTGGTGACGCACTAACTGCTGTCATCAACATCAGAAAGACTCCTCTAACTTTGTCCGTGTAAAGTTTCTTTGGATATAACAGTCTTATATTTGTGGTCAGTTGATAAAACTGTCTCTTGTTAGCCATCTCTGAGGTTTCGCCCAACTGTCTGACACTGTTGACACCAAGCAAAGGCACAAAATGTTTCCACCTACCAGTCACTTCCTGTAAACTTCTTCTGTTCGCTGCTATTTCTCTTGATGGGATCCTTCTAATTTTGATAATGCTGTTGCAAAATACATTAGCTGGTCAACAACCCGCTGGTATTGCCCTGGCTACGGCTAGCCAGTCGTCTAAAACTAGCTTTCCGGGCAGCTGCAACAGATTCAGTGTGCGATCAGAAGATGATTCGTTCATTCTGAACGACTCTTGTGTGGGTGTGACAGTCACGCTGGAAAATTCATGGTAAGCATTTTTTTGGGGATTGAATGAATCAGCTACATGTCAAAATGACTTCAAGCGTATGTATTAAGTAGCTCATACGTAGATTTTTCAAACTGTGAATGACTGATAACGCGTGTATTTTTCGATCCTGTGCAAACAGAGTGAGTTTAAAGAATCTGATCTTCCGTCTGACCTGAACGATAATCACAACTGTGAGAGCGGGCTGCATGTCACGTGACCAAAGCGCCATCAACGTGAATACTCTAGCCTCATACTATTTAAAAAAATATATGCATACATTATTGTAGGCCAATTTATGAAAATACACATTAAACATTATTTTACAGTCTGTTAGACGGTCTTTTCACAGAACATGGTCTCTTCCAAATTACTTCGACTCGTAAACGAAGAAAAATACATTTATTGAGAGTTTATCCATCATCGATGCCATGTTAGGAAGATTCAAGGGGGGGTATTCATATTATCTACACTTTGCACTGTAAGCCCAGAGTCTGATTATCGTTTTTTAAATTGTTAAGTCATAAAGTCACCCTGTATTTATTATGATTTTAAGAAAGAAAAAAAACGCTTTAGTGCTCATTTAAAATAAGAAGTACAAATTTCCCATAAAAGTATCTTTTATTCTGACAAAAAAAACTGCTAAAACCTCAAAGATATGGGCCAAGTTTATTTTTTGTTCTAAGTGTACTTTAATTCTGTATTCTTGCTTTCATCAAAGCTTTATTAGTAATAATATCAGTTAATATCATTATCAAGCAATATATGAATATAACAATATATATGTATTCAGAATCATCCACCCATACTACGGGAGTGCCAAAAGTTGGAGGAATTTCGGGGAGTATTAAATGAGGTATTAAGCTATGAGATACCTAGGCTGTACTATTATCTGACAGAAGAAAACAGTCAGGGTCAGGTCACATGTATATCTAGTAGAGACACTGCTTTCAGCCAGCAGGAAAAGCATAACAGGAAAGTGGTGCAAAACTGACCCACCTACAGAGGAGCAGTGGGTGAGAATAGTAGATAAAATATTTGACATGGACAGATTTGCTGACATATCAAGGATACATGAGGGAGAGTTTCAATCAAAGTGGGAAATTGAGAGATTTAATTTGATATAAGGGCAATGCTGCACACATTACTAACAAAGTGCACACCTATGTCATTGATGTCATTTTAATTACTTACTAAAATATTCTACAGATATTGTGACTAAGGTGATACGATGATTCTACATATTTTATTATCAATCTCCTGGATAAAAATTTTAATGTCAAACAACATGTTGAGCTTTTGCAGTATATGAGACCTTCAACTTTTTTCTTAATGGTTGTCATTTAAAATTTCCACTAAATTAAACCAAAAAAAGTCTGCCTACCTTTCTGAATGACTGGAGACACAGTTGGGATATTAGAGGTCCTTTTTATAAATGTATTCACATGGGTTTACAACAGAAACAAAAACACATTCAAAATTTTGCAAGCTGTCCATGAACTAAAGTGAATCACACAAATACTTCACACTGCCTTTGTTTTTTAAATCTGTATCTTAATAATTAATCATTCACAGTTTAGCCTATTCATAGTCTATTTTGCATCATCCAGCTGATGCAAGAGCAGATCTGCAAGGGCAGCATGTGTAGCATTAATAAATGGGATTAAAAGCTTTAACAAAGGTGTCAAAACAGAGGACACACTTAGTAGCTTTCACTGTCGTACTGACAGAGATTTATCACTCCCTGTAATCATACTCCTCAAAGTGATAGCAAGAAAAGGGGGAGGGAGAAATGTACACCCTAGGAATTCTGCTATGGAAGCTGAGACAACAGCAGTACGTTTTTTTGTTTGAGATCTCTGCTTGTGCTACAGTTGCATTGGAGAAAGAGGCATTGAGTCACTCCACTTCATAAGGCAATTAGTAGCTCATTTGTTAGACTGTGTCACAGCTCATGATACCACAATGTCGCATTGTGCCTTGTTTTCTCTGATCGGTTTCACATCCAGTATAACCAAACATGATATGTGTACACTGTCATTCATTACTGTTTATCTTCTGCCTGACTTCAGCTTGACACAATAAAGAGGAGGAATTCGAGCAAAGAACAATGTGTGTAGGAAATTAAAAGATCACTATATATTTGTGACAAGTTCATCAAAAACAGTAAAATCATGGGTTTAATGGTAATTCTTGAGATTTTTTTTTTCATAGAGCTTTACATTTGTGTTTTGTTAATTATATAAACATGTGTATTATGGGGTACACATTAACTTCTCACAACCAAAACATAGTGTCTCTTATTACTTGAACATAATAGAAAATCTGTCATCCGTATTGTGTTTCACTTTAAACAACTATTAATAAGTCTCCTTCTCTGTTGTTTGCATGTGTGCAGATCCTCTGTGGTTTAGCTGGAAGCTTCGGCATCAGGTGCGCTGGTCGATGCACCCTCATCCACCTTGTTGGTAAGCAGAAGGTACTTCAGTACAGGATCAACATACTCCATGATGGTTTCTTTCACTCCTTTCTCCAGCAAGTATCCCTCTGTTTCAATCTCTGTGTTTTCATTCCCTAACACTGCCTCCATGGAGGTCTGCAGCAACCGTAGGCTCACCAGGACAGAGCACTAAAAGGGAGGGAGATAGAGAAGTTGGGGAGTGGGTGACAAGTAGAGAGCTTATGCAACATCCACTGGCATTAATTGACTGATGTTTGATGCATAACATGTGATCAGAGGCTTCATGTATTTTACTACTATAATTTACCTGTAAGAGGAAAACTGACAGCACTCCAGCCCCGATGGTGTTCATCAGGCCCTTGTAGTAGCTGACCAGAGCCTCTCTGCAGCCTCGGAGGTAGATGTTGAGCTCCTCTGTCTCATAGTCATAATTGTAGTGAGCAGAGTTGTTGGTGAGCTGGTACTGGATGCATGGCCGTGGGGAGCTGGGATTGCAGCAGCTGAAGGGGACTCCATCAACCAAGTAACGACCATCTACATTGCTCCTGATGCGGCTGTAAATGTGTTAGAGATGAATTTGAGTTTGCTGTTTATAGATGAAACACCATAACCCGACATCCTTGTTTATACATAAATATTCACTGATTAGACATGAACTTACTCCTTTACTTCTTTGGAGTTAAAATCAAGATATCTGTTGCTGATCCACTGGACCTCAAACCAGTCTCTAAAGTCGTTGTTACCACAGCACTGAAAGGTCATCTGCAGGTTGTCGATGTTCTGTTTCTGGAAGCAGCGGCCTGGTGTGTCTGTATCCTTGTAGAAGCGGATGCCATTCCTCAGGCCACCCTTCAGAGCGGACTCAAGGCTGCCAGTCATGGCGTAGCTCATGATGACAGACAGCAGCATGAGCACAGTGAAGAAAGAAGAGACGGCAAAATACGGCTTCAGGAAGGTCTTCCAGCGAGGAAATCTACCAGCATCCAGAGCGTCCTGGCAGATCTTTGAAGCAAAGTAGTTGATTCCCAAACAGGCCAGACCAACAATTATGAGGGTGTTTGGCACCACATGTATGTCTGAGTTATCCATCACCTGTAAGTGCATCAAAAGCAAATATATTAACCAAGAATAATAAATCTCTCAGGACCATGCTTGTCAAATCAACTTATTTTTGGCATGCAATACATTACATTTGGTGTAATGGTTTTGTTTTATGATCTCCATGCTCTTCCATGTTATGTGCTATAGCCAGAGGTGGGAGGAGCACATCTCCTCTTTCTGTCATTTACATACATGAAAAGCCAAAACAGGGAGAGCAGCAAAGCGGTTTGCAGGGGGAGCATCGAGAGCAGGCATATCTATTTTTCTGTTGCTGTTAGGATGAATTCATAACAAACAGTAAAAACCAACAGTTGAAAACAACATCTTAACTTATCAACATCAAAGATTTACACAATATTTTGAACACTGTTATTTCCATACTGAAGGTCTATATATCGAGTTATTAGAAAAATATTCAGTGTGACCTGGATTCATACAAATGTACATGTCAAACTTATAGCTGTATTGTGTCTGACTTTATGAACATGTCCAATTAGTTCAGCCTGACCTAACAATCTTGACTTCAAAGTAGAAGTTTTGTGGGGGAAAAAAAGCTTTTGAAGAGCCTGAGGGTTCAAAGGGAGCACGATGAAGATGCTCTTTGAAAGAAAACATAGACAATAAAGGAGACAGAGAGAGAGAAGGAAGAAAAGCACTCCCCTGAAAAGAAATAAGAAGTCGTTTTCAAGTTCACCTTGGTCCTGGAGTGCTAAATTGCGAACGACTCATGCCACAAAACTGAAAGTCTGTTCAATAACAGCCTTTGAGTATTGAGCAGCTCACATCAAGTCTTTGAGACGAGCTTCTTAGCTCAAGGGCAGCTACAGTAACTGAGACTGCTGACAAGAGATTGGACACATTAATACAGTTTCATTAACTCACTGAGACAAGACCAGAGAAATGTCGTAATCCAATATATTAAAACACCTAGATTGATTCTGAGGGGTAATGAGAAAAAAAATCTGCCTTGGGGGTAAAAAATAAATACTTGTAGCTTACAAATATAAAAAAATTTCTCAATAAGCCATTTTTTCTGACCACACAGGCTGATTTTTTCATTTGTTTGATGTTTTACTCTTAAGAATTTCTGATCTTGTTGGTGGATGAGGCTCATATATTTGTCACAGCTGATTTCCTATGAGATCACGGTGGCACTGAATAATAAATTGTATTCTTAAGAAGTAACTTTTCTGTAGTTTGTTCATCTACTACCCTTGACTCACTTACAATTTAACATTGAATGTAATTATATTAAACACGCCGGTCATCACTTTTTTAGTCTTGTAAGAGAAAAATTATCAATAACTTATCTTTCAATGTTTCACACAAATATTTTCTGCCAAATGGCTAAATATCCATTGAAACATTTTAGCACTTTGTTGTCTTTGTTATTGTGTGTACTAGTCATACCTACCCAGGATTTTACAAGCTTAAAGGTTTGAAGTCTTATGAAACACAAATTTGTAGTGACCTTATTTATGAACCACGAGGATTAGGATAATTCGGTGTGACAGAGCTCATTTTATTATCGGATGAGTCATTCACCTAAATTGGGTCACAGGTGTATGGATCTCTTATTTGTGTCCTATCAACAAGGACATTTTCCACTGTATTGAACTAATTCTATCATTTTATGTTGCTTTTTCCTGTTTAGCACTGAGAGATAGGCAGGATAAAGCAGTGCTTTATAATACTAATATATACAAGCATGCTTTTTTTTTTTTTTTTTTTTACCAAAAATGTTTTGTTGAATAATAACAAGGCAACTAAGATGCAATCAGAACAAGGACAGTTAGTAAGAGCACAGAACCACACGGTGGTATATGATAACTGGCCGATAAATATTTCTGTGGACCTGTCAAGTGTCACCAATACCTTCAGTTCTTAATAACATGTAGCCATGTTGTAAATACAACAGTCCATAAAAGACCAAATACCTCAGCCCTCCTGCGAAGCTCTGTCTTGAGGATGCAGCCCAGGCTGAAGGTCAAAGCTCCGGCCACTGTGGCCCCCCAGGAGAGGAGCCACAGTCCCTGGGCCAGCTTTACCCTTTTCTGAAAGGGGAACTTCATCTTCATCACCACCATGGTTGCAGCAAGGCAAATCAAACCTTTCCAGGGGAAGTAGGGGAAGGAGAAACAATGAGGTGATGGGCAGCGATGATGTGCTTTGTCTGTGATGAAGAAGAGGGAGAAGTGAGGGGGAGGTCTTGGGGGTTAAGTTGCAAAATCCCAACACTATTGGAAAAAAAACAGAGTAAGACCAACATGTCTAGAGTGCACTGATAAAATCTTTACAAAGACCAACTTAAAGAAGATTAAAAAGTCATAGCTGATATTTTGGCTGAAAAGTTTTTATAGCTTCAAATTTCAAAAGCAGGATCTCAACTGAACAAATAAAAATGCTTCAAACTCACCTTATTTATTCACCGATAAGTCCTGAAAATTGTCAAGTTCTCTCCACAGACCACTATGTCCCCTCCAGTGTGCCACACAGCAGATTTGGCACACTGGATTTGACGACCTGGATTCAGTTAGCGTCTTACCTCCAAAAGCCTATCGATCCTCTTACAGCTGTCCATGGATCCAGGCCTTTGTCTGCTCAGCACCCATCGCTCATTCAGAGGGACACAGAGGTGACAACACAAATTGAACCTGACAGATGGATGGATGCATGAAGCTTTAACTTTAGGTCACTGATCCTCACAAATGCACAACAGAGTAATTAGACAAATTAAAGATTGGTTGGAAAATATGCGTCAGCTGCTTCCCGAATTCCCCTGCACCAGGAATAAGTGTCTTTATCTCATCACCCGAGAACAATTGTCAGAATATAAAACTCTTGAGAACTGACGCCGAACTGGTATTAGTGGTAAAAGTTCAGATCCCTAACCCCTTTACCTTTGCAGCTGGGTTCAAAGTTCATCAGTGTGACAGTGTAACAACACTGTCCAGCTGTCTGCCAGGTCTACCACCTGGTGACATCATAATATGCAAATTAGACGAGTGAATTTACTACCATCACAAACTTTGGGACATACTGATGATTTTTCTAATTTATAGCATACCTTCATCTCTTGAAATAGTGATTTCAAAACTGAATATTTCATTCCAAAAACAGTGGCGCCTGAAGGGTTAAGTCGTGGATTATGGCCAGGCATGTATCTAGATATAAGTTTTTTTTTAAAGAGATCACTTAGGAAGCCCTCACAGTCCCTTTAAACAACAGTTCCCTCTTGGGAAAATACCTGACTAATTTAAACTGCTTGTTTTTTTCTCTCTTCCTCTATATGACCATGTGTCAGTTACATGTTTTGTAAAGAAGGAAGAATAAAGAAAAGCTACACTATTACCAGAGAAGAACTCCCCACTTTTAATCTGGTTAATACCCAAAGTCCATATCAAAATGAGTAAAGGGTTAATTTACCTACAATGTGTTATCCTGGTCCATTCATTTTGGCTGGAGCCTATTCTGGTTGTCTCAAGGGAGGGGGGTACATCCTGGACCAGTCACCAGCCAATTGCAGGGCTGACACACATAAACAGCATTTCACAACATTTCGCACACACTCACACCTACAGACAATTTTGGATCACCAATCTACCCCATGAGCATACTTTTGAACTGGAGGAGGAAGCTGGAGAAAACCCACTCATGCACAGTGGGTAAATGCAAGCTCCACACCGAACCAAGATTTGAACTGGTGAACTTTTAGCTGAGAGGAACTAGCGCTAGCCCGCCATTCTAATTTTTACACAGAAATAAAAACAAAAAAGGGGTATGCAGCTCAGTGATATCATTACTAAGAGTGATAAATGGTGCTGCACTTTGAGCCAAGTGTTAGCATGCTAATGCTCTTCCTACGACATGTTGATATTTAGCAATGACAACACACTGAATACAAAGTGCTGTTAAGGCAAGGGAGATCTCATTTAGCATGGAAGTATTTGGTTTAAACATGACAAATTAAATTTTTGAGCTAATGGTGGCACTCTATCAGACAAATGGGAGTGCTGAAGTCATTACTGAGGCTCCTGTGGGCAATATTAATCTTCATTCAACTGTTATTGACTGTGACTTCATTAACTGTGACACAGCAAGGCCTGGATCACTGCTCTGGAAAAACCCTGGTTTCTTCTGCAGCGAGTATCTCACTGCTATCTTACAGCTGCCTTTTACCTCCTGACTGTCAGCTCTGCTACAAAAAAAGTCATACCAACCACATTTAGATGGTCCACCTTTAAAAAATAAGGGGGAAAAAAAGTGATTTATCTTTTTAACAATTCCCAAGTTTTTTTTTTCCTTTTCTTTGTTTCCATCTGTTTTCTACATGTATGTACTGTCTTAGAGAAAAACCTATCTACATCTTTCTTTTCCTTAAACAACTGTTTCTAACAAGTCAATTAGATGTGAAGTAAATACACACAGTTTATTTTTTACACATTTTATTTAGTTTATTAAATATCATTGAACAGCTACATAAGTCATATTTACACAGGCTTAAGAAGTTGGTTAAATTCTATTTATTAGCTCAGGCAGGTTTGCTATGGTAATCACAGGAAATAAACACAATGCTATATAGTAACTGTATATCTACTTAGTTTAAATTATATCACAGGACTAATAAAATAGGAATAATTAAGCGCTACAATACACAGTGTTGCCTTTCTACGACGTATTTTGCAATTGGGGTTATTGTTCCTAACCCTAACAGTGAAGTACATTTACAAAAACTCCACATAGATTGAATAACTAAATAACTTACCATGCATTTAAGTAAGCAGATAATCTGATTATTCTCTTCTTTTTTTGTCTATTAGGGAGACAAAAATAGGTAGATGCCTACTTTATATTTTACATCTATACAGTTACATATACATATCTCACCAATAAATAACCAACTCTCAGACGAAAAAGTCAAATATTAATCCATTTCCAGTTGTGGCAGGAAAATGTGTGTTAATCCCATATGTTTGAAGGTTATTACAGATTTTACTTATAATGTGTGGGACATGACCATTTGTCTGAGTGCGTATCTTAGTTGTGGACAGAAAATGTGAGACTTCCAGTGGCTGCAAACAAATAGTCTTGCATTTTGTTTTCAAAGCTTAATTCTCCTCAAATAGTATGTTAATTGCTGGCACTGAGCCAATTAGAATGAGTTTTATGTAGCATCCTTGGTGAATAGAGATCAAAATAAAATAGTATTTCTGACAGAATGCACACTACCCTCATGTTTGTGTCACAGCTGGGTGCGCTCTCCTTTCCACACCTTGTCAGGGATCCCCCCTGTCCATCCCTGGTCGTCACCTTCACCGCTCTGATGCTCACAGATGAAGTGGTTCAGCATCATTTCAGCCGACTGCAGAGTAACCAAGCTGCTCTCTCCCTCTGACATCATGCTTTCTATTGGCCTTGCGATAGCTATGTCATTGCTCCCTCTCCAGTGGTGAATGATTTGGTTATCTGTGCCTGTGTCTCCGTGGTGATGAAGATCCATCATGGCCTCTGTGCCTCTGAGCTCCTTCTGCATCTCGTGGTGAGCATGAGGGATGTCCTCCAAGCTGGCTGACCGGATCAAGATGGCAGAACTGAGGGTGGGACTTGTGGAGAGCCTGTAAGTGCCCTCCCCTGCCATCCCATCACACATGTTCTCATTGTGGATGGTGAACTGTAGGTGAGGTATCTGCAGTGGACGTGGAGAGTGCCTCCCAAAAATGTCCTCTCCCCCAGACTCACTGTCTTTGTCCATGTCTCCGTCCTGGTGTCTCCACACTGGACCTCTGTTGGACCCCGTCAGTATGAACCTCGGGGTCTCTTCTCCCAGCTCTGACCAATCAGATTCCTCCTCCTCTGGAACTGACCCCAGCTGGAGCTCTTGGCTCCCACTTTGGACCTTTCCAAAGCCGTGGCCGTCCATGAATTCAATCGGAGGAGGAGTGAGCGGGACAGCCACCTGGTTCATGGTGTCTTCTGACATAAAATCCTGCTCATTTCTTTGCAGCATTAATGTACCCTAAGGTGAGAGAAGGTTAAAAAATTATGATTGATTGACTCAATGAGAAAACTCAAACAATGATTTAGAATAGATTGTATATTTGGTATTTAGCCCCTCAAGGGCATTCTGTATTTTTTGATACTGGTTCCTCTTGAATGTTGAATGTTGAGATTCCTGAGATGAATGTCAATATTTTGTCCTTTCCTCAGACTTCTAAACTGAATTTTAAAATTATATTGATTAGTTTTATTTCATTTTTCTTTCTTATAAATTTTTAAAAACTGAAATCTGACGGAAAAAAGTCAGAAATTTAAAAAACATATCAGAACTTACTTTCCCCAAGTTCTTGTTTAGCTTTCCAATCATGCATTTACTGATAAGCATTTTTACAGAACAAGAAGTCAAAAGGGATGCAAATATCTTACGCTGAATGTTTCAACACTGTTGGTATGCTTTGCATCAGCGAGTTTCTCTGTCAGTGCTGAGATTCGGCGGTTCAGCCTCTCACGTTCTCCTTCCATACTGTGGGCCTGACAAAGAAGGCAAAGGCCGAGGCCAATTCAGTAGAAAGTATCAAAATGTCTCAATAATTGTTTATTAATCGTTGAGGTACTTCTAATCTCACCACCAGATGAAGTCTTTGCTCTAAAAGACTGTTGGATTGTTGTGTTGAGGAGCAGCTGTCATGTAGTCTGAAATAAAACAAAGACAGATAGAGAAGGTGTTCACTTTGAAGTGATAATCCCAGTGGTCAAACGTTATTGCAAATTGTTATGTTATTACTCCAGTTTTTAAATATCATCAACATTAACAAAACATTAAAGTTCCCCTATGCACTCCATCAAGTTGCAAAAAGTAATATCCCGACTTATTACTTGTTACTGGAGAACATAACACAAGCCTCATTTATACTAACTCATCTTATAGTAATAGTACATGACCTGCTCCTTTGAGAATGTTTATTGTAACGATGAAGAACAATCTGACTGATTAATTGATCCAGTATTATGTTCATTTTGATCCCTCTGAGACTTCACAGCAAACTTGCTTCTTGTAGTGAAACAATTTGAAACTGCAGAGCTTTATGTACCTTTTAAATCTTTCTGTGAGGTTGTTGAACTCCATACGGGTCCTCTGAAGTTCTGCCTCCAAAAGTTTTTGGCTACTGATGAATTCTTCTCCCAGACACTCCATTCTCACAGCTGTCTTCAGCAGACTCTGATGAAGACCTTCGTTCTGCTCCTGCAGGATCCTACCCAGACGAACAAGCCAAAAACAATTTCATACGAGCAGGGCTGGGGAAAGCACCACAGACCCAAGATACAGATGAAAATTTACAGTGCCTGGTGTTTCACTGGAAAGTCAGACACGATGTATCGTAATGTATTCATATGTTTCCTCACTGATTACCTTACCACTAACTTAAGGTACAAAAACACTGATAAAAAAAGACTGATGAACCAATAATTGTATTGATCTAAAATTATGAATACATAAAGTCCAAGTGATTCTACAGCAATTAGTGCTCCATTGTTTGGAACACCACAAAGGATTGCTTGCTGCCTGTGGTGGTCACGTTAACATGAAACCCATAACAATCAATGAGGCACAACTTTGAACCCAGCTGCTCACAGTATTACCTCTCCTCACGGTCTATGGAGTTAACAAGCAAAAGCTAATTATACTGGAACTCTTTTCCAAGAATTGATTTGACATGACATGTAATCAGTTTGCCTTTGGCATAGCACATCTAAGCAGAAGTAAATGACAGTTGTTGAGGGGTTTGGACCAGCAAGAATCAAGCATCTTATACTACTTAGGCAATATGAAAGTTGATTATGCCTTATAGCATTGATGAGGAGCGCAGATGACCTAGTGGTTTAAGGTGCACTCTATGAGGTTTGCCCTTGCGCGGGCAGCTTGGGTTTGAGTCCAGCCTGTGGCCACTTTCCCATGTGTCACTTCCCACTCTTGCCCCCTTTCCAACTCTATCCACTGTCCTCCTTTCCCCAATCAAAGGCATTAAGCCAAAAAAAATAACTTGGGGAAAAAAAACACAGTGATCAAACTAGGCCATAAATAGTTCAGACTTACATGATTCGCCCCAGCTCATTATCCTTTTCCTGTTTAAAAACAAAAAGAACACAAGACATAAATCCCTGCATGAGGAAGTGAAAATGTTTTCTGTTCAAGTGTCAACCACATTCGTATGTGGGTTCATACACTGTGCTGATGTAAGCAGAAAGAGGTCGATAATCAGTGACTGAGTGGAACATTATTATTATTATGTAACCAGTTAAAGCTGATCACTGGGGTTAGTATTGACCCTAGAGACAGGACATGATGACTGACTGAAAAATAAGAGGTCAAAGGTCGTACTTTATGTAAGCTGTTGAAGCTTGTCGGCTCATCTTCATGACTTGAAAGACCACTGCTGCTCATCACAGAGTCGCTCTGGTGGTCTCTATGGTGATGGTCTTGGTCTTGAGTAGTGTGCTCTTCCTGGTGATGTTGGTGGTCTGAGCTGTGGTGGTCACCATGGTGAAGTTCATTATCAATGTGGTGATGGTCTAGACCATGTTGGTTGCTATGATGTTGGTGATGGTCATGACCATGGTGATCTCCATGGTGATGATGTTGGTGGTCATGATGGTGATGTTGCTGATGATCTCCATGGTGATGATGCTGGTGATCTCCATGATGTTGCTCCTGGTGATGTTGCTGATGGTCATGATGGTGGTGATGCTGGTGATCTCCATGGTGATTATGTTGGTGATCTCCATGGTGATGTTCCTGTGGATCTCCATGATGATGATGGTGGTGCTCTCCATGGTGATGATGCTGGTGGTCTCCATGGTGATGTTCCTGTGGATCTCCATGGTGATGTTGGTGGTGCTCTCCATGGTGATGATGTTGGTGGTCTCCATGGTGATGTTCCTGTGGATCTCCATGGTGATGTTGGTGGTGCTCTCCATGGTGATGATGTTGGTGGTCTCCATGGTGATGTTCCTGTGGATCTCCATGGTGATGTTGGTGGTGGTCTCCATGGTGATGATGCTGGTGATCTTCATGGTGATGTTGGTGGTGGTCTCCATGGAGATGAGGTTGGTGATCCCCATGGTGATCATGCTGGTGGTCTTCAGGGTGGTGTTGCTGCTTTTCTCCATGAGGATGGTGTTGGTGGTTTCCATGGTGATGTTGATGGTGGTCCCCATGGTGATGATGTTGGTGGTCTCCATGGTGATGATGCTGGTTTTCTTCATGGAGATGTTGCTGTTGATCGCCTTGGTGATGATCACCATGATGGTGGTCTTCATGGTGATGCTGACCATCTAGGGCTTGGTGGTCTCCATGGTGGTCTTCATGGATTGGACTGTTTTTGTTTTCATGGTGATGCACATGAGTTTCACTGCAATGTTCCTCTCCTTTGTTTCCATGGTGATGGTGTTGGTGGTCTTCATGTTGATGCAGGTGGGTCAAACTGTTATGGTGTCCATGGTGGTGTTTATTTTCTCCATGATGATGTTGGTGGTCTGTGCTTTGGTGGTTACCGTGGTGATGCTTATGGTTTGGAGTTCCTTCTTCTACACGATGGTGATGATGATGGTGGTGATGAAGGTGGTCACTATGTCGATGTGGCCCTGGTGAGTGTTTAATGTTCTGGTGGTTGCTATGGCGATGGCGCCCTGAGCTGCGATGCTCTCCATGACGATGTGTCTGACTGTTGTGGTCTTCATGGTGGTGGTGAGTTTTTTTATTATAATTGTCATGGTGCTGAGATTGTTGTCGTCCATAGTAACTGGGGTATGAATTACCACCATGGTGGTCCACACGGCTATCGTCACTGTAGTTATCATAGTGGTTATTGTGATTACGAGCTGGACTATAGTGGTGTCCATGGCGATACTGCTGACTTTTCTTTTGGTCTCTATGGTGATGGTGGTAATTGTTGGGCTCGGAATGTTGTTTCCCATGGTTACCATGGCCTTGTCTCCTTTCATGGTGATTACCTGACTCGTTGACTTGGTGGTGTCCATGGTGACAGCATTGTAGTGGTCTTGGGGTCTTGATGGTTTGGGTCTGTTTGCTGGACCTGCTGGACTCTGCGCTGGTGGGTCGACTCTGTTGCCTCAGCCGTTCTGTGCTGCTCTCCACTCGCACTGACCTTACAGAGTTCTGACCTGGGCTGCTCGGCCGTTTGGCATCAGTGACACCCAGAGTGCTCAGTCTCATGGGGCTCAGCACCTGTCGCGTGATCTCATTCAGGAACGCAGAGAACTTCATTTTCTCCTTCATCAGGTACTTACGAGCTTCACTTCTTTCCTTCTCTGACTCTCTCAACTCTCCATCCCACTCACTCTCCTTTGGCATCGACAGCGCCTCCATTGATTTGGCTTTCCTGAAACTCCCGCTGGTTCCCAATCCACCTTGTGGTTTCCCACCAATCTTAAGATCATGAGCAGGGCCAGCTGTAGAAGGTCTCACTTTTCCTCCTCCCCCTCCCCCTCGCATATTCTGTTCAGCTTTTTTATCAATCAGGGGAGCTGTATCATCTCCATCCTCAAAGTATCTGTACTTCTTTGAAATGTCTGAGCAGGATTGTGAGTGCTTCATGGGTGGATATCTTTCTGAGCTCTCACTGCTGGACTCAGACGACATGCTGGAGGTTGAAGAAGATGAGGAAGAAGAAGAAAAGGAAGAAGAGGAAGAGGAGGAGGATGACGATGAAGGTGAAGAGGAAGGGGAGGTGGAGGAAGAGTGAGAAGAAGAGGAGGAAGAGGATGAACCAGTGGAGGTTGTTCTTGATAGAGAGGAGTGGTGATGGTTTTGTTTGCGATGGTGGTGGTGAGAGTGAGAGTAGTAAGCCTGGTTGTTCTCTTGGTGGGGTGGATGGCTAGGATGATGATGATGGTGATGATGATGATGATCACTGAAGACGCTGTCCTCAGTTGTTGAATGGACTCTATTTTTAACAGAAAGTATGCATTCATAAGCAGAAGAACACTGGAAAACAAAGCTGTCACAAATAGACCAAAAACAATGCTATATAAAAAATAAAAAAATATATTCACACAGAAGCAACTTTTTCTTTGTCTTTTTTTTCACAATTTAAGAGGTATGAGGTCCTTTTTCTGTCTTACAAATAAATGTAAAACAGATAGGTAAATGTGTTGGGGTGACCCTCAGAGGGGACTGAGGTTTGGTTGAAAAATTCCAACTCAAGATTTCAGTGAGATCAACATGATATTTTTTCAAACTGTGATATTATTGGTGAAAATCCTCAAAAGAATAAATGTGTTGTTTCTGAAAGAGAAAAATAACTTTTTCTTAAATGCTGGGATGCTCTGAAGAGACAATATCTGAAATAAAACCTGTCTGACAAAGGCTGAAATGACTGGTGAAGAACTGTTTTAACTGTAAATCATGTAAAGCTATGGCAAAGCAACCAGAGGAAATACATAAAGCTTAAAAGTGAACACACTTGACCCCTTTAGGCAAATATTCTTCAATAAGATTTCTGAACTTACTCATGGCTTTCATTGTCGTCAGACTGAGGTAGCCTCTGCTGGGCACGCTGATGACGCTGTCCTTGATTTTGGTGATGGTGCTTCATGTGTTGAGATTTGGAGGGAGCAGCTTTACCACGCTTGTGCTCTCTTTCTTGATGGTCAGACATTCCTGACTTGTGGCCTTTCATTCCTCTGGTGCTCTGACGAGGTGGATGTAAGGGTCTTAAATATTCCTCCATCAACTGCTTCTGCAGCAAAGGGTTGTCTTTCAAAACTGTCAAGATATCTTTTCCCTGAGGAGAAAAAGATTCTTTCTTTACAACCTTGTTGGGACATTGTTTGATTTAAACAAATTTCGTCATGATAAATAAATAAACAATTTGAAGTGTTAGTGCAATAAATTCAGAGGACATTATGTGACAAAGTACTACTTTTCTCAGAACTATAAATGAGTTCTATGTACTTTTTCTAAACTCTTATAAGAGTAAAAACAAAAGGGAAAGAAAAAAAAATGAGTAAGTTTCATTCATGACACAATCAAGGCAGCGCTACATGCAGAGAAAACTGTACAAATAAAAACTATTCACCAGCAAGAGTCCAAAGCGCAGCTTTAAAACGCAACGAGCATCACTTAAAAGTCCACCACCACAACCAAATATGTATTAGAGTAAAGTTAATTCATATCCAGCATAGTTCATTCAGACCTGTCAGTTATATAAACCATCACCCACTTCCGTACTTACTTTCTGAATGAATCCTCAGGAGTGAAACAGACAGTAATGCTCATTGAAACAAAATGAGTCTCTCTCAGTGATGCACCTCCTAATTGAGCAGGAAAGCACATGCATAACCCACATGCACTCACATCAATACACTCCCATGTCACCCAGAGATGGGGAGGGGGCAGGGAGGCAGACTGGTGCCTGCGGCTACTTTGAACTGTATTAAACCCAGTGAATATTTTTCAGTTTATGATGGCATTTCAAAAATGCCATCATAAAATGGTAACATAGTGTTTGCATGCGCATTTTACATTTATGCGGACAACAGATACAGACCTTGTTGTTTTCTCATGTGCATGTTGCAATCTTTCTTGCTGAATATCTTTCATAGGCCTAAACCCATCTCAAAGATACAACATTAAACATTATTTTTGCAGCTGCTCCATATCATACATCTCTGTTTTGTTGACTTTTTTCCAGAGATGCCCCAAGCATCTGAGTCATTGAACAGCCAAATAACACAGGCTCTCAGCATCCATTCCTTAGTTAGAACATAGAGTCTCTCGGTGTGAAACATCAAAAGCAGTAACAGCAGAGGAAAAGATGTCAGAGGGAACCTCAGTTTGAGCCTGTATAACTCCAGGCATGGATGTGGGTGGATGTTAGATGTCACCAACTATCTTCTTATATCGCTGCAGCTTTTACAAGAAACACAAAATCATCTCTCACTCGTTGAAATATATCAGTGCCTGTTTTGTCGAGGACGAAACTTCAAAAGTAAAGACATGAAGACAAACCACTCTGGATGTCACCATGTTATCAAAAAGATTATTTTTCTGACTATGATTGTCAACATGAGAACAGAACAGAGGAAGGGTGCTGCTTACAGAGTGCCTGATAACTAAAAAGTGTCACCTTATTGATCAGGATGTCCCTATTATGTCAGTGCAATGGGCACTCTAATAACTCAGAGTTACTGACAAACACATTGAACTCCAATAGGTGACAAAGCCAATTACGCATCACAAGACATCATCATGTTATATTAAACCCACAACGACTTAAACCCTTTTCATAAGACAACAAATAAATCAAACAATACCAACCACGGCTTTGTGGTGTGAACAACTGCCAGATCTGTCGTCCTCACTGTGGTTTTGCCGCATGTATCTTTGTTGCCGCAGGCAGCTTTCCTTGCATCAATGTCATGTGGCTCAGATCCACTGACAATCAATGGAAAACCTACGCTGCTGCGACTGTCTGGCACATGCAATGGAAAGTTAGAAGAGACATATAACACAGCATCAACACGGAAGTATTAAAGTATTTATAACTCTGAAATTAACACTTATAAGGGGTTATAATTGAGAATCCAAAGGACAGGTTGTGACAAAGCTTTATCATAGAAGATGACGTCACATACCACACTGTGACTATACTGAAACACTGGCAGTAGTTATATCTTAAATGCTTTTGTAAAAAGAAATGAAAATGAAAATTAAACATTGAAGACTGTTCCAGCCGAGGAAACATCATTACATTTCATCTCTACAGGTTTCTTAACTTGCATGTCCTGTTGAGGCCAAATCTTTATTGCATTGGACTTTTTGTTGTGTATTCCTTATGTCATTCTTGTGTTTCCTTGTTTTATTATTTATCCTCTGTTTCCTCTTTATTGTTCTGTTGTGTGTTCTCCCTTGTGTTTCCCCTCAGGTGTTTCACCTATGCCATGTCTCGCACCTGCATTGATTTACCGTGTGTCAATGTAGCCTCTGTGTTTCTCCAGTTCCCTGTCTGTTCATTTACCTGTTTCCATGTTGTGAAATGTGTCCTCCAGTGCTTTTCCCCCTTGAGTTTGCGTTTTTGGTTTTATGTGTTTGTAGAGCTTTTGGATTTCTGTTTTTGGACTTATTGAGTTTAGCTCAATAAATACTTTGAGTTTTATTCTGCACCTGCATCCTCCACTTCTCGACTTTTCCAGTAGAATCTTGACAGTACCATTTGCTCCAACAAAGGAAAGCCTTCATGGATAGATAAAAGCAAATGTGTCCTCCATTTATCAACATGCCACTTCTCTTTGGAAGATGAAGAGAGGTTCAAGTGTATTGCTTTATTTAGCTAAGCAGTTCCATCACAAATGAGAGCTACAACAACTCTGTGACTTTAAGTATGTGCACCAAGACCTAGAAGTAGATGTGGTACAGCAGCGGTCATTGGTCTCATCCACCACTCCACAGAAGATGTGAATAACCTCATCCGGTTGATCACTTAACCTCCTTTCTGCAGAGCACCACCACACATTAGCTTTGGAAATACTACTTTTTATACAATTTCTGCCAAGTTTTGGGTGAAACTGACTAACAAAGGAAAACTTTCTGTGGTCAGCTTTAGAGACAAAAAGAAAGTCAAGCATGAACAAACTTAGGATGGTAATCAGATTACAGATACTATGACTCAGTAAAGACGCAAAACAAACCAGCTGTGACAACCTCAATAGCTTGTGGCCTTTCAACTGCAGGTAACATAGTCCATCACCTCTCTGTGTAGTAAAGTTAAACAGCATTCCTACAAGAGACCTGCAATCTGGATCAACACTTTACTCCTGTGTAGAACAAATTTCAACCTGGGATAGGGATGGTGACCTCTCAACTCCTCGAGGCCTGAGCCACTACCACGATAGACCAGGTGCAGCATGGATCAAACAGTCTTAATCTACTGGGACAGATTTTTTGACCATGAAACATCTGATTAAATAAGATAAATCATCAAGCATTTGATTTATACTACATTTTTAAGTTCCATACAAATAAGAGGTGAGGTCACTTTAAACGGAAGGTGGGTGCAGTTAACTTCCTGCAAAGTATGGCATCAGCTTTAAACACGAAGATGATGACTCTGTAGCTGAACCGCAAAGATGTAACAGGTCTAAGTCCATTATTTCACGGCACATTCTGAGTCGACTCATTAAGTTTTATATCGATTCGCACAGCCACGGCTACTGTAATTTGATATTCGGTGCAGCTAAAACACCTCCAAAAGAGTTATTTATAGCGACAGAGGGAAACTGTTATTGAACTGTGAGGTTAAACTGACAGAGGAGGGTTCACCCTGTAGTTCTGTTCCCTCACTTCATTTACTCTCTGCCGTAGACAGTGATGTGGACCCTGAGCAGAGCAGAGCTGAGCTGAATGCACTACAAGGAGGAGTTGTGTGCAAAAGCAGAAGTATTACAGCGTCACAGTGAGCTGTGGCTATGTTTAATACTTTACCCAGAAGCAGTGCTTTGTATCAGGTAAATAAAATATAAGCACAGAATTCCTTGTCTTCATTAGGTGCATGCTTTTATTTATCTTGTCTTCATCCAATTCTACCACAGCACTTTGAGAAAACTTCAACTTCCAAATATATTCCCAAATAGACAGATTTCAAGGCACAAGTGAAGCTTGAAGAAAATGCAGAAAAAATAACTTGAAGTTACACAAAGTTATACCACAGCATTTCATATTCACACAGAAGTTTTGACGGGTGGTTTGTGGTGAGTGTTCGAGTTAAACTTGACTTGAATCTGTCTATTGTTTCAAGCTGCATGGTTTCAACTGAGGACTTTGTTTGATAAGGAGACTTGTATGTAGTGTTGATATATTTCGTGAAACCCGAGGGCATACAGTGTAAAGATGATATAAAACTCGCTGCATTTACACGTGTAGGATACACACCGGATTAAGAGTTCTTTGTACATGTTGGCGTTGCAGGTAAGAAGATACATTTTACCACAAATTAAATGAAAAAATATGATGCTGAAGTTCTGAATTATTCCCATTTAATAGACAGTCAAAGTAACATTTGGAAAAGATACATACAACAGGTGCCAAAACTAAAAGCAATGCACTCGTTTTTAAATGTAATGCAGAAACCCATAAATAGATGTGTATTTATTCTGTGGTTTATCAGATTCCAGTTGAATGTCCTGTCAAAGACAGATGCACAAAGGAAGCTTAAACTAAAGCCCAAAGTGGAATCAGTTTATTAATTTCTACGTGTTAATGACTGATGTGCTATTGGTGATGTACAATCTGACTTTCCTGCTAGGAAAAGTTGCTCTTTCAACATCTGCAGTGTTTAATTTCTATTCAAATCAAAACTCCACTTCAAAAGATCACCCACAGTTGTTAGCTGGAATTTAAATTAAAAGTACAAACTCTCTCCATCCCTGCCTTTTCAAACCAACTTTTAGTTGATCCTTTGACTTCAAGCACTGGGGCTTTGGTCACCTTTACAGTTTAAGGTAGCTTTACCAGAATCACAGGTAAGCTCCTGAATTTAATAACATTTTCTACAGTCTGTGAAGGGCTGTGGCATGCTCCGACTGCCTTGTGTACATCAATGGAGCCAGAGATGACCCTCATTTTGCTGGGGTTACGCGCCTTGTCCTTTTCCCCATTCATGTTCAGTAAATGGCTCCCTCTGCTGGGCTGACTGTGTATTGAAAAGTCCCATTTCAGCTCAGCTTGCACAGGCTTATATTGTGTAACACAGAAGGAAAGAATGAATCAATGCTTGTCATCAGTTTTTCCCCACATGTATGTTGGGGTTGAGAAGAGGATCTAAATTTGGGTCTGAGCCCGCAGAGGCACGTCCAAGTTTAGCCATGATGATAATCAGTGTAAAGAATCCCAGAACTCCCACCAGAAGGAGCATGAAGACGCGCTGTTTCCAAGTCAGAGACGTGCGCTTTCCACCTGTGAGGTTTCTGAAAAGAAAAGGAAAACATCAGGAACTAAAATGACATTTGTAGCTTTATTTATTCTACTAGACTGAGAAATAAAATAATTAAATTATAGCTGAAATGGTTCATGATACTAACTTGAGGATTTGAGCAAACCAACTCAATGTTGGTCTTCTTCTGTACTTGTCATCATCAAAGTCAATCTGTGTGACAGAGCTGGGAGCAACATCTCGTGTGTCATAGATCTTTCTTGGTGATGAAGCTGGAAGGTTAAAAGAGTTGTTCATGAGTCTTTCAACATGAAGGGAAAATTCTATGCATTTTTAACTCAGATTTATCACATATTAGCTTTTCTAATATTTCGAATTGCTCTGGGGTGTTAAAAGGTTGAAAACAGCTTCACTTTCAAAGTATGTACCAGTGTGTATTGTGATGGTGTCACAGGTAGTGCTGGCAGTAGTTGTGAAGTTGATCACAGAGTGATCTGGTGTGGTTGAGTCTCCATTTTTACGGGGAACTACCAGCTCCTCCTGTGCTGGAGGTGAGACAGAGTTGGGCTCTGGGCTGAAGCTGGTGTTGTAGGAGTGGCTGGGATAAATGTTACTTTGTTCTTGTCCATGCCTTTCTGTTTTCTCACACTTACTTGGAGATTTAATTTCGTCACATTTTTGTGTGTTACTTTAAATATCTGTTTGTGAGTGGTGGTTTACACCTGGTCAGCCGCATTAGTCACTACAGTAACCAACACCAGAGAAGTTCTTGAAGTTCTCCAAGGAGTTAGACGTTCATCATCATTTTATAATTATAGAGTCCTGATTGCAATTCAAGTGATCGACTAGTGCACACAAAGGTATTTCCACTTATTTTGATGACATCCATTGTTTCAAATCTTAAAATGCAATTTCAAGGTTAAGAAAGATGAAAAACACATTTTGTTTTTTTAATCTCTCTAAAAAAGCCTGCACAAATAAAATCTTTGGCCAGTTTGATGCTGCCTTGGCTTGTATGAAACTCTTAGAGTGGAAAATAGCAAGGTCTTCAAAAGACACACAATATTTGACATGAAACAGTTTTATTTATATATTTAAAAAAATGAATGCAAGTTCATACTGCAGATTTATGCTGACAATGGTTCTCTGAACTATCCATCACCATAGTGTGGTAACAGTATGGTTCTAGTTGTCGTGAAATCCCCACACAGGGGTTTTAACAACAACAAGCTCTTACCAGCGGCAGCCCTAAACCAGCTCGAGCCCAGTTAACAGACGACAGCTGTTCCTTCAGCACATCAGCGACAGGGCTGGCCAGGTTAGAAGGGGGGAAGACTGGACCCTGACAGGTGGGACACTGGTATCCAGCTGGAGCTGTGTGAAGGGGCAGCCGTGATGCCAAGTTATCGAGGCAGGACCAGTGGAACACATCTGTAGAAGGAAAAAAAAGCTTCAAGTCATGGCAACAGAGGTGGTGAACCATTGTTTGATGATGCAACCAAATATTATGCTTCTTCTCTTAATCTACAGTGTTGTGTCTCTATACATGAAACTGAAAGGTAAAATGTATCTGATACATCTGTACACTCTTGGCTTTGAGTAGAAGGTAAAGAACTTATTCCCAAATAAAATCCTGTTTTATATTGGGTTGATAAACTTACCGTAGCAGACGAGTCTAACTGTGTCCTGAACAGACAGTGGAGTGTTGCAAAGAGTACAGTTGGGGTTGTAATCGCTGTCTTGAAGCCATTGCAAATATGACTGCACAATACACTGAAAGGCAACAACAGGATATGCTGTGTTGTAAATCTTGTTTAAAACCATCTCACAAATTAATTCATACAACCATTATCATTCACTGACCTTGTTGTGGTTGGAGACGAGGCAATGCTCACACACATTCACGCGATGCTCAAAGCAGAATAAATTTGTCACCTTTCTCTTTGGACACTTGCAGAGACCCATAGTCACCTGCTGTGTAAAGCACAAACAACAGAGGCAGGTTTGTTATGAATGAACATAAAGACAGTCATGCAGTCATTTAATGTGTATTTTCTTGCCTTTGGAATTATTTTACATTTCAATAGTGAATGATGTACCAGATAACACATAACATATCATATGGTACTATATGTGGACTGCACAGAATTCCGATTGTGTAAAGTGTCGCTGCAAAGCTTTGAGCCCTTGGTTGTGATTAATCATCAATCTTTGCGAGTTAAAAAATTTAAAGTATTCAGCTTGTTGACTGGGAAATAATTGAACAGGTAGAACGGGATAATATGTAAATGTGGTCATGAGTGTTGTATTTCATGGCTGGTTCTTATGTGCGGATTAAGATAGAGGAATGATAATTTATCAGTACAACTCAACCCCTTCATAACAGATACTTTCCAAATTGGGGAAAGTAGCCCCTTTTAACCCTTCATAGTGGGCTACTTTTCAAAATCTGTTATGAATGGACTAAAAAAGGTTACTTTCCCTTTGAAAAGTAGCCTGTTATGAAAGGGTTAAGATGTCAGTGCTATGCCATGCATTTTTCATTTAGGTTTTTCTTCACCATTAACAATAAATTAATAATAATTCTTCCAGTCATCAGTTTCACAGTTAATCCAAAGTTATTTTAACCTCCTAAGACCCTTTGTCAACATATGGGGACGTTACATTTCTGCCTTTAAGACCCCTGATACTTCATTTTTCAAACTTTGACCTGTTTGCCACATTGAGAGACACTGCCCACATCATCTTTTGGTAATATCACAACTTAACACCTATTTCAGTGTTGATAAAGTGTGCTTTATGTACAAAAAAAACCTAATAATAACACTAATTGGTTCTTATGTATCATTCAATCTGAAGTTGCTTTTCTTGACTGGGTCTCTTTATTAATCATTTGTTTGCTGATTTCTGTTGTTGACTCTTCTGTAAAAGCGCTTTATTAGGTCTTACTTGTCTCAAATAGCAAAGACAATAAAATTTGCACACCAGGCAAAAGCTCAAGTGTCAAGAGTTTAACTACTAAAGCTGATGACTGTTTTGTGGTTACAAGTTAAGACAATAACTGAGATTTACCTCTTTACCTACTGCCTTATTTCTGAGTTTCATCATTCTATACAGTCTTTAGACCAATTAAAGTAGATATTTGAGGTTGCTTTAGAAATAACTGTAATACCCAATCCCGTGTTTGATTACTCAATGTATTGACTCACTGATAATAACCCACTGTCAGGTCTCAGTACTGGATGGACCAGTCTCATGCGAGGATGATAACCTGAGCAGGTTTGACCCTTTTTCATGTTAAAAAAAACGGGATTTTCACAGGTGGAGTCTCCTCTGAATAACATTATCTGCAAAATATTTCGTTGACATGCCATTTGATTGACCATTCAGCCTGTTCTGAGTGCATCCATCACTGTATGCTATTCACATTATCTCATGACGTGATTTGTGCTTCTCACAATAAAGCTGTCAACCCATCACCTCGCTTTTAGTTACTTAAGTCACATTTATCTGATGTTATTTTCCAACACTGACTGGTGGATGATTTCGTTGATAACACCCTTTGGTTTTAATAGGAGCTAACATTAGCCGCTATCTTAGCTGAAGTTCTCAGGTGTGGTGACGTTCGCGAGCTCAAGCAGCTACGACACAAATGTTGAATAAAAAATACATTACCTGTCACACAGACTTTAGTGAAGTCCCGTTTGTTTCACGTACTTGTGTGTGACTGTCATTGAAGCCTCGGTGTCAGATTCATATCATTGTGGTCTCTAAGAGCTGTCATCAGTAAACTTGTCTGTGGTTTAGCTGCTGCTGCTTCCTCTGACTGTTTATGTGCCACGTCTCTTCCGCTTCCCCTTCTTCTTCTTCTATTTAAAAAAGTAAAGAGCTAATGCAAGACACCACCTGCTGCACTGGAGGACTTACCAACCTCTCTTCAGTTTATTCTGATATGCTGAAGTTTATAGATTTAAATGTCAATTTTACATGTGGTGCTGACAACTGCGGGAGCTTTGATGTATTAACGAAGGACCATCAGTCATAAATGGGAAAAGTGGGAATCATAGTGGCTCAATTATTTTGAGTTTTCACCACCAATTTGTGTTGTCTTCTTTCATTGGTCACAGAAATCCACACACACACAAAAAAAAGTTATAGTTCTTACTGTTTTGAAGGTTGCTTTTGATTCAACCTTTGAAGACACAAAGTACCCCAACTATCTACTCAACAGCTGTTTTTTGTTTGTTTGTTTGTTTTTTTGTTTTTTGTTTTCCCCCAGACACAAGTTGTGCTAAGTTAACATACACCAGCAAAATGGATGATTTCTTGGCCATTTTTCAGAGATTATGAAAGACAACACAAAAAAATTCTTTCACTCATGGTTAGTGATTAGGTGAAGCCATTGATTGACAAACAACTGTTTACTTTTTTTTTTTTTTTTTTTTTNCAGTAGTTGTGAAGTTGATCACAGAGTGATCTGGTGTGGTTGAGTCTCCATTTTTACGGGGAACTACCAGCTCCTCCTGTGCTGGAGGTGAGACAGAGTTGGGCTCTGGGCTGAAGCTGGTGTTGTAGGAGTGGCTGGGATAAATGTTACTTTGTTCTTGTCCTACGGAAAGACAAAAGAGTGTGAATGAACCTCTAAATTAAAGCAGTGTAAAAACACACAATGAAATTTATAGACAAACACTCACCACCAAATGTGGACCAGTCGGCGTAATCAGTGATGTCATTGGTTGTGGTCTCTTCAAGAACTTCAAGAGGTTCCTCAATCTGCAAGTAGTAGTAAAATATTAATATCTCAGGACTCTGCAATTCAAGTGATCTACTAGTGCACACAAAGGTATTTCCACTTATTTTGATGACATCCATTGTTTCAAATCTTAAAATGCAATTTCAAGGTTAAGAAAGATGAAAAACACATTTTGTTTTTTTAATCTCTCTAAAAAAGCCTGCACAAATAAAATCTTTGGCCAGTTTGATGCTGCCTTGGCTTGTATGAAACTCTTAGAGTGGAAAATAGCAAGGTCTTCAAAAGACACACAATATTTGACATGAAACAGTTTTATTTATATATTTAAAAAAATGAATGCAAGTTCATACTGCAGATTTACGCTGACAATGGTTCTCTGAACTATCCATCACCATAGTGTGGTAACAGTATGGTCCTAGTTGTCGTGAAATCCCCACACAGGGGTTTTAACAACAACAAGCTCTTACCAGCGGCAGCCCTAAACCAGCTCGAGCCCAGTTAACAGACGACAGCTGTTCCTTCAGCACATCAGCGACAGGGCTGGCCAGGTTAGAAGGGGGGAAGACTGGACCCTGACAGGTGGGACACTGGTATCCAGCTGGAGCTGTGTGAAGGGGCAGCCGTGATGCCAAGTTATCGAGGCAGGACCAGTGGAACACATCTGTAGAAGGAAAAAAAAGCTTCAAGTCATGGCAACAGAGGTGGTGAACCATTGTTTGATGATGCAACCAAATATTATGCTTCTTCTCTTAATCTACAGTGTTGTGTCTCTATACATGAAACTGAAAGGTCAAATGTATCTGATACATCTGTACACTCTTGGCTTTGAGTAGAAGGTAAAGAACTTATTCCCAAATAAAATCCCGTTTTATATTGGGTTGATAAACTTACCGTAGCAGACGAGTCTAACTGTGTCCTGAACAGACAGTGGAGTGTTGCAAAGAGTACAGTTGGGGTTGTAATCGCTGTCTTGAAGCCATTGCAAATATGACTGCACAATACACTGAAAGGCAACAACAGGATATGCTGTGTTGTAAATCTTGTTTAAAACCATCTCACAAATTAATTCATACAACCATTATCATTCACTGACCTTGTTGTGGTTGGAGACGAGGCAATGCTCACACACATTCACGCGATGCTCAAAGCAGAATAAATTTGTCACCTTTCTCTTTGGACACTTGCAGAGACCCATAGTCACCTGCTGTGTAAAGCACAAACAACAGAGGCAGGTTTGTTATGAATGAACATAAAGACAGTCATGCAGTCATTTAATGTGTATTTTCTTGCCTTTGGAATTATTTTACATTTCAATAGTGAATAATGTACCAGATAACACATAACATATCATATGGTACTATATGTGGACTGCACAGAATTTCGATTGTGTAAAGTGTCGCTGCAAAGCTTCGAGCCCTCGGTTGTGATAAATCATCAATCTCTGCGAGTTAAAAAATTTAAAGTATTCAGCTTGTTGACTGGGAAATAATTGAACAGGTAGAACGGGATAATATGTAAATGTGGTCATGAGTGTTGTATTTCATGGCTGGTTCTTATGTGCGGATTAAGATAGAGGAATGATAATTTATCAGTACAACTCAACCCCTTCATAACAGATACTTTCCAAATTGGGGAAAGTAGCCCCTTTTAACCCTTCATAATGGGCTACTTTTCAAAATCTGTTATGAATGGACTAAAAAAGGTTACTTTCCCTTTGAAAAGTAGCCTGTTATGAAAGGGTTAAGATGTCAGTGCTATGCCATGCATTTTTCATTTAGGTTTTTCTTCACCATTAACAATAAATTAATAATAATTCTTCCAGTCATCAGTTTCACAGTTAATCCAAAGTTATTTTAACCTCCTAAGACCCTTTGTCAACATATGGGGACGTTACATTTCTGCCTCTAAGACCCCTGATACTTCATTTTTCAAACTTTGACCTGTTTGCCACATTGAGAGTCACTGCCCACATCATCTTTTGGTAATATCACAACTTAACACCTATTTCAGTGATGATAAAGTGTGCTTTATGTACAAAAAACCCCCCCTAATAATAACACTAATTGGTTCTTATGTATCATTCAATCTGAAGTGGCTTTTCTTGACTGGGTCTCTTTATTAATCATTTGTTTGCTGATTTCTGTTGTCGACTCTTCTGTAAAAGCGCTTTATTAGGTCTTACTTGTCTCAAATAGCAAAGACAAAATTTGCACACCAGGCAAAAGCTCAAGTGTCAAGAGTTTAACTACTAAAGCTGATGACTGTTTTGTGGTTACAAGTTAAGACAATAACTGAGATTTACCTCTTTACCTACTGCCTTATTTCTGAGTTTCATCATTCTATGCAGTCTTTAGACCAATTAAAGTAGATATTTGAGGTTGCTTTAGAAAGAACTGTAATACCCAATCCCGTGTTTGATTACTCAATGTATTGACTCACTGATAATAACCCACTGTCAGCTCTCAGTACTGGATGGACCAGTCTCATGCGAGGATGATAACCTAAGCAGGTTTGACCCTTTTTCATGTTAAAAAAAACGGGATTTTCATAGGTGGAGTCTCCTCTGAATAACATTATCTGCAAAATATTTCATTGACATGCCATTTGATTGACCATTCAGCCTGTTTTGAATGGCATCCATCACTGTATGCTATTCACATTCTCTCAAGACGTGATTTGTGCTTCTCACACCAAAGCTGTCGATCCATCACCTCGCTTTTAGTTACTTAACTCACATTTATCTGATGTTATTTTCCAACACTAACTGGTGGATCATTTCGTTGATAACACCCTTTGGTTTTAATAGGAGCTAACATTAGCCGCTATCTTAGCTGAAGTTCTCAGGTGTGGTGACGTTCGCGAGCTCAAGCAGCTACGACACAAATGTTGAATAAAAAATACATTACCTGTCACACAGACTTTAGTGAAGTCCCGTTTGCTTCACGTACTTGTGTGTGACTGTCATTGAAGCCTCGGTGTCAGACTCATACCACTCTAAGAGCTGTCATCAGTAAACTTGTCTGCGGTTTAGCTGCTGATGCTTCCTCTGACTGTTTATGTGCCACGTCTCTTCCGCTTCCCCTTCTTCTTCTTCTATTTCAAAAAGTCAAGAGCTAATGCAAGACACCACCTGCTGCACAGGAGGACTTACCAACCTCTCTTCAGTTTATTCTGATATGCTGAAGTTTATAGATTTAAATGTCAATTTTACATGTGGTGCTGACAACTGCGGGAACTTTGATGTATTAACGAAGGACCATCAGTCATAAATGGGAAAAGTGGGAATCATAGTGGCTCAATTATTTTGAGTTTTCACCACCAATTTTTGTTGTCTTCTTTCATTGGTCACAGAAATCCACACAAAAAATAAAAAATTTATAGTTCTTACTGTTTTGAAGGTTGCTTTTGATTCAACCTTTGAAGACACAAAGTACCCCAACTATCTACTCAACAGCTGTTTTTTTTTTGTTTTGTTTTTTGTTTTTTGTTTTTTGTTTTCCCCCAGACACAAGTTGTGCTAAGTTAACATACACCAGCAAAATGGATGATTTCTTGGCCATTTTTCAGAGATTATGACAGATAACACAAAAAAAAATTCTTTCACTCATGGTTAGTGATTAGGTGAAGCCATTTATTGACAAACAACTGTGTTTACTTTTTTTTTTTTAATCATGGTGAAAACAGAAACTTCCAAAATGACTCTGATTGTACAAAACAAACTGTGAGTATACCTTGACATTTCAGTTATTAATATGTAAAGAGGTTGCCAGATTGAGCTTTTCACCGAAATCAGTCAGTGGGGGAGATACAGATACAGATACAGCAACAGACAAGACATTTACATAGAGAGAGTGAAGCAAGGAAGGAAAATAGTTGTATTTGTATTTAATTGAGGAGTTGTTTTAAGAATTTGCATGCTATGTTTTTTTGGTCCTTTCATTATTTTCAACAGTTTTAGGTACGCTTCAAATTAATTTTTTAGGGTTCTACTTTTATGAATTATTCAAATAACAACAGAATATGGTTTTGAGAAACATTTCTACAAGGTGCATGTATTTTTTAAAAGTATGACCACAGCCCACATATAGAATGAATGAGGAGAGTTTTTGACTTATACTGCAGCCAGTCACCAGGGGGAGCTCACTGTGAGCTGAGCTGAGGACATCCATTGTTTGTACAGTTCATGGGTAAACCGGCCTGTTGCATACTGAGAAATTTACCTGAATCAGTGGGACATCTGGGAATTTTTGACAGACTGATGATTTTGTTCTTTTTCTAATACAACATGCTAAATCCCTAGTATAGCAGGTGGATTGGAACAGCCTGTCATTACTCATGTGTCATGCCTGATTGGGGTTTATAGACTGGATGGGTTTTCGCATGATTACACTTTTAAACCAGGTGGCAACCCCTGGCCTACAGATATAAGGCAATGCAGAAGTGCTAAATCTGCTGTTTGCAGATGATCCAACATTCTCTCTCACTTTCACCCTGTCTGTAATTGAAACTGCCTGCTATACAAGCAGTTTGTACTAATTTATCTAGAGTGTAGCATTTAGTTTTCAGTATGTCACAAAAGTACCCAGATCTCCAACTGATTCTGGAAAAACTCTCAGTATGTATTGGGCGACTGTTCCCCACAATGCACTGTGCATATGCTGCTCTTTTTTTCCATGTGCTGCTTGTGGCACCAAGCAACATGTTTACCGCTTGGTACTCCTGTCTCTTTAGCTAATTTAGCCAATGGCAGACAATGTTGTTATAGTTTTGCAATTCCAACATGGGGTTTGGAGAGAAATTTTGACTCCTTTTTATTGGGGTGGGTGGGTTTTATGCTGAAACCTATCAGTTAGATCTGGCTTCTCTGCTCATAGCTGAATCATTGTTTAATGTTTATCATGACATGTAGAAACCAGTCTTGTGATTTATTTTCTGCCAGCTTAAATCACTATATTTAACAGATAAGATACAGCCACACCTAAAAATCCACACGTCCAGTACAGCAGTAAGTGAGGCAGTTGCCTATGGCTGTATCTTTCCTATGTGATCCAGTCTCTCTTATCTTTTTCTCCTGAGTTTCAACAAAGCTTTAATAATGCCATGCTGAAGTCTTATATTGATAGCACCTGATCAGACAAGATAAACTGAACTGATCTTGCAAGAGTAATTGGACAAGAGTAGATGCATAATAAAGATAAGTCGCCCAAAATTAGACTAGTACTCCTTAAAGATATGTAAAAATGGGAAGGTGGCTAGCTGGAGTAAAAATATACACTTGTGTATTCAACACTGTTCCTTAACATAGATTTTGTGCAATAACAATGTGAATACATTGTTTTGCTGGGCATCAGAAAAAAGAGGTTGCTCCCTTTTTTGCCCTCCTTTTCCTTGGCAGGTTTGTGTCTGAATGTAGTTTGTGTGTTCAGTCAGCAGATGGTGTACAAGCTGAAAGCCAATAAAGAGTTGGCTATGACTAAGAGTACACAGAACGCTGCCTCCAATCAGTCAGCTGTCAGCACTGTGTGTGCAGATAACGACATTAACCCATCTTTAGCAGACCAAACCCTGAGATGGAACGATCTCAGATATAGATTACTGATCCTATGCATGTAAGTGTGGATCTTTGATGTAAGGATCAATGCTTCGAGCAGCCTGTGATCTTTAGCTTGTGCACTACAGCAGTGGTTTAATTAAAAAACAGAGGACGAGTTATGGGAGAGCAGTGAAGTGTAGTCAGCACTCACTGGAATAATATGGCAGCAGGAAATGTTTTCTATACTTTCTGAGTTGGTCTCTCATCAATGTATCCATAGATGGATGTAAAAAGATATGAAAGGACTGTAAAAATAGGAAATGACTGTCATAAAAGCCTTGGCCATCTTTGATTATCATCAACTGTGTTTAAATAATTCAAAGCTGTGGCTGTAAAAAGTTTCCACTGAACAGGCTTACACTCACATTCATGACAGGCATATTTTAAATACACTGTAATGACATCGATGTGTGCACCATGCTGTCTGTTCATGCATAATAATGGCTTCTTTTGTACAAATGTAGGCTTGTGTGTGTAAATGGCCATGCATGTACTCGAGAGTGAGGGAACAAATTCTTCTCTTCACAGACCACTGCACATGTGAATAGCCCATAGATGAGGATGAGAAAATGGGCATATGACAAAGCAAAAGAAAGAACATCTTCAGTCTGATAAAAGAAATGTTCAGAGCATCTGACACGATCTGAAGTTCTGAATTATACTCTTTGAAATAAAAGCAAGTTGTTTAATGTAGTGAGGATGTTGTTAGCACATAACAACATCCTGCACATTTGTGAAAAACACATGGGTTGTTCTATAGCCTGTTTTTATCAAACTGATAAAGTCACTGTGACAGCTGAAATACACCCATTGGGTTTTTGGTCCAGCTCCATTCTGTTGCATGTTGACTATATTGGTCAACTGGTCAAATGTGTGTTAAAAATGTGTCATTAGTTTTAAAAATATATAAATAAGTAAATCTTTGGTCTTCAAAGGGCAGGAAAGAAGTAGATTCACAAACTTGTTTCTCAAAACCAGATTTTACCAGCAGAACGTCAAACGGATACTTCATGGTGCGGAATATTTACCTGCTTTTTGTTTTCATAGAAAATCTGACTCAAACAAAGGCGCTACAATCAAGTATAAGAAGAAGGAATTAAATCTTATCTCTAATTATCGCGTTTTACAATGTTGATTTTGAAGAGCCAACAGTGTGTGAGTGACACGGCTCCTAAATCAGTTAAATACTCCTCACAGCGTCAAGGAGACAACACAGTGTAGAGGAAAATAGCTTTAAATGTAGCATTGCAGTAATAAATGGTTTTTCAATGCAAACACCAGCATGACTCCATCACAGCTGCAGTGCTGAAAAATAAAAAACAATCATCCAAAATTCATCCTCTTGTTCTCTCTGTGGGAACTGAGGAAACATTCATCTATCCATCCATCCATTATCCCTACCACTTTTCCTTTTGGGGTCATGGGGAGCTGAGTCAAGCTGCCATTGGGTGCACGGCAGGCAGGATACACCCTGAATTGGTTTCCAGCACATCACAGGGCTAACATATAGACAGGCAACCTTTTACAGACACACTCACGCTAAAGAGCAATAAAAAGGGACCAGTCTGGGGCCTGTGAGAGGGGGTGGGTAGACACTAATGGTGGACACCTGTAGAACGGCACCTTGACTGCTGGGGAATCAAACCTGGGACCCTCTGAGACAATAGCACTAATGAGCACATCCTTACAAAGCCCATTTAGGAAACAGTTAATTTGAAATAATTCTGAGGTTTTCCTGTAGGTGTGGCTGGTGCTCAGTGGTGGAGTCTTACATCAGTCAGTTGGTTGGCTTGATCCCAGTTCTTGTTGCCACATGTCAACTTGTCCATGAGGTAGTCAACAGTTTATGATTGGTTCCTTTCAACAGTTGTTTCCTCCCTTAATTATGCATGAATGTGTTGTGAATGTGACAAGAAGTGCAAAAGCCCTTTGAGTAAATAACCATAGAAAATAAGTGGATGTAGTCTCTGTGATGTCACCTGTCTATTTAACTGAATTTAAAAGCAAAACGGCTGGCGCAGCCATAATTGTATGTGGCAGGTGGCGAGTCTCTACAGAAACAGTTAAAGGGCCCCCATCAGTCACATGGTCTGGGCTGTGCCTCTGATTAGGCGAGCCCAAGATCTTAATGTCTTCTAAACTGCTGAGACAGAAAAAAGAAACACCCTGTATAGTGTGTGCCATTGGCGAATTAAGCAATCATGACAGAAGACAGTTTTGTTTTTGTTTTTTTTACCACGCTGCAAACATGCTTATATTCTCTGTGAAAACAGCTTTTTTTGGCTTGGTGTGCATGTGACTTTCAGTTTTTCCGGAGCCAGCCTCAAGAGGATACTCAACAGACAGCAGATTTTAGCACTTTTGCGTTCTCCCATATCTTCAGACCAGATGTTGCCCCTGCAAATAACCACAAAATGCAACATAAGTGCAAGTCCACTGAAGTCTGCATGCATCTGTTCTTTGTCACAGATTTAGAGTCATGTGCGTTAGATTCGGTCCTCAGTGGTCTTGATTTGCAGGCATAACTTGATTAGTTCCCCCCATATTAATTGACCTTTACTCTGTTCAATCAGATTTCATTAATATAATTTACATCAGATCAGAGCTGTGTATCTGTTTAACAATTAACATCTGACAAATATCTCACTATTTGAATGTCTTGAGTGTGCTTGCCAATAACAAAAATGAACCAACTGGTTTTTGTCATATGTATTAATATTATTATGTTTCATATCAATAAAGCCTTGGTGCTTAAAAACAATCATTCCCGAAATACTAATGCTATAAATCAGATGCATCTTAAACTTACTGTTAAAACTGAGCGACAAATGTGCTCCAATAACTGATGGCAAACACTAAAAGTAGTTTTCTTGAAAACATGACTATATTAAGAAAAATTCATTAGAGTAAAAGAGGAAAAAGCAAAAAATTCTCAACTTAGTTTCAGTGCAGGAACACATCATTAATCTCACACTTGTTAGGCGACGTTTGTGTTTAAAGGCGAACTGTGTAATCTGATCTTTTTGACTTCTTTTGAGGAAAAATGAGTCCGAGCCAAACTGTGCAAATGAGCTTGAACTGGCCGTGTCCTCAGTGATGACAGGGACGTATATAAATCACTGTCTGGGGTAAGGACATGTGGAAAGGGCGTCTGAAAAGTGCTGCAGCTATCAGATGGAAGGGAAATCTAGAGACAAATGACAGAGACAGTGGAGGACATATCAAGCCCTGAGCTGGAGCAGCTGGGTCTGCAGCAACTGCAGAGGTTGTTGGGCTGGGTAGGGGGATGGGGGGGGCAGGGACGGGTGTGATGGGGGACATTGATTGATTGAGTCTGGCAACTATTGATCAGCCATCAGCTTTATCTGTGAGAGAGAGAGCGTTAAGATTCAGGCATGACCTATTCCATGAATCAGCTCCGTGTGTTACAGTAGAGGAGCCGCTCCTCCATCAGAGGGTGAAGGGAGAGTCCGTAATGGCTTTACATGCTTAACAACAACACTGAGACAAACTGAACTCCAAGCCCTGGATGACTCCAACCTGTACACACTAAGAAAAGAAAAATAAGGATAATGTCTTGGCAGAAAATTACCTTACATTGATGGTCAAACAAAAAAATTCTGTTTTGTAAAGGGCAGAGCTACAGATAGACCTTGGTGTTTGAGGTCTTCACCTGGTATGTTTAAGAAGGGCCAGCAGTAGCTCAGTCTATAGGGACTTGGCTTGGTAACTGTAGAGTTGTTGGTTCAAGTCCTGGCATGGACTAACTTTGAGAATAGGGGTGGGTTACCAGGGAGGGCTACTGCTGTCGAGGTGCCCTCAAGCAAGGTCCAAAACCCTCAACTGCTCAGACTGTGCGCTGATGGGGCAGCCTCCATCAGCATGTGTGTGTGTATGCAGTATGATTTATTTGGGGTGAGGGGATGAATAAAGTATATCCTCTTCTTTTTCAGTAAAAACTTGACAAAAAAAAATGCCAAAACTGTCAGATGTGATACAAAAATATATCATTTAAAAACAATATTTTTGTTGTGGTTTTTGTTGAAAGAGTTATTTAACTTCTCAGTTCCAAAAAAATAAAAAAGATGAAAAAAAATATGCACCTTTCACTGCAAAAAGCCTTGTTCCAAAATATGACTGAATTTTATACTTGGGGATGGCAAAGAGATAACATTTGAGACTGAATCTATAATTTATCCTTAATGACCACTTTAACTTTTAACTTTCCTTTTCCTTTGTGAAGATCTGCTTGTGTTAAGTTTGCAGCCTCCAGATGACAAATGCGTTTCTACAGTATTTTATATCAGCTGAAGTTTTTCCTGGACATGTGTAGGTGTTTTGGACTAGTAAATCTCACCTTGCCTTCTTATAGCAGTGAAATGCTTTACTTGTTGTTGGGGAGTATAAAAAGAGGTAGTCTCTTCATGTTTGTTTGATGCTTGTTTCCTCACAGTTTCTTTAGGAACTAAAAAGTCCTAGATTGATACCATCAGTCCTGTCATCATTGCTCTTTTGTTGTCGTAGGGCTGACGTGATTAATTTTAGCAGATTTACAACCAGTTTTCACCCTTTTTTTCATCTCGTACAGATAAATTCTATTTTTCTTATTATTCCTGTTACAATTTGTTATTATCATTTGGGTCTACATGTCTGATATATTCTATTCTATTATTTTCTATTCTATTGTATTCTATTCTATCCCTCACCTCGAGTGAACTCATGAACAAAGACAGATGTATAGATGTACTTCAGTGTCTTCATTATGGGGAAACAGTTCCCCTTTGGTCCTCATAGAGCACTCTACTGTGAAATAAGTTATGAAATAGACAGTTATACAGTAAGAGCGTGTTTTTGTATTTTTTTTTCACAGTTATTTCAAGTACCTAAAACAATCTGGTGCCTCTTTGGGGACTCCGATGAGATCTACTTTGTTTACCCCATTTTACTGTGAGCTGGAGCTCAGAAACGTTTTTCTCTCTGAACTTTGTTTGTTTGTTTTATTTTATGTGTTCTGTTTTTAAGCTTGTTTCTTTGACTGAAAATGAAGCAGAATCAAATCCACAGTCTTAAACCACATCATCTCATTTGGAATGTAATTACCCCATGGATACTGTTACTTTATCAGGATGGTGGCTCAGACGCAGATCCATCAGGCTCTGCTCTGAATGAAATTGGATTGACTGATTGATTTATGTATGTCAAGTGAAGGGCAAAGAGGCAGACAAAAAGAAAGCACTGAGTGTGAGAGTGGGTCAGGGGAGGGGAGTCACAGATATATGGATGAAGCAAGGCCCCCTGACGGGGAAAGGAGAATATTGGATCAGACAGAGATAAATGGAGTGTGAGAGACGAAGAGAACGAAATTCAGACATATGCCTGCTGACCTCGCCCTTTTTTTCTCAGCTAATCAATACGGGGAAATGCATGTGTGTTGGCTCGTGTGTGTGTGTGTGAGAGAGAGAGGGAGAGTATGTTAGAGGGAGGGAGGTTTTGTCTGTGTCATTCTCAATAAAGATCAGAAACACAGTGACATTACCTCTGCTTCTCTGACTCCTCCTCTGCCCTCCAACCTTTGCACATGCAGCTATTTAATTTTGAAGTCAGTAATCTGATAAAAGACTGAGAGGTCTGGAGCACTTAGGCCGACCTCATCTCTTTGCTTGGTGAGGAAAGAGGAGATAAAACATACAACATCTCAGGTCATGAATTTAATGTGTATAGAAAGTGTATTTGTGTGTGTAGTAACATGTATTTTCATTTGGAGCTTCCTGATGCCGCATTTTCATACAAAATAATTAGTAACAAAAAGAGTGGTTGGTGTAAAGGTGCTTTTGTTATGACTGCCAGACAATCTCCTACTCACTGGCTTAAAAATACACAGACATATTCGCTGGCAGGGAAAAAAAACACTATCTCATTCTGAGGAATAATTTATTTGACAGGAGCCTGCTCTATACAGTATAACACTCTCAGCAGCATGTTGTCACAGCAGAAAATCCTCCAAAGTTTCTATTAATCAGCTAAAATGTGTTAAATTCCTGCAAGGATTCACCCTCTATCAGCCTCATTATTGATTCCTCCTGCAGCTCCAGTCTGCAGGAATTTCCATGCACATCTTCTGCCAATTAGGATGAAGTCCCAGTATGGCTTTATTAAAATCCAAAATGCATAAGGACCACATCGACCCCATGTTCAATTATCCAGACTTCATGGAGAAACGGACAGGTGGTGAAGACACCGGCTCTGCAGGTGAAAAACAAAGAGAGTTCTTTCTCCTCTCCTTCCTGTGAAATCATAACAGAAGACTCCACAACAGCAGCCCGGATCAGTCGATGCAGAGCCTGGTGTTTACGATGGAGCTTCACCCGTGAAGAGCGCAGAGGCAAGGATCAAATGCTCCAGCTGAAAGGGAGTGAAGCTGTTTTGAAGATGAAGGTAACCTCCCCATCCTGGCACTCAGCCGTTATTGGTTCACTGGATGACCTGCAATCACCGTCCAAATCTCAAAGGGCCACGCTTTATGAGACAGTAAATTAAATGGACACTCCCCTGTGTGCGCTCCCCCTTGAGTACGAGATAAAGGTCCAATGACGATCTTATGACGGGCAAAGAAACGTTTGAAGTCTTGAGTATGTGTCCGCCCTGACTGAGGTTGATTTATAGCAGAATGGAGAATAAATGAAACTGTAAAATGAGCTGGATTGAAAGTAGACTTTCACCAGGGAAACACAGAACAATGATTTTGAGTTTTAAGTTTGTTTAATTTGTTCTTTTGCTAAGATTGGCTAAGCGGCTCTTTGTAGACCTCATGATGCCATGTGTATACTCTATAAACGATAGATTCAACTATTACAAATGAGCTATTATGAAAATTATGAACTTTTTATATGACATCTATAATCTGTTCTGTTTTTAAACAGCAAGCACTTTAATGTCACTGTCTTTTTGTGTGATTGATATCTAATATTTAATTTGAGTTTTGCCACTATAAACACTTTAAGTTTTATTTTTATTTTTTTAGTTGCAAAGTATTTTCAGTTCATATGAGAAGTTAGTTTGATTGGCACCTTTAAAAGAGGTTGTTTCCTTTTGATAAATACAAGTTTAAGTTCATGTCTTGTGTCTGTTTCCTTATTCTGTTGAATAAATATCTGCGACTTCTGTGTTTTAAGTTACTGTTGGCCTTTAATCTCATTAATGCTATGTAAAGCACATTTCACTTCAGATCAGCTCACAAAATATCTAGCAAACATCTAATAAGTCCTTTGTGACAACCTTCATTAATCATAGTTTGCTCTGTTAAGCTGTTCACTAACTGTTACTAAATGTAAGAATCACACAGGTTTATAATAACAGGTTTATAATGACCATAATAGCTCATTTGTAATTGGTGGATCAATCATTTATTAAGTATATAAAAAAGGTTTAGTCAACACATTATAGGGAGTCACATTCATCTATAATAAAACATTTGTACCTGTGTTAGGACATGATATACAAATGAGTATTAATGTTTGAGCAATGCTTTACAGATGATGAGTTAAATTTTAATTTGTACTAATTAAAGCATCATTAATGCGAAACAGTGTATAGCTATTATTGTTTCCAAAATGTCATTAACTTATCTAGGGTCTTGCTAGTTGCTTGCATTTCATTAAAAAAAGAAATAATACCAGATGAGCACCATAATATTCATTTTTAATCTCTTTCAATCTTTCTGCTGCAAGGTCTACTTTGTTGTCGGATTGGTTATCAAAATTAACAAACATGACAGGCCTTAAAAAAATGAACCCATGATACTTCCCAGAAACAGATATTAAGGATGTTTTACTGGCTGCTTGATTTTCATTTTCACACTGGATTTGCACTCACATGTTTATGCCTGAGAGCACACAGGATGTGTTAAAGCTAGCCAAAAAGAACACTTGGTTTGTACTTGCTGCTGTTAATTAGGCCAGATGAGTCACATTTTCCCTGTTTCCCTCTTCTCAACACAGAGCGTGAGAGTTTCTTAACCAGGAGCCACACACGAGAAGCTGATCACTGCTGCTAAAGATTTGATTTTCAACCCCCACAATATGACACGAGTTTACATACTTTCATTGGCAATTGGCTTCTGAATGTTTTATTTTGCTGCCCTTGATTTCTCTGGAGGGTTTTTAGACAGAATTAGTCAGACTTAGCTCATCAAAACCTGCATGCTTGCTAAAACCTAATTTGATTTTTTTCTCCTTGGACCACCCCTGGCTTTGGTCTGAAGCCTCTAAAAGTTATGACAGAAAATGAAGCCCAGTCGTAGATTGATCCATGCGTAGCACATTAATGGCTTTGTGCTGTCCCCTCCTATTCGGGACAGAACGAGAGTGCAGCTCTTTGCTGGCCGTGATTCGTGAACTCTCCGGTTTGATGTAATGTCCAGCAGCTGTTTGAGAGTTAGTGAGCCATCTGTGACTCGCATCACCCGGCGGCTATACCAGGACCTGTTAAACAGAGCTTGAATTGCACTTGACCATTCAATGTCACAGTCAACACGCAGCAAAGACATCTGTCCTAATGAAACCCCATTCATTTTTAGAGAGACTGTGCATCCACCACTACTTATGCTTCCACAGAGGAGATGCCAAAAGTTAAGAAGGGTGAAGCTAAGTCAGGAATCAGAGTACATTAGTCTAGGGGAGGGATTTAATCAGATTCACCAGTTTTGACAAGTGGAGAACAAAACAAGTTTAAACCTCAGATGGTATCATCGTCTATGGATTGTCTTATAATGTGACAGATTTGCATTTCCAGATACTAAACAGGAGCACAGAGGAGACTGGAGTTAACCTGCATTACAGCCAACCTTATTTTCTGTGAATGACATGTTAGCTAAAAAGCTACGGTTGACAGGGAAATAAAAACAGGTACATCTCACCTCTAGTTCTTACTGAAAAACAGTGAACCTGTGTCTCCCCTTACATTTTATCATCCACTCTCCTTCAGATGTCTGCTTTGTTTCCCGCACAGACAGCGCACCAGCCAGCTGACACTTATCAGAGCAGGAGTTGGTACATACTCACTCTGGCTCAAAGGGATGATAAGCTGCAGTGAGTAGTTTACGACCTCGAAATAAAACCTTGTAGCATGCACATGTTTTAGGACAGAGTGAAAGACAAATATGAAGTTTCACGTACCTGCATGAAGAAACCTGATTCTCAGAGACCACCAAGAGGATGCAGTTGTTTTTAGCACATTTGACAACAATGATCCGAGGGTGTAATGGACGTGTTCAGTCACTGCTGAGGAATACAGGCCATTAGAGTGATGTGTCAGTACTACCTACCTCTGAGGTGTTTGATCAGCGCACCGTTGTATCAGAGCGCCGCTCGGGCCTCAAAAGATTTAAAATGAACACTCACTGGAACTGTCGTGGAGAAAAAATAACTCCTGATAATAAGACGAACAGTCACTGTGAATTTGTGATAACAATTTCTCTGACTCATGGCCTGGTAACAGTTGTTCCACTGAGAGTTTTCAAAGATAAAACTCTTGAAAGTAAAAGACCCACCTGAGAGTCTGTGAGACAGCCCAGATTTAGATTGCTCTGAACAGGAAGGTTTGAAAAGTTGGCCAACAGTTAAAGGGTTGTTTTTGCTAAATTTTTCACATTCAAAGTAGTGGCAGGAAGTTGTGGCTCTTGTACACATCTAGGGGACTGAGTGTCAGGGATAAGAAATGTTTTTCCTTGAAGTAAAAGATAAAAAGGTTGAGGAAGCTCAACAGACCTTAATCAGAAAAGACTGGTACTGTTTCTTTGGAATTACAAGCATCTCCTCCAAACACTGTGCAGCCTCCTCTTTCATTGTTACAATGAATTAGCCTGGTTAGATTTTGTACATTGCAGAGACAATCTGCTCATTATGAAAGGAGCTGGTCTATGAGAATGGGGTACTTATATTTGAGTGTATAATTAGGTGGTGGAGGGATAATGGGAGTTCAAGTGATGTCAGCAGCTGGGTTGGTGTGTGAGGCCTCATCAGGAACAAGCTGCAAAAAAAACCCTTACCCTCACCAGAAACAGGCTCATATAGAGGTTGGTTTAGGATACCCCTGTATCTGTAAACTGTAATACATGCATCGTGGACAGTACATCAGTTTTTTTCCTATCCATCACAGTTTGTCAAGCTGCCACATTACAACCCAGTGTTATTCAAACTACATGCACTATGTGTACCCTGTTTATGTGAGGCAGACAATACCCCAGCACATGTAAATAGAGGTCCTTGGGTGACGATTGGGCAGGATTGCCAAAAAAGTTGATACTTTCTCCTTGTGGAAATTAATGCAGACCCCACCTTTAAGGACCAAATCTATGGACTCATCATTCTGGCAAACTCTCAGTTTGCATTGGACCAGCACACCCCACATATACTGTTCTCCATGATGTATATTTATCTGACCAGAGGCAGAGCTCAGCTGGTTGACAGGTGGTTGCCCTATACATGTTAGTGTGGAGGTACATTTGTCAACATCCATCCATCCATTTTCTTAACCGTCTATCCTGCTACTCAGGGTTGCGGGTGGCTGGAGCCTATCCCAGCTGTCATTGGGCGAGAGGTGGGGTACACCCTGGATTGGTCAGTCAATCACAGGGCTAACATAGAGACAAACAACCATTCACGGACACACTCACACCTACGGGCAATTTAGAAAAATAAATTAACCTAACATGGGCATGTTTTTGGTCTGTGGGAGGAGCCCGAGTACCCTGAGAGAACCCAGGCATCCACGGGGAGAACAACACTTGTCAACAATTTCCTTCAAAACTCTGAGTCAGAAACAAATGGGTGATGTCCCAGCGACTACACCCGTTCATCACACAGTATTTGGGTGACACCCAGTTTTTAGGTCTGATACTGCCACCTGATGTGTTGAGTCAAGAGTACAATTACAATACTTGAATGCTAAAGTGAGGCGAAAGAAATGATTCTTGTCATTTCTAATCTTAAAGGGGTTGATGTATTATTCAGGTTACTGTTCATTATAAAAAAATATTATTGCCTTTATTTTCAGATGTGGATCCTCTGGTGGTCTGTTCTTCACTTCATATGTCATTGGAGGATCTCCGTGTTGATTGGTCACAGAGTATCCAATAGATCAAGACAGCTGATGTTACTTTCCTTATAAAAGGTTGGAACTGGAAAACTGATCTGTATGTGTTAATTCTGGCAACCCCAGTGGACAAAGTGATAATCACTCTGCTACTCTTATCTTCTACGCACTGAAAATGTGACACACACTTTTTGACTGTAACATGGATTCATGTATTCATATGCACAAATCATGCATCATAAATATTCACAAGATTCTAAAAAATATGTATTTTTCTTCATGATGCCTGGAAGTGCCTGTCCCCCATAACCCTAAAAGTGTCATATTGGCATCATCAGCCTTATTCCTAATGGTCTGTTTTGCTCCTCACTGGAGCTCAAATGGCTGCTTAGACTTTAGCTTGGTTTCTCGAAGTAACTAAAACAGAAGCTGCTGGAAGAGAGATATCAATCAGTGAGAGATTCAAAGTTTACATACGCTGAATGTAAGCTCTGCAAAACTTTGGGTTTAAAGGAAGTTTTGTATGATTGAAGTCATGTTCTGAAAAACCCATCCTGTCAAAGAGCCAAATCATACTTTCCCTCAGACTCACTGCGCTTTTAATCAAAGAGTAACGAGGCGTCCTTTCTGCATATTTATTTCCTCGCCTGTGTGGAACAAAGGAGCCGTGTGATCCTTCAGAGACAATCATTCATAAAAACACACAAACTAAACATGATGGGGCAAAAAGGAAAGAAATACGATCTTCTGATAATAGTCAAGTAGGATGACTGTTTTTTTTCTTTAAACACAATCAGTGCAATTTTCAAAACCCCTGTCTGACTTAAAAGTGAAAAACAATCAAGTGCTGGTTTAGCAGTGGGAGGATGTGACAATGGATTTGTTTCTGAGAAATCTTGACAGAGTAATTAGAAGGAGACGCCAGCAGCTTCCCCGATTTGTGCTCTTTATTATGACTTATTCAGACAGTTGGAGAAAAGATGGACACACACGCATGCACACACACTATCCACTGAGACAAAGGATGGCCAAGTTGCAGAAATCCCTCCAGCAACACATAAGCCTTTTTAATAGTATTAGCTTTATTAAGTGATCCTGTAAAATGCATTCACTATCTGAGTCCATCCAGAACAACTGAATTTGTAAGTTCCCCTTAGATCTAATTGAAAAAACAGTGAGGTTCAACTGCTTCACAAAATGTGATTTTATTCCAGTCTGGAGCACCACCCTGGTAATTTGAGCCACATCACGGTGATTACAACCACTTCAGAATAAATCGAGCACTTCATACAGATGTCAGACTACCTACAGTAGATTTGTGCTGCAACAAATTCGTCTTTGGTAATACTCGACTTTAATCCACTCTAAGAGGGAATGTCTCACACCTACACAAACAATCTGTCACCATTATTTCCATGTTTTGCAGACTAATTTAAAGATGGATGTAGGTGGACGCTGAGGCAGAGTAAGAAAACAATGCAGCAGATTAAAACAATTCAGACTGGAGATCACTTCTCTCTCAGAGTTTGCCTTGCACTGAGTGTTTCTGTCCACTCAAAGCAGTCGGGAATTACAGGAAAGGCCTGGTGTAGCATTACTGTGCAGCAATAAAATGTCTGAAGCAAGAAATCCTGGATGCCAAAAGAAAAATCAATGAGCAAAAGAGAAAAATGTGCACTGCAAGACATTAAAGACAAAAAAATAAACTGTTTTCATGTCTATCCATCTTTGCTTTCCTGAGAGTTATCTTTTACCAACACATCACAGTCAGAAATCTGATCCAGAATAGGTAGAAGAGTTTACGCTGTAATTCCATTGTACAGTACATTCACACTAGTGGGCTCCAGCCAACGGGCTCAGCTTCATCTCTCAGGGACAGGGATTATGTCTGGCTTCAAGTCCTCGGTTTTGTATCTTTATTTGCACATCCCAAGGCCTACATTACTCAGTCAGTGTCATGTTAGACGCTGCAGTCATAGTGAAAAAAACACAGGCTTTTCAGCTTTGTCACGACTGCAGCAACACAGTTCTGGTCAGTCGTATTCAGGTTCCCTGTCTTTGTTTTTTGCTATCTTTTGTGTCTTTGCAATCTCCTCTCCTGATAAAGAGGGTATTTGGGAGCTTGGTTTGTTTTCTCTATTTATACCGCTGGGCCTTCAGTCCTAAGATTAGATTTTGTGATTACAGAAGATGAGGTATTATCTTTAGTAATGAGTTGCAGCTTCTTCTTTTAGGTCTGTGATTGGTCTATTGTGAAAAAATGAGCCTAATACGAAGTTGGAGACGACAGCTCCTCTAAACCTGCAGGGAGCCGTTGAGACAGTTACTTGTCTAAACTTTCATTAATTGTGCTGTGAGTGAATTCACTGAAGTCAGTTCAGGATCTTCAGGGCTCAGACAAGGCGTTCCTGCCAAAATCAATGCAGTATTATACCAGGCTTATCCAAGATGATCAGGCTGCCAGCTTATCAACCTTTAACTGTAGAAATCTTGGAAAAACATTATTAAACCATCTTCATTAGAAACCAAGAAAACCCATCTGCTGCACGGCTCTGCTGGGACTCCCATTGCCAACATCCCTGCAATCTTTTTCTCTGTGATCCCCCCACCCTCTTTTCTTTATTTTGTCTCATTTCCAATATTGTATTTCTTATACTTAACTGCCCCCTCCCTCTTTTCCCACGGCAGAAAAAGATTTACAGGGAATGGTCTTAAATCGTGCTGAAGTGAGGCAAGAAATAGGTTACAGCCCAACCTTCGGGTCACAGTTATTTGAGTTGTGATCCGGCTGACCATGACAATAGGATACTCTTTTATCTCACTGAGCACAAAAGGTGCTTGAGAGGGGAAGTGTGCTGTCCAAAACCAGCAGAGACATATGCACTGCTGGCACCGAAGCCTTTCTCACTGACCATGAGGCCAGAACAAGATTTTCTTCAGACAAAAGCCGGCTCTCTCTTGGCCATGGAGCAATCCCGGTTAAATATTCCTTCTCTCCACACTGATTGTAGAACACAAAAGCTGACTGATTTCTGAGGAAAGTGTTTTCATCTGCAGCATGATTTTGCAGTCTGAAAACTTTTTGATTCTTCCAGAAGTTTTCACAATAAATTGGATCTCTTTCAGGGAGACAGTTTTGGGGTTCAGGTCAGTCATGCATGTTTTATGACTTAAGGGTTGCATTTCTGAGAATATGGTATTCAAATTGATGCACCAAACCAGAGATACTGTCATTTTACTAAACATATTCCAACTGCATTATCCATGACGCCAATCAAACCTCTGACACATTGTCCCATGATATTGGTATAAATGAAAAAAAAATGGTTTGAAAAAGTCATGAAATGCAACATGTTAGTATTTGGATCACAGATTTTGTAAAGTCATAAGGTTAAAGTTATTAAAGATTAAATAAGATGCGGTAATAGGTGGCAAAAACTGTTGCTGGAAAGATAGAGTAACCTTGATTAGCTTTGCACTTTTGGATACAAGACGTTCTTTCAGTTCCGTCAATGTTTTTGTAATGACATAATCCTTATGAACACTGAACTGCTCAATTTGTTCCAAACTTGTGTTTTTGGCTCCAGCTGATACCAGACATTGAATGTTAAGCTATGGGTGACATGCCTCCACTTACTGGGCAAAAATGAAGCCAAAATTAGTGCTGATACACTTTGGGATACATGATTGTGAATCCCTGGTTTGATCAGTTTAGGTCTAAGGGTACTTTGACCTCCTCCAACATCCAAAAACATGCTTGTCAGGATGTTTGGTCTCTCTGTATTGCCTGTAGATGTGAGTGTGTGCATCAGTGTTTGTCTATTTCTGTGTTTAAGACCTGTGATAGACCTGGAGACCTTTGGGAGCAGCTCCCTGTAACCCTAAAAAGGAAAAGTGGCAAATATAATGGATGGATAGTGCACTTGTGGCACCATTTAGAGCCAAAGGATGCACCAACCAAAGCATGTTGAATCAAATACTAAAACAGTGAGGAACCCTAGGGCCATTATAGTGTATCAGGTTTTCTGACACAGGCATTTATGGCTACAGAAAGTTTACAGACCACTGATCGTTCATGACTTTCTAGTCTGATTATTTGATGGTGAATTCTTCAGGGGCTCACACAACTGAGCTTCAAAACAACATCACATATCCTCTTTTTAACATCAAATAACTGATAAAAAAATCTCTAAGCAACAGAAATCCCACATAAACCAGCATGAAACATGTACTTCAGTTATCCAATTTTCTAGTCCATGTGTCAGTATGGAGGTGGTTGACTTCTACTGCAGCCAATTACAAGAAGGAGCCAAGACTTTTTGCCTTCACTGCTGGGGATCTTTCCTGCTGTCCACTTTTACACAACCTAAGATTTAAGTAAGTTGTGCTCCTCACAGAAGACTTAATACCTGTATTTTACCAAAATACATCAGTCCCCCTTCAGACCTGTACACCAGCTTTGATTTGTAAATTGCTAGTCTTACCCCCAAGCGCAGACCAAATTAAACATGAAAGAAGTGATTGATTTTAAATGCATTCATGAGCTTTTTCTCTTTAACAAGTTAACTGCACAACCATAACAATCTAAAGAAACAAGACACACAAATGAGGTAAAATGAAGAGCTGAAAAAGGTGCCAGACGTTCCCTTATGGTTTCTTCTCAGCGTCTGAGGTATTTACAAACATATTAAAGATGTATGAACCTATATTTCTATCATCCTTGAAATTAATTAACTTTTGAGGGGTTGACTCACAGCTCTGGCATGTTGAGAGGGGGATAATCCAATCATCTTCTGTTGTTCTGCGTGGGGAATTTCTCTGCCATCACAAACTGTTCACAGTGCTTTGCAACAGCAGTTACATTGTTGATCCGCGGTGAGTCTCATTAAATCTCTCACAGACCCACCGCACTCCCACGGGCAAGACATGGCACCATGTTCCTGCAGTATGGAATTTAAATATGCGACAGCAATCGATTCCTGTCTTAAAGAAGAAAAAGGAAACGAAACATGAGTGGAGTGGCAAAAAGAGGTTGATGCACTTTTAAGTTTTGCATTTCCTGCCTCAGATTAGTTGGTCTTTCTTTTGCGTGTCATTCAAAGTCCCTGATTGAGCAGACAACAGATGTGAGGTAAAAGCTTCCCTCTCACTCAGCTAAAGAAAACATGACCGTAGGTTTGCAAAGGCTGCCTGAAATTTCTGCTCAATTAACTTTCACTGTTTACAGCAAAGGAGTGAAATTTGATCTGCTGTTTCTGTGTCTACAGCTTGCAGTAATTAAAATTACAAAATTTCTTCCTTTGTCAGGCACAATAGCAGTGGATAAATAGTGACAGGACCAATTATAGAACATATTAGTGGGTGGTGAATCCATTTTCCAGGACACATTAGAGAGAGATTGAAATTTAAAGAGAGATTGAAATTTGCAGGGATAAAAACATGTTCTGCCAAAAAAGTTAGACACCATCTTCCACCGGCACACTTGGTTTTAGAAACAAGTAAGACTTCTCAAAATGTATGAGTGTGAGATATATGACCTGTTTGTTTCAACACTGCATCACCAAAGCTGGAGTATCTTATCCAACCATAAAAAGACTTTTATTTAGAACCACTAATGCTTAACGAGTTTGTCATTCCTGGTAAATTAAACAAAATTGGATGAAGAATATGATATTTTGTGTTACATGAAGTGTTTGATATTTTTTGCATCCTTATCCCATGTTGCGGAAGGTATAAGATGCTCACCTTTTGCATCTTTACTGTGTTTGAATTAAGAATTCACCTTATAATTTGGATTAATAGGTAGATATTTCATTTTCTATGTCTATGTCAATCTATGTCTAATAAAATAACTAATGAGTAAAAATATCATTTAAAAATATCACTTAGTTGATGCAACTTATAATAACCCATAGAGAAGAACAAGCTAGTGAGAGAAAATTGGTGCCACAAGTGTTTGTGTTTCTTAATACCTCAGAGGACACAACAGCATCTTGTAAATCACGCACTACAAATCTTGAAGGTGATTTTTAAGGTTGTTATCCTCGCAAAGATTTATTAAATGAATGGGATGTTTCATTTCAGGCTGTGTCTCTTTGAGAGCCACTAACATTCCAGAACACAACATCCTGGAAGCTTACTTCACTGTTGCCATGCAACATACTGCTGTATCTGTTTTTCCAGATTGACAGTTGTACCCTTTAAAAGATTCACCAACCGGTGATGCCACAATTTGGGCGAATCTCATGTGGATCACACAAAAAACCCATCCAGCTTTTTGAAGCAAACTGCAGACTCATCTCCATCATGTTTACCTCATAATCTGAGACTCTATCCACTTTCAGAATTAGTAACCTAAATGTTGACTTAATATTTGTTTGTAAAAGTGAATACAAGAAGGATATTATCTCTTTCACACACAAAAAAAATCTGCTTAAAGCGACTGTGTGGAGAAATCTTTGTGAAATGAATTACAGCGCCCCCCTCTGGCAGGAGGACTTGCGAAAATTGCTGTGACTCATGTAGTTATTTCGAAAGATGAATGGAGATCAGATTTCCCTTTCACACTTCCTTTTTTTGTTCAAGACAACCATTTTACTGGAAACCTAGAGTCTTTGACTTGCCGTATATTAATCCACACCAGTCCAACCCAATTGGGGAGCCAGGAATTAGCATTTATATATAATCTATTTTGGCACAGATAGTCTCATTTTAAATTGTGGAGTATGATCAGGCATATATCTAGAAATGAGATTTTTTTCAAGCTCACTTAGAACATCTGTCCCTTTGAGCAGACAACTGGTTTTATTTCTTCCACTGCTGCATGAGATTAAAAAAAAAAAAAAAAAAAAAAAAGTAGTATGGCTCATCTCTTTGTCACCACTGCTGGATGGGTTTAACAGGAGCTAACACCTAATCAAAATGGTGACACAGACTCAAACCTTACAGCTAGATAAGATAAATAACATCACATTTTAAGTCACTACAGCAAGTTACCTTGAATTCACTCAGGTTTTCCATTAGCTTGTTCATACTGATTTGAAATGTGACTGAAACTACTTTGTTCTCCTTCCCTTAATAAGCCAGTGGCTGTGTCTGTGGTGGGAATGAATTTCAGAGGTAACAGAGAGACATCAAGCAGATTCACAGACACAGTACCTCAGCTGAACTGATATTTAAACCCAGTGGGCCTGATTTTATCTGAAGTGTTTTGATGAATTTGTATTGTTGGCGCTGCGATCCTTCCTCTTCCCAGAGTCCCAGGCTGCAGGTCAACATAAAGTCAGTAAGTTGACTCTTCAATGCTCCTTCTCATGATCATAGCTGGTTGTGAGCATCTGGCCTGAAGCTGTAATTGACATAATTTAATCCCAGTCCACCTGAGGGCCTTCACAATGAGAAACAAAATGTAGGTCTGATTTGTGCATAAAGGCTGCTTCTTGGGGATGCAGAATATGAGTAGGTGGGAGTTATATCCTCCACAAGTCATAAAAATAGCCTCCTCAGGCGTGAGATGAAATGACAGGTTGCAGTAATAACAAGATTATAAAACTTTTTATTGATCCCCTCTGAAGATGAATTCATAAAGCAAATTCCACACATATCTCAGGTTCACATCATTTTTTTTACGCAAAGTTATGGCACCATTAATTTCTATAATTTCACCAGAAAAAATATTCATGTGGCTGTGGCCATGATTTTATTTGTACAAATGATGGGGAAGTATGTGTTTGGAATAGACCCACGGCAAAATAGTAATTACACTATATCAACATTCTCCATAACATAATTAGCCAGGCCAGTTTGATGCTGTCGTGTCAAGCCAGTGATTTAGGGTGTGAGATAAAATATACATTCCACTGACGTATCGTCTGACACCATTGTAAAACTCCAGCGGACAGAACAGTCAAGGAAGCACAGTTGGTTTCCCCTTTGGAAGCAACACAGTGGTAAACAACTGATGGACGATATTAAACCCAAGGGGAGAAACTGAGTATGACAAACAGATTTATGCATGGGTGAACACCACTGCGCCAGAGCCATCAATTCTGCATCTTTCCCCGTGCCTGGAGATGTTTCCTTACCCTCCGTCTCCCCGTGCCTGTCATAACATTTATCCCTGCTCCCTGCTAAGTGCTAATACATTTACATTTTGAGTGCTGCTCTGTAATAAAAGAGGTGGAATGAGTGGAGGCCTTTTACCACTGCTAAAACAAACATCAATGAACTCACCTCACTGAGTAGTCACCCCATCCCCCCAAACTCCCCCATCAGTCCTTCCACCCACCCACAGCTTGGCCGCTGCTCCACAGTGCAGGTCAACAGTGTTGCGGTTTGAGTCTCCTCAGTTCTACTCACAGTTCTTGCCCTCATTTGGAGGTTCACTCACAAGAGTCTTTTGGGTATTTTGTCCAGGATTCTCCGTGAACGCTGTTGCCACTTTAGGAATGGGGGAGGGGGGACAATTTGAACGTAAATTAAGTCACAGGCTAAGCACACGGGCAATAAATGAAAGGAGAGGGAGTGCTGTCGCTGTCTGTCGTCTCAGTAAAGTGACATGCTAGTCTTTGGACGGGGTCTAATTCTCAAATTATATTTCAGTCTCACTCAATAATTCACCGCTGCATTTAAGAAAACACGAACCTGGAGACAGCCATCTGGAAATTTTCTTCAGTTCTCTTATTAAGTTATTAAGATGAAACAAATCCACTGTCATCAAAGCTTGGGTTTCATCAGTACTGACAAACATGAGGGCGAGAACGAAAAAAGCAATTTAAGCAGGGACAAAAGACCATCACATAAGGAGGAAAATAAATAAATAAAGAGAGCTGTGCAGGATTTGATTACCAAACAAACCACTGATAAAAATAGCAAAGCATTTTTCAAACACAGCCCAGTCGGTATCCAAGTAAATTATCTACACACTTGTGCTGCGACTCATCCAAAGCAGCACTACAATACTCATCTCAGGTGAATGCTCTTGAGAGGTACGACCAAGGCTGAGCAGCCCTGATAAGATCTTCAGCCTGCCAACTACTGAATAAAGTAATATCAAGCCTACTTAAGACACGTGGTTATTGGGTTGTTTGAAAGAGAACAATTCACAGCTTTACAAAGCCCTTTGCCTGGGTAGCTGGTAGGGCACATCAATATATTGAGGCATTTGGAACAATGAGTTGATAATACATCATACTGTGTTTGACTGGTGAGCAGGAAAGAGTACCAAAAATGTCAATTTCTAATCATTTCTTAAACCGTTTTGAATTGACTGCTGTGGCTCCTGTATGTGAGGGAGAAACCTCTACCTCCTCCCACGCTAAGCTTGACCTTTGCGCGGTGTATACATTCTCTTCTTACATGTCACAGGGAAAGAGCAGAAAAGAAAACACACACAGGCCATTACTAAGATGGTGGAGAAACAGTCAGCCGCGCATTTACACCTGGGGCACCGGCTGCTGCTTCCTGTGGTGAACTGTTCCCAAAAGGTTTCAGATCCAGTTAATCACAAACAGTTCTCTCAGTGCAGTGAACAGCAGGTAATTTGGAATGGGAGACTGGAAGAAGAAGAAGGCACAGAGGGGTGCTTCAGAAGTGTCCATGCGAAGGGAAATTGTGCATCTATACAGTTTACCAATAACACTGTGAACAGGATCTGGCGCAGTACATCATGTGTAACAGTAGTCTATATCTGGGATTCCTCCTTCTCTATAGCCACGGTTGGAGCCATGTCCCGCATTAGAAACATGGTTGACACCTTTGTACAGGCCTGTGCCATTGGAGGGGAATATGGTGTGAATGATGTAATCCTCTCGTAGGGGTTTAGGCTGCATTGGCTGACAAGCTGCCATTGGCGTCATCTGAAATCCCGGACCACGGATCTCCAAAATGGTATTGTCCTTCTTTGTGCCTGACTCAATGTAATCATCATAGGTCTTGCTTTTCCTGGAGTTGTTGCGAGTGTAGTGGTCACGGGGGCACAAATGCCCAGTCCTGTGTCCATACCAACAGAAGATGCCAAAAATAAGAGCCAAGGACACGATGGCCGAAGCCCCGCCGATAATCCCAGCCAGGGGCAGTGGTGTCATCTGCTGCGAGCTTTCATCTTCCTCATCCTCTTGTGGGCTCAGGTCTGATGTTTCAGCTTTTGCACAAACCAGAGCTTCATCAGAGTCAGCATCTGCAGAAATTGCTCCTTTGCCTTCTGAGCTGGCAGGAAGGGGAACCATGCAGATGATGTAGCTGGAGCGAGGTTGCAGGGAAGTAAGCAGGTACTCTCGGCGGTCACCTCGTACCAGAGTCTCAGTGATTGATCCCATGGCATTGCCAGTGCCAAGTCTCAGCCAGCTCAGTCTGAACGAGGAGCTGGGTTGGGCCACGCTCCAGGTGACACGAACACTGCTGTAGGAGAGAGGCTTCACGTTGAGCGCCAGACTCTTCCCCACACCGCTACTGCTCAGGGTGAAGTCCAACCCTGAATCAGGGAGACCCAGACCGGGTCGCTTTGAGCGGAGGGTAAAGAGAGAGCCTTGTGGAGGGGTTTGAGTTGTGGCACTGTCTATTCCAGCTCCACCCACTTTGTCTCTTGTCCCTGCTGTCCTCACCACCTCACATTCCTCCATCTCACTGGAGAGGTCCACCAAGGCCATGTCTCTCACCTTGTCAGGGCCGTGACAGGTGAGCCCTCGAACAGTAATGGAGTTACCACGAGCATGCAGCCAGTCAAACAACCAGCGTAGGTTGCACCCACAGTGCCAGGGATTACCCCTCACCAGCAGCTGACCCAGGCTGTCCAGGTCTTTGAACAGTCCCCTCGGCAAAGTGGTGAGGTTGTTTCCTGACAGATCCAACCTCTGCAGCCTGTGCATACCATCCAAGGATCCACGTGGCATATGTGTCAGGGCATTTTCCTGGAGGGACAGGCGCTGCAGATGGGCACTTGGCAGGTTGACAGGTGGGGTTTGTAGAGAGTTGCGTACCAGAGACAATTCTGTCAGGTTGGAAAGGCGGGAGAATGTATCATCTGCAATACGCTGGTTTGCGAGAAGGTTCCCATCCAAGACAAGACATCTGAGCGAGGCAAGACCTCGGAAGGCATGGGTCGGGATAGTGGAGATTCGGTTGTCGTCCAGGCGTAGCTCCTCCAAGGAGGCAGGCAGTCCTGAGGGGATACTAGACAGGTGGTTGCGTGAAAGGAACAGTAGTCGCAATCGTGGGTTGTCAGCAAAAGCTTGGTCCTCAATACTGACTGTGGAGATAGAGTTATCATCCAGGTGGAGCTTTTCCAGCAAGGGCATCCGAGCAAGAGCACTACGAGGAATAGTACGTATGTTGTTGTCTTGTAAATGCAGTTCACGTACAGATGGCGGCAGGTGCAAGGGAAATTCATCCAGTTCGTTGTCATAGAGGTAGACCACACGCACAGCAAGATGGTGCTCCAAGGAGGTCGGCAAACCGGGGTTGTTAATGTGGTTGTTCTGTAGGTAGAGGACGGATGCAGAAGGGGGCAGTGATGGGATGGAGCTCAGGCCACGATCATTACAGTAGATAAAGTCCTCATCACATCTGCATACAGATGGGCATATCATGTCCCTGTCTCCAATGTAGCCTTGTATGGTGGCTGCAGCAAACTGTAGCATGCCAGCACACAGCGTCAGACAAAGACACAGCAGGAAGATTTGACCTCGTAGTCTGATGGTGCCTAAAGGTGCCATTATGGTAAACATAAGGGCTGTCTCTCTTTCCCAGGGCTCTTGTTAATGATTACACTGTAGGGTTGAGCTGGGATCCTGTGACCTCCACCCTGAAAGAGAGAGAAAACACACTCAGCTCTTATGCACAAATGATTACAAGAGGTGAGACAAACAAGGCATTTAGTGTCAGGTGTTCTGAGCTCAGCTTCACTCTAAACTTTCAGTTTATTCTGCTAAAGCAATACCAGAATCCAGTGCTAGCTGTAATTACCTTATCTGAGAGGGAGCCAGAGAGAAATATTGCACTCAATAACCAGATTGTTTTGTTTCCACAGTTAATAATCAGATCATCTGGGTGATGTGGAGACATGGATGGATTTATGAGGATTCCCATCAACACAGCTACTCACATCATTCTACTGACTATTGATTGAGAGCCAAAAAGACACAAAGATAACCACACAGATGAAAAACATTATCCTGAAAGAGCAACAGTAATCCAAAATGATACGTATTTGACTAAACTTCCATGTTTCCTGTGCTGAATCTTTAAAACAGAGTGAATGTTTGCTCTTGGAAAAGCGACTGTGAAATTGACTAATCTGATCCTACATTCAGAACAAAACCTTGTGCATACATATGAAGTCTTGAGAATATTCCCACTTCTAAATAATTTAGGAGATCTTGAAAGGCTCTATAACTCCATTAGGAGATGCTAGAAGAAGGGTGCATTAGCCAGGCAGAAGTGAAGATACTTTTCATTACCAAGAAAGAACAACATGTTTCAGCTCGGAGCAATCTTCTTCAAAAGCAGGGCACTATAAATCCTCCTAAAACTCCTACATAAATCATTTCTTCTCTGTTTAGTTGTACAATCAGGGAGAGAAAATCCACACATGATCACAGATGATGTGACAACCAATTTACTATTAGTCACCACAAATGTACCGTGGGAGTCTGCGTGAGATGTCCTCAGAACTTGATTGGCATCACGACTTCTTGTTGTTACTTATTAAGTGAGAGATGTCATAACAGGAAGTACATAATTGACTGGAGAGATGCGGAAACTGGCAAACAGCACACTGTGACAACTTGAACACGATGTGGTCTTCAATAGCCTGAGCCATTAGTCAAACAGTTAAGGCCCACACAGCAGCAGACATAGTCAGGCTGTAGTATCGATTTTCTCACAAAGCCAAGGTGATCTGCCAGAGCCGGTCGGCTCTCATGCAGATTACAGGATTCCCAGGAGTGTAAGATAGACAGCTACTTAACCGCATAAATGACAACTCTGCTGGGACTTGACTTTGAAAAAAGATGTCTGCAACCCTTGGTGCGTTCTTATTCTTGAAACAAAAAAAGAAGACATTTTGTTGATAAGTATTGTTGACATCTCTCACACTTCAAGTACGGTGATTCATCCTTCGAAACAGCATTAAAAAACTACAACCCTGTACTGTTCTGTGGCTCAGGGATAATTAAACTGAAAATTACTTTTCTCTCCTCTGTCTGTTCTAATGTGTTTTCATTTCTTTTAAGAAACCAGCAGGTTGATCAAAGGCAGCCTCGAGACCTCTGGCTGTAGTCACATGAGCAGTTTTTCTACAGATCAATTAAAGTCAGTCTGATTACAGGTTTCAGCTTTAATGTTGACATGTACGCTGACTGAAGTGGTCAGATTAAGCCGTGTGTGTGAATGTAGTGAGTATCCTGACAGAAAAAACAGCTGAAATGTCTTGTCGGTCTCATGTGCCAAAAATAGCAGAAGAAAACGTCCTCTCTCTCTGCCTGTTCTTGTTGTTGATAAACACTTCTGTTGCTGCGTCATTGGACATTATGTGTGAGAAATAAAGAAACGGAAAGGAAAAAGCATTCTTGATGCACACCTCCATACTGCTCCTCTATTCTCCTCTCACTTTTCTCTAAGCTACAAGAAAAATTTCCTCATTTTTCCATCTCTTTCTAACATCTGACTTTGGATGCCTGTACTTTTGCTCTGGCCAGTGAGATATTAAACAATCCTGGGTCCTCTGAAGTCTCCACCAAGGAAAGATGGCAAAAAGTTTTGGTAGTGTCTTTTCAGGATAATCTGAAACAGTCAAGTTGTTAGAATGGAAACAGAAATTCTGACAAACTACAAGTCCAAAGGTAAGACAGCACCCAGGAAACAGTCAAAAGTAAGCATGACTTGTTGAACACTGTTTAACACAGTCTGCAGGTAAACAATATCAAATTAGCTTTCTAAATGTTGCTAACATTAGTCTTTTGGCCTCTATGCAGTTTGACATCCATGTTTGTGCTTGTTGGCACCTACATTTGCACATCCCCTGTTTCTCTCTGTTCCAATAATAACAAAAGTTGAAACTTGACAGGAAGAATTTTTAAGACAAAAACATAATGTATAATCTAGAAGGCACCAAAAGAGCCTTGACAATACATTGGAGGGATATATTCAATATTTCATTGTTGAGAAAGTTGATGAAAAGCTTCAGTTACAGGCCATAACAGCTGCAAACGTAATAAATTACAACTCGTTACCAACGCCATCATCACTGAAGTTCAGATTTTTGGCTCAGAAAATGAGAAAAACATCACAACCTTTTACTATCTTTACTAAGAGTTTCTCTCTTTACTTTGAACCATTCAGCATATTGTTTGCTAATCTTTGTTATTTCAGTTATTACAGATAAGTTACTGTACCTAAGCTCCAGCTGACAAAAACTAGAACAAAATAGTCTAAATTTATGTCGAACAATTAGGTGACATGATGAACAACGCACCCAGGAGCAGGGTTTGAGGGCAGGGCTTAGCCATCGTCGTTTACATTTCTGCTCCACCCAGGAAGAAACAGTAGGGTTGAATGTTTTTGTATAGATTTGATTAACAAACAGCATGTATCACCGCTCTCAAATGGAGTGATATTTCTTTCTGAATCGACTGGGTCAGACCGGTCTCTCCTTTACAGGGTGTTAACATTTGGGTTGCTAACAGTTAACAGTGTTGATTAATTGTTTTTCAAAAAGTCTATGAATATGAATTTCTTTTGGTTTAGGAACAAACAAGATGTGGTCTCATGTTACACTCACATCTCATAGAGGTTTATTTGTTTAGTACATGTTTCAATGTGAATCAACTGAAGGTGTTGAACTCCAGTGGAGACACTAAGCTGGGGAATGTATGCCAGGTCTCAAAAAGCTTCTTTTAGGGAGAGCAATAAACAACTGGTGCCAACAACAACATGGACATAAAGGTTGATAACTTGACCCAGCTGCTGTCCCGACTGATGCCTGAACGTGTGGACATGCTTATTTTCCTCAATAAGGAGTAGACAGGAGACTGGAGACTGTCAGTCTGGTGCATTTTTTCTGTTCGGTTCCGGGTTTTGTTTTTTGAGTCACTCTCTGTGACTTTGTGTCCACAGAGATCATTTCCATGAGCGTGGTCTGCATGTTAATAATCAGTGTGTTAAACATTTTGAACCCTTGAATATGATCCATTGCAATACAGTAACATCAGTGAGCTGAATTGTGTTGCTTTGAAAAATACAAATTTAGGGGGAGAAAACATGCTTTGGTATTGTTTTGACAGAGGACAAATCAAAGGCTGTTAATGAGTAATCAATGGTTGATCTTTAACATTTTCAAAGATCAATTATGGGGAATAATTGAAATTTACATCACTGAAGCATTTGTATTCTCAGGAAATTTTCCCAGTTATTAGTGGTTTATGCAGACAGGGACCATTTGCAGACAAATCCAGAGCTTGTTTCCAGCTAATGAGAGCTGTCTGACTGTATCCTACAGACCTCCCATGACATGCAAGAGATTTTATTTTGCTGCAGATATAAGCTGCATGTTGAGATTTTATTTATTTATTCAAATGTTAGATTTGGTTTCAGCCTCAGGGTTTAACCATCAAACCTATTTGGACATTTTCAAGCTGCCAGTACGCCTCTTCAGACGAGCTCGCCTGATGTGCAAACAGCTTTGGAAATCCTCCGTCATCATATCTGTCTGACTTTAGAAACAGACACTTCACAAAGTCATGATGTCAGGAGAGTTGGCGTGTCTTTATATGATTTGCACAAACCGGCTTTCTTATCTTTTTCCCAGCACAAACAGAACCACATGACCATCAGCTACTTTGGCTGTGAGTGTCGGCCACACCAATCTCATAACACAGCCTCGAAAAATATCAAAAGTTGAACAATAATCATAAAACTGACAAGAATGGAAGGTGTTGACAAATGCACAAAACCATATTTGTACAGTAGAAAGGCATAAAACATGAAAAAATAGATGTCTGACATGAAGCCGCGCTGAGTCTAATTTATATTTTGGCAGCAGTAGAAAGTGACGCTCGACAACAGCACACAGAGAGGAATGTAATTCTTGAATCCATGAAGTGTGAAGGTTATAAGAAGGAAAACAAGATTACGAAAACTTCTCTTTTAGTTCGCTGCTTTTTGAAGCCGGATAATACATTTTTATGAGAGTTTTATTTGGAGATCTGGAAGAATTTTCTCCAGTTTCATCCTGATACTTTTTCTGCGACTATCATAGAAGTACTTCTATGTAAGTTGTTGGAGTCATGCAGACAGTCTTTTCTCAGCAGATTCCTTATTATGCATTTGTTTGACATCTGGGGACCTTGAATAGAGAGCAATTGCTTCATTATGAAAAAATTTCATTTGCTCCATCACCCATTTTCTGGTTATTGTCTGGTCCAGTTAAACTTTTATTCTGATATTTGAAAAGCTATCCATTCATCATCTTAGAGCAGATTGTTATCAAGGTTACAAAGCTCCTGCTCTACAGTCTGCTGTGAGTGTTTGCAAGGTTTAAGTCTGTGCACATGCGTAAGATTGTGTTTGTGTGTGTGAGGCAGAGCAGTACTAAAGAATGGATGACTTTTGAATCCCAGGAGCTTGAGCAGTGAGTCTCTCAAACACTGGAGTATTTGGGTCAGCTCTTTAAAAACAAGATAGATGTGGTGTGAGATTGAAGTGGTGTAGAGGGATTAATGGAGCGTTCTGAGCCGCCGTCCTCTGGATTAAGCAGGTGTTACAAAAGAGAAAGAATAGCAGATTTTTTGTTCACTTTTCTGTCTCTATTGGAAAATATAGAGGAATGAAAAGCACATAGATGCTTTTTGTGTGTGCATGTGTGTGTGTTTCTGCTGTGGAGGCTTTGTGTGTTTGGTTGTCCATGCACGATGATCACATTGCAAACATTAACCCATATGGGGACAATCTATAAGGCTGCAGTCTACATTTCAGCTATCAGTGGGGGGAGTCGAGCTGGGATATGGGGTAATGTGTTAGCTAGACAGCCAGCCGCCTCAGGCAAAGAACGGCGCACACGACAACCCCCCCACCAATCTAATACTGGAACCCAAGCCTGGATCGATTTACATAAAAAACAGAGGAGAGAAAGAGAAAGAGAGTGACAGAAAGCGGCTTCAAGCAAGACTTCTGAATCCCATCTCCTCGTTTGGGCCACCACAGAGAGACAGGGCTTGGAAATCTGGAAAACGGGATTTTGGATGACCGAAGGGGCTGCTGCAGTATCAGGAAATCCACTTCACTGATGGAAAAAGAAAGATAACAGTGGCCCACAGCTTATCTTACATGTCCATAGATCGAATTTTAGATTTCACCGATTGGACGTGTAGAAGGGTAGAGGATGACGCCTGACATGACGGGTGAAGTGACGAGAGAAATGAATCGAGGGACTGAAAGATGAGCTAGATAAGAAAGAACAAGCCTGAAAAGCATTGCCTTTTTATTTTGAGAAATAAGAGGGTTGTTGGGTTTGGTTTGTGTAATATTTTTTTGTAATACTCTTAAGAGACCACGTCTTTGCAATAATGTACTATAATCTTCAGGCTTTTAAAACATAGAAATGAAAAATGACTTTAATCCCCCAAAAGAAACAAACACGGCACAAAACGCTCCAAAGGAAACTAAAAACATGAAACACTTTAATCTCATAAATTTGCTTCTTTAACAAAAGTGAAGTCATGAACTTAATTGTCACGTTTATGTGGAATAAACAGAGACTACTGTCATCGCCATAAATGGCTTCAGAGTGTTTCAAATTTATCGTCTCCAGTGTTTTCAAAGCGAGCGAGTAGCTGCTTTTGTGGCTCACAATAAATCATAATTATGAATCATCTGATGTGCTGATGCATTACAATCCCTTTAACTCTCCTATCATCTTCACTGCCATGTAAATATGCTATAGAAGCAGATTGAATAACATGTTTGAGGCTTCAAGAGTAATAGATTCTTATCCCAACACTCCGTTTTTTTTTCTCTTCGTTAATGCACCGGTATTTTGTCGGCATGAAGCAGTGATTGGATTTGCGCTCAGCAGTTTCTCATCTAAGCTGCTGACACCAAACTGTGACATTTAAAGATTTGTGTTTCAGGATGAAAGTTGTTTTCCTATTTTGACAGATTGTCTCTAATGAAAAAAGACCTTTATTCTCTGCTGTGTTAAAATGGATTAAGGGGAAAAAACACATCAGGAGCATAAATTCTTCGATTGCGCACACAAGCAAACTGAAGATTGAATTCTGTTTGGAATAAATTACACACGACACATCTGTCTGCATGTGGATCCAACCAAAACTAGGCTAAGATGTCCATATTTTACTGTATGTTTATGAGAAAAATCTCCAGAGACTCTGCATTTCTGTCTTCTAAATATGGAAGAGTGGCAACTAAACAGAGCGCAGTACCATTAATTATTGGTCTGGGTAGTAAACAAGTCATACAGTGTACTTTGCTCTGTATAGCTGTGGATATATGCTGTAACAAAGTGATAGAGATAGCACAGCAGCTATGGAGTGCCTCACATAATTCACAGTTGGGGTGCACCTTCATCTCAGGGGTTTTTGTTTGCTGGTGGGTATGCAGCTAACAGCGGCCTGAAGTGACTTGATGTATAGCTCTACAGCACTATAACATGTTTTATCTTTATGGCGCTATTATAAGTTCTGTCGAGCCACCGGTCCAATTCCCCTCTGCAGCTGCTGCTGCCCCTCAATTCTTTTGGCTCAGTGTTTCTTCCTCCAGTCAGCAGGATTACAGGTAAATCCTTTCAGTATTAACAAAAGGGCCGCGGCTTCTTGCAGCAATATGCTGCTGCATTGTGTACAGAGGTAAGAACAAGGCTTACATGATGCCAACAGGGTGTTTTGGAGGGTTTATGTTCAAAATGTTGAGCATGCTGACCCTGACCCGGTGTAATCCAGCAGGTGTCTCAGAGGTATTACAAGTAGCTTCAACTCAACTGGTTTGTTTTGTGTAAAACCGTGTTCATCTTACAAAGAAGGTACGCAGCCTTGGGAAAAAAAAAACGAAACAAGAGAAACTGTTTTAAAGTATCCACCAAAAATCTATTCAAGGCACTCCCTTCCCACACCTGCAAATACTCTGCCTCACTAAACAAGCAGGACAAGTTTAATGAAGTGGGTTTAGGAAGAGTAAAGTGCATCTTCGTCCTCCCTAACTGTATCAACACCCTTTCTCTGCCATTATTGTGCAGCCAGCTCTTTAATTTGAGAGTGTAGAGGGCTAATCTCAGACAGCACACACAGGCAGGGTATGAGCATGTGGGCGGACAGGAACGGCAGCTACAAATGTTTTATCCAGTAAATAAAAAGTTGCTATTAATTTCCCTTTTTTTGGCGGATTTGGCTCCTTGATTTGCCGTCAAGGTTTCAAAAAATATATTGATCTAAAACTGATTCCCAGATCATTTCCAAAACACAAAACTTCCTATGCAAGGTGTGATCACTAAGGATAACAAAACTGTTAAAACAACATAAGTCCAGAATGGTTTCAGTCATGCAGGGTAAATACTGAAACCTGCTCATTATGTTGAGATTATCTTTTTAGACATGCTGGCTTACACAACAAAAATCAAATCTGCTCATCTGTTTTAACCTTAACTTTACTCCTTTGCTTTAAGCTCCAGTAAAAACTAGACATTTTATTGCCAAAAAAAAAAAAAAAGCGTATCCTTCTTTTGGGATGGTGGGTTGGAGGGAACATTATCACAAACAGCTTAACCCGTGTTTTGACTGAAGCTCATGCTCTATCACTCTCCCTTCAAACTTTCTTCCATCAGATAGTCCTGCGCCTGTTTTCACCATCACTACAAAATAAATCACAGAAATCTTTCTCAACAGAGAAAACCACAGATCTCTCTCCTTACTGCTAAACTTCATCAGTTGGCGTGTCATTGTCATAGAGACTTCTGTGTGCCACAAATCAATCCAGTTCAGTCTGATCTTTTTGGGAAGTTAAGAATTAGTGTTTAGAAAGTAACCTCTTTGAGCTCTGATCATCTCATTTTAAGTCCTAGATTACAATCAGACATTAATCTAGAGATAAGACTTCTTCAAGATCACTTAGTCATCAATGTTCCTTCAAAAGATTTTTTAAGGATGTAATCAATCTTCTCACCAATTGTATGATTGGTCCTCATCTGAAATTTGACAGATTTAGGCCCTGACTGGATTCGCAGCTCATTGCAATGCAAACTGAGATCTCATGTCAACAGTTTCAAACATAAATGCAAATGAATCGTATTACTGAGATCCAATGATTGTCATGACAAAAACTGGTCTGAACTGTCTTTTTGTGTGTGGTCTTTAACAACTCTAAAAATTAATTACAACCTGAAAATCATCTGGTGTGGGCTTAGTCAACAAACTTTAATATTAAATGCCATAAAAGCATCTTTGACCTGATAATCATTTTTCACTTTTAGTTTTATACCATGAGAAACAAAAAACTAAATAATCAGCAGTAATAGGAAAAGAATGTCTGCCAAAGAAGCAAGCAAAACTTTAAGTTATGCACTTTGTGGCCAAAGCCTTATATATCTATAAAAAAAAGTTTGCTGGCATTGGCTGCTGTATTTTTTCTCAATACAATCAGAATTTTGGTTTGGGCTTGTAACCTCTTACAATAAGATTCACGTTTTAACTTTCAGTGTGGCTTAAACTCTCTGTAATGAGATGTAGATGGGTAATGAGACAAAAACATTAACTATGACCTATTTTCAGTGCTATTGGTTAATAAGGTCAGCTTTACTACCACAATCAGCACAACAAAGCGCACAGAATACATTTTTCTCAAAAAACACTTAAGAGGCAACAAGATTAATAACTTTCAATTTCAGTTCTTTGAAAAGAAAAATGCATTGACACTTTGAAAAATGTACTGTTATGTTGCTACTCAAAGTAAGTTTTGGTCAAAGGACTTAGATTGTTTTTATTTTGTGTTCTCTCTTTTTTTCTGATGTGATAAATACAACAATTTGGTCTTTGATATTCATTTTCAGTTAATCCAAGTGAGTTTTCTAACCTTTGTTTTCTAATTAATCAAAGACAACTGACCTAAGCCATGCCCCAGGATGATGTCTGTGAAGAAAATCAAGGTCTTAATATTCAGTGTGAGGTTTGCTGTTCAGCCACACCACAGGGTGATACAGAGAGAAAGAGAGAGAGAGAGAGAAAGAGAGAGACTGGCTGGCAAATAAACTTTGGATGTGTCAGTGGTCATAACGCAGCCTTTGATCAATGTCCCGCTGGCTTCTGAAATCATTTACGCTGATTTGAATGTTGCTGGTTTCCCCACTGATGTTGCTGCTACATAAAATAGAGGAAACAGTTAATTCTCATGAAGAGTCTGGCTGCTCTGCTTTCAGAAAACATACTTGATCATTTTAAATGGGGACTTATAAAGGCAAATTTATCCTCCGCCTTAAAGTCAAGGAGTCAGAATGTGGTTGTCACGCTTCAGCTGGGACTCTGATTGGATTTTTTTATTTGTGAGAAAAGCAGAGAGGGAGGTTGGTCAGCTTAATTGGTGAAAATTTGAATTCAACCCTGACAAGTTACAATATAAATACAGAGCAGTGGGAGGCCAGAGAAGCTGGGTCACATGACAGAGCTGTGCTTTCAGGGTGAAAATTAAACCTCCAGATCAGTGCAACAACAGGGTGAAAGGGAAAAGATAACAATGAAAAAGCTCTGTGGATCCATGACACCATTACAGGCCTGTCAGGTTCTGTGAGTCAGCCAAACCGGACACCCAAGAGCTCTGAAATACTGGGAATCACTTACCGTCTTCCTGCTGCTAAATCATGTGAAAAACAGACGAGTGTTTGAGTGTAAAACGCTCACCTCACTGCTGTTTACCATCACTGTCCAACTGAAAACACACCTGATCATCACCTCTCCACATGGTTACGTTCAGTGTTATTTATAGATATACTGCACTTTTAAACTGAGTTGCATTGGCTTACTCAATGTTGTGTAATCAAGCGGAGACGCCTTTGTTTACTCATCTTATTCAGACCCAAATTTTGAAAAGCAATCCTTTTTTAGGAAAACTCACATTTGTTTTATGTTTCAGCTTCACGTCAGGTCTGTTTTTCATTTTCTGTCTGCATACCTGTGATGGACATGTTTACATTAAAGGTTAGAATTCAAAGTATTTTCTGTTTTTGAAGAAACAGACAGTTTTTTAAGCTTCATGAGCATTTAGATCTGAGTTTGATTTCTTGCTGGCAGGCAGCTCTGTGTTGACTTTATGATTATAGCAAGCCAGATCATTTTACGAGAAGTTGAAAATTGAATATGTGTAGCTCTCCTCTTTTATTCACTGATTTGGATAAGTAAGGGTTTAATTGAAAATATAGTTTTTCATCGAAGATATACATGGTCATGTTTCATTTTTCTGATGTCATCTTGGAGGTGTGCCTAATAAGGTTGGGCAATTAATTGCAAATTAGATTAAATCAAAATATGGCCTGCTGCAATATTCTAATCTCAGACAGTGCAATATTTCATTAACCTGAAATGTGTCTGATCCCAGATACTTTTTTTTTTTTTTACAGTAATGTAATGTCACCGATGGGACAGCACCAAGAGAAAGTTCAGGGCCAAGTGTCTTACCAAAGTACACTTCAGCATGTGGACAGAAGAACCCGGGATTGAACCCCCGACCTTCCAACTGAGAGACAACTTCCACTGAGCCACAGCTGCCCCAATAGGTATAAATGAGATTAATGAATTGTGTTGTTTTCTTACAGTAACATTCGATAGAACAGTCCATAAGGAAACAAAATATGAGGAGAGAGATGGGGATGATATGCAGCAAAGGTAGCAGAGCTGGAGTTGAATCAAGGTTAGCCTCTGCCCAACAGTCGACCTCATTAACCTCAAAGCTTAACTGCTGCTCTGTAAGGAAACAGTGGCTCGAGTCATAATATTTTTATGACACCCTAAGTGATCATTTCAAGTCCCAAAAATTTCTCAGGCCAGTGAAAACGCCTTGGAGAGAAGGTTACACTAAAACAGGCTATCTTCTTCTTGATCCGATGCTTTTGTCCTACACATGAAGCAGAACTATTCCCTCTGCCACCAACCCACATGACTGTAAATACATATCGACAGCTCGCCTCCATCTCCGCCCATAGTGAGAAGTGAAGCTGAAATACTCACTCAGTGGGCGCTGACATATTGTGCTGATGATGTATTCTGGCTGATAGAGCCACAGGATTGACGTCATGCCCCGTAAGCTAACCAAAATAGACATATAGACCTTCTGCATGTGACATCAAAACGTCTGGCCGCCCTGCCTTGGAGGCTAAAGCGACCTGTTACTAACTGGATGTTGGTGCCAAATGAATAAGTCTTGTCTACAAATTCCCTGCAGCAATAGCAATCTATGTACTCGAACATGATTGTCTCCTGTTGTGCTGGGGAACAAACTAATTGACAAGGCAAGGCTAATATATCCTTTAATTTCCAGCCTTTATTATTTCTTTATTTTACCATTGCTTTTGTAACTCAGGGATTTTTTTTTTAACATTGCTCTCAGAAACAGTATTCATCATATTTCAATTAGTTATTGACAGTGATTTTCAGGTCTCCTCATTTGTCTTACAGTAAAACTGAGAAGTGGTATGATTAGTGAGCAGTGCAACACAGTTAGTTATGAAAAAACCTGAATATGAATGTAATAATAAAAACCTTGATGAGTTAGTCTTTGGTTTGTGTTTTGCCTGTTTCTTAGTTTTGGTTTCCTTATAGTTCTTGTTCTTATCATGATACATTCTTGTGTCTGTATCTCAGTGTTTTGGTCTTGTGCATGTATCTTGAGTTTCTCTGTATTTATTCTTTAAGATTCCTGTCTTGTGTCCCTCTTGAGATCCCTGTTTTCAGTTTGCAGATTTGCTTCTTGTGATTCTGGTTTGGTTCTGTCATGTTTAGGCCTTTTGGTACATTGATCCCAAGTATTAACCTTGGCTAAAATGAAGCTTTTGGAAAAATCCAGTTTTGTGGTAAACACAGTTTTTGGATCTCGAAAATTACAGCCTACGACGAAAAAAACATTGATGTCATGTTATGGCGAGAATTAATGCTGTGGGCGTGTTCGTCTTACAATTGATATAAAAACCTATTGCTTGCTTATTTCTGCAAGTGCATCTTATTCCTTACATTGAAATGAGGGGTAATATTTGTTTTTTAAAATACCCAGCTACATGTGTTTAAGGCCTTAGTTATTCCTCTTCTTGTGCATTTCCCTCATGTTTCTTTTTCACTCTGTACTTGCTCCTTGTGTGTTTGGTTTAGTTTTCCCTCCTGGCCTTGAGTTTCCTTCCTGTTTGATTACCCCTCATGTGTTTCACCTGTGTCTTGTCTCACACCTGTGTTGATTGGCCCCTGTGTTTCTCTGGTCTCTGTCCTGAGTTCAGTTCTTTGTCAGTTCATTCCATGTCCATACCCCGATGCTGTATGTCATGCCAGATGTTTGTTTTAATGTCCATTTTTTCTGGAGTTTTGTTTTTGGACTTTTGAATTTTTCTTTCCCATACATTACTTTTGTTTAAATCTGTGCTTGGGTCCACCACCTTTCCTGTTTCCTGCAAAACCCTAACACTCATTGCAGAAAACGGGTATTTTTGACGCAAGAGGAGTTGGACTTCATCTTGTAACTGAAGAAGATGTCAACCACTGGAATAAATAAACTCATCAGCGAAGGAAACAAGTCTTGTATGAGCAGGACAATACCATCCATTTGTGCAAGTTTCTCTCTACGATTTGTGAGCATCCTCGAGGTGAGTCACTTTATTTGACATTGACTTCTTTGTGTTATTCTTATGAGTAATGTTATATTAGACATGACTGAAAGGGTTTGCTTTAATCCTTCACTTCAGCCGGTGAGGAGAGGGTGCTCTAAAAGTTGAAGCGTCAACCAGAATAGCTGTTGCCCTGCCCTTGTTTTATTCAGTCTTTGACATGATTATGCTGAATTTATCATAGTTTATAAGTGTGTCCATGGTCTTTGTCTGGTGTATGCTATAGAAGGAAGTGATTTACCAACATGTTACCTTCCATATGTTTGATACATGGTGTTGTCGGAGATGTAAAATAAAATCTCAAGCTCCACCTTGTTTGTCCAGCAGAGCTCAAATTAAGTGAGCATTAATTAACTGAGTCTAATTTTTCAGGTTTATCTTGGCTTTACAGTAGCTCGTACTCTTCCAACCTCATATCATTCATCCACATTGTGAATTCTAATTGATGCACTTTAATTTGTCCTTGGCCACGACAACATTAAAAAACAAAATTAACATCCAATTCAAAAGCCAGCAGAACAGGAGGTACGAGTAGAAAGTCTGATGAATAATTATTTGAGTTGGATAATGATCTCAGCATGTTGCTACTCATCTCTCTAAAACTCATCGTCCCGTCAAACACTTGTAATTTGAATCTTCCACTCCGTAATTTACACATCAAATCTGACAATTTTCAACCAAAGCATGTCTGTGCACGTCTGCAAACACTCTCCCTGGTCGTCTGAGGACACATTCTCAGGCTGCATTCATTTAAAATAAGGCCAGTTCTGTTTTTCAGTCAGAGGAAGCATATTTCTCCCCTCGCTCTTCCTGTCACAGTTTCTTCGCTTATATACGTGGCTTGTGGGAACGGTAAAAAGCTGCAAGAGACCCAATTTTCTTTTGCTCTTTTATTACACTGCTCTTTACAATCACTTCGGTCTGATCTGTCACCTGTTTGTCTTACATTCGCATTCATTAAAAATGTCCTAAATCGTCTACATCGACTGAATTTCATCATGTTTTCATCTCCCCATCCGTGATTTTGTTCTTTTCCGCATAATTTATTCCTAAGCATTCAATCTGTGGCAGCTGCTCTCGCTCATTTCCCTCCATATATCCCTCGCTCTCTCTCTATGCAACATTTGCTTAATCCCATTTTAAACAGTCTTTATATCATCCACTCTGAAATCTAAAGGCAAACAAACACCCGCTTTTCATTTGACTGATGTTGGCAACGGTTGGAATCCACTTTTGTCTGATAAAATCTCCTCCAAAGGAAATTTACGACAGCAATGTAACTCTGAAAATTAATTACAGAACCATTAAATAAATCAGACTGAAGTGGATGTGAGGGAATGTCTGATTGTGAGATGGAGCTGCACTTGTGGATTCAAAGGCAGGAGTGTTTCACGCAGCCTTTTCCTGATAATGAGGTAAAGATTGTATTGTGTTGCTCTTCTTGAAGCTATACACATTTCTCTTTAACCATATGAGAAATCAGAGTGGATAAATAGACACAGGCCGCCTCCAGGGCTCAGAAAAGATACCGTGCTGTGTACACTTGACTCTGACTTCTGAGTATGTGTGTGTGGGGGGTTTCTCCTGCATGAAATATAAGCTGTAGGAGTGTTTGGATCTTAAGAAAAAGTTGCTTTGAATCCAAAAAGTACCTCATACAGGCTTAAAAAATCTTCACTCCCTCATGACCCTAAATGAACCCAATTTCACCCCAAACCTGCTCTCACTGGTCTAAAACCTGGAATGTGGCGCTTTTTTTTATCATTTTGATGACAAATCTGGGAGGTGATTCAGTCAGCATCCACATGCAGTGGTCACATAGCCCTAGGATTATATTCTGAGTTCAGAAGAACACATTTCTGAAATTTGGTGTCATAATAAAAGTATCTAAATAATTCTTGCCTGTTATATTAAGAAACACCAGCCCTGCATTCAAATAAATGCTCATGTTTAAATAAGGCAAGCCTGATCTCTCTACTTCCACACCCTGTGTTACCTGCATTACATCTCAAGGAGGCTTTGTTTTATTTCCTACAGGTTTAAACTGGATCAAGCAATTAACATTAGGTACTCTGGTAACATCATAAAACAATGAAAAAGACTTAGCTTTAGTTTGGAAATCCAATATTTGGAAGCAGAATTTAATTTTATTCTATAATAAATATATTTATACACCTGTTAAAATAGTTCCTGACCGTAGCGTTCAGATGCATTTATTGCAAATGCTCAGACACTGATAGCAATGAGAGTAACTGCACCACTTCTTTGAGATTCTGCACATGTCTTAAAGAAGGCTGGGCCAAAGAGATTACATAATTAAGCAACAAGTTTAAGGCACCAATAGATAAAGAGTTTCCCTTAACACAGATTCTTCTCGGAGATGTATAATAAAGAGGACAAAGCTGATCTTTAGTGCATTGTGTAAAAACAATATTTTTCAATGAATATTCAACCAGGGGTAATTTTATTTTCTGATTATTTTAGTTTTCTTTTTGGAGCTTAAGTTTCAGACTTAATTCAGGGCCATCTCACCTTCCTCTGAAGACAAAAAGGAAAGAGGAAGATAAATACCTCCAATGTAAAGTCAGTGTTTCGAGAGCCACAGTCTTAATTTGTCGACCAGTAAAGCAGTAATTGAGGCAGTCACGGTGTAATGAGATAGAGTCTGTCTTAAAGCACTGACCAATAGCAGGGGGTTTGTATATTTTATTAATGTGTGTCAACTTCCCCAGTAACCTTTGCTGATTGCTTTGTTTGGCCTCCTGCCACAGAGGAGAAAATGAGGAGGATAATCGAGCTTTATTACTCACTGTTTAGCTGTTGATAAGTGTTGGTGTATTTAATGGCTCCATTTATCTCTAATTTAATTACTAACACTATTTTACAAAGGTACAGTCAAGGTGCTGCTCTGGCCTTGTCTCTGTAGCCTTGAGGATCAGGCCTTATCATTTATTTCAACATTTTTTGGTAAGCTATAAGGATTACTGTTTGATTTAATCTATTCTATGGTTAATTGCGCTACTTGAATTCACAATGTTGTGTTTTGTAAACTGTACTCTGTCTCTCTTTGCATCAGTCACTTGGTGTTTTTGATGCTGCCTGTCTTGGCCAGGTCTCCCTTGAAGGGGGGGGGTTAATCTCAATGGTACCTGATTAAATAAAGGTTTGAGTACATGACAAATTATTTCTTTGCATTTAAAGACTGGGAGAAAATAGAGATTTAACATCCTCTTCTAGCCTCCAAGTGGTAATTATTATGCATTTGGGTATTCAGTAGAGGTGAGACTGTTGTAAATTATGTTTTTCTAAATTTTAATCCTAAGACTCAGTGACTTTAATTCATATTAAATTCAGTTTAAGCAGCAGAGGATTGCAGAACTTTAGGCATCATGTAAAAATATTTCCATAATATAATCCTGAAGAGACACCCTTAATGATCTGGGGAAAGGAACTGACTTACTTTAGGACAAAAACATGTCACAGAGCTATAATCCTTGGAAAAGAAACACAAGCATTAAGTGACTGCATCATCTCAAACTGGAAAACAAATCTTTAAAGAAACATCACTGACACAAAAGCATGAATAAATCCTTTTTTCTTTTATATTACAGTCTAGTGCTTGACAGTATTTGGAAGAATGGTGATTAAAATAATAGGGTTACTCATGTTGATTGGTTACCATTTCAGCACCAGCCATGTTACTGCGCCATTTCCATTACCAACAGTAAAATATAGTGAGTTATCTAACCTGGGTAATAGTAATAGTGATTTGATAAAGGTGCAATTTAATAATAGGCCGATCAGAGCCAATATCCAGGTAGGTGGGTGTTGTTGTAATAAACCTCAGCGTGCACCAATGGTGAGTCTGGAGCAGTCTTTCAAGTTAAAACTGGTGTTTTCAGGATGGAAGTTAAGCCACGACTTCAACATCACTGATGTAAAAGGCAAAAACATACATGTATAATGCAAATGATAACTGTCCCTTGTAACTACTTATTTTGTGACTGGGTAATACCGTCACTTATTGGACTACTTTAATTAAAAAAACAACAAATAATTATAACTTTTTTTCAAAGTAATTTACCCTACACTGTCACCTTATTTTCAGGACTCATGACTTGGACTTGAGCATCAATAAATCCGCCTTGATAAGGTTAAAAATCTCTGATACCTTTTTCTGTGCAGAGAATTAATATATTTTCTACCATTTGGATTGAAAAGTCACTCCAGACTCCTCAAATATGTTCAAAATGTTGTTATATTTTGTTAATGAACTTTGTGGGCCTGTCAAAAGTTGACTCATGTTTATTTTTCAGAGGAATAGAAGCTGAGCTCTTTAAAACTTGCAAACAGTGCCGTAGAGTAAAATCAGAATAAAGGAACAAAAGATGAAAGAACACAGAGGAAAATACTCTGGCTGTGTAGCAGTTCAATCACCAAAGAAGTAAAAGAACAAAATTGCCCCTCACATATTCCAAATGCATTGGCTATACAAAAAAGTATACTCACTTTTTGAAGTGGGGCTGCCAGGAATGAAGGTGCTGCAGCACCATTTGCTCCCTGCTCCTTCAAAATGTCCCGACCGTATCTTCTCCAGCTTTTGTCGACATGTAGTCTGTAAACTCTGGGCAGCAGATACAAGAGATGATATGTAGCAGAGCCTTCTCACTTCTGTCTGGAGCAACTCTTTCCTTTGCTTTTGTTATGTTCAGCTTTGAGGACGATTAGTCGCCACCACTGACTGCAGATCTGCTCTCTGTGGAGAAAGGAAGACACAAAAACATTATAAGGGAGCCCATCTGAGTCCCAATGCCAATCAAATGTCACTTTCTCTGATGAAACCATAATGGCATTTCAGATGTTTCTGCATGACTCGTCCCGTCTGTCATCTCTGTTGTCCCCGTAATTCATTAAGTATAAATTTAATTCCACTTTCTCTGTTTATTATTTTCCCTAATCTACTCTTGGTTGGAGTATCAAGTGATTTATTCTTCATTTACTAAACTTCTGGTCCATTTATTCCTTGGGAAGCATCTGCTCTCAATTCCATTTAATCAAAGCACAAAACTTACTGATGGTGCCTTTTCACTGGTTTAAGTAACAATTATAAAAGCATAGGATCAGCAAACTCCAGAAAAATGTTATTTCCACTTGATTTTGTTTCAAATTTAATGTTGTTATTTTTCTGCTAAGACGGTGATTGCATCCATTTTAGTCGAAAGGCTGCTGAATAAAATAAGTTCCAAGATGCTTTACAGAATGACATAAATCTAAGCATTAATATGTTGATGTAAAAGCTTTCCAATAAAGCACTATCAGTTTTTGCCTCTGAACTTACAAAACTATCCTCCCCTCTCTCCTCCAGCTGCCCCACACTTCCTCTTCGCAGATTTTGTCACATACTTAAAACAGAAAATACTTAATGACATCTAAAGCTCCCCTCTACCAACCACCACCACCCATCTCTCTTGTTTTCCCAGACGAGGCCCTGAAACTCTGCCAGCAGCCGCCTCCACCCTGATCTCACAGTCTCTGACTTCACATGGATGCTGATCGCCCCCCCCCCCACTCTCTCACTGCTAACATTGCCTGCTCTGTGACACTAGACAGCACGCCATCTTCCTTTGAGTCACTTCAACTTACTCCTCTTGTCATGAAACCAAACCTCATCTGCTCAGACAGCTAAACTACAGAGAAGCGTTGCTCCTTTATCAGTTTTTCGTATTCAATTCTTCTACATGCTGCCTCCAATGTGCTCTGCAAGAATTTTTACAGTGAACAAACGGACCTGCAAGGAGCTCTTCTGTCTTTTTATGTGTCATTTTCTGCTCAAAATACATGTATTAACATGGTGGCAGTTTCACAAAAAGAGTTTACTTTTTTTAGAATAACACCGAGCCCCCTCTGCCTCAAAGAAAGTTGGGCTCAATTCCTCTTCACTTTACTTTGTAGCACTGGAAATACTTCATTAGCCATAAGTTCCTACTTTTGGGAAATGAATTACAGATTTATAGGAATGTATCATCATTCCCCCTTAATACTAAACAAAAGACTTCTGAAGTTATAACAAGCGTCTTTTTCGCAAGGATTTTCATGCAATGTTTGCGTTGGGAAATAACCTTGGCTCCAGTTTAAGTATCTTAGATTAGCTACAAACACTTTCTGTTTGCAGTAACTCACAGATGTGCAGAAAATTACCATTTGATTATTCTACAATGAAATGAACCCAAAGCATGGGAACAACTGGGAATATAAAATACTGAGTGAAAGTTATGGTGATTCTTTATCAAATTAAGAACATTTTGAGTCTTAAATTGAAGTCACTGATATCTTCGATGAGAATGAACATCACTGAATCTTAAATTATGTGAATCATGCTCGTTTGCTCCATTTTGAATGAGTCATGACTCAGAACAAGTGCTGTGTTTGACACTAATTGCTTAAATCGTGTTCAGAGTCTTATTTGCCTTCATCAGCTGCAGGTTGGTGTCACACCTGTCACGGCATCACTACTGCTGCTTCAACTCTTGGTCTGTTTGCCACATTTCAGCTCTTGTGTGCACCTGTAGCGCTCTCACCTCATGCAGCACTTTTACATCTGTGCACCTGCTTTCATGTCCTCCTCTGCCCTGCTGGGAGGAGCAGTGCACTTTTTTGAAAACCTTTGATTTAGATTAACATTTAACACAGGTGAGGATAAAACCCACTGTCTGTTAGAATAAAATCTGAGTGATTCATGAGGAATTGTTGCCACGTGTGGTTGAGTTGTGCAGACATGTATCTGGGTTAAATTCTAGGATCAGTTTTTTTGGTTAGTGATACCCGTACAACAACCATCCGGATGTCAGTGCAGCACACTGAGTCAAATCAAACTGACACACCGGGGCAACGCAAGGGATGCAATGCACTGCAATCTATTGACAATGTTACAAGACATACACCCCCCTATTAGCATACTGTTCTTTTCAAACTTATTTAAATGTTTGTCACAAACCACTTTCATCTCTTCATCTTGCTGCACCTCTCCACGCACACAGCATGACTCACTCCACCTCTTTCAACACTTCTCTCCTAAATGTTTTTCTTCTTTTTCACAAAACTAATCAGTAGTATGATTTCTGGAGATGCTAAAACAACATAACCTGCACTTTGAAATGTTTTTCCCAATAAACCATCACAACAGACGATCTGCTTGTTGTTAATGATGTGGTGCGTCACAATGATCCATAACTAAAAAGTACACAGCGACAGGAGTCTGCTGCAGAGAAACATTAAAACAAGTTCAGATTTGTGAGACGTTGTGTACTTGACAGTGCCTTTACGAGTGGAAGTTACCACTGGATTTGAAAGAGGTTATTTCTGTCTCAGTTTGAAACTTTTTCTGGACATCTGTGTCCTTAAGGCTCCCCACTCAAAAAAACCCTCTTCCCTCTGATTGGTCAGCCCCCTTGAGGGGCAGAGTAGACAAACCTTGGTGTTTGAGGTCCACCCCTCCAACTTGTTATGAACCAGTTAGGTGATCCTCCACAAATTAGACCGTGGATTGGAATGTAAAATGGAATGTAACAGTATGAAAAGCTGTATGTTTAGTATGAACATCCAGCATTGTTATTTCATATATATGTTTCAAGTACGGAATAGCATTATACCCCCACACCCTTGACTCTTGTGGCTCCTTACTTCTTTACTTCCTACTTCTTTACTTCCTACAGAGAGACACAAAGCAATGATATGACTGTCAGTTAAAGTGAAGAGGTTGTTCCTCAAAAAGGCTGCCTCCATAGTTGTCTGGAGCTGCATTGGTTGTGTGGTGTTAGACATTGAACAAACGATAGTCCACTGCTAAGTTCATTAAAGCCTGCTGCTACTTAAGGCATCAGCACAACTAATTCATTTAAACATCTTGAACAGATGCATGCAACCAAGTGGGAGAAATGTGTTTCACTGCAAGATGCACATGACCGCTATAGCCAACAAACATTTGCTGTAAAGCAGCCAACATTTCCCATTGCATACTAGATGACAAGACAAGGACAGGGTGGAAAGTTGTAAGTGGTGCAGTCACACTGCATATGGTTAAAGATGTGATGCTCTTGTATAAAACCTGGGTTTATCCACATGGTTTAATTTTCAAGTACAGTGCTAGCTGCTAGTATTTTGCTGGAGTTGTTCATCTGTATAAGTGTACAAAAGAAAAAAGGGGGATGTCATTTCATTCCACTACATTAGACATCTAGTCCAGTTAAACCATGCAGCCTTATGGGTTTGACGGTACATTTCTTCAACAAGCACTGGGCTCTGTGAAACAGCCACCTCTCCTATTACATTAATGGATCAATAAATGAAACAAATCAGGAACAATTAAGAGACATAATTTTACAAGTTCCAAAAGGAGAGTTTGCATCTTCCTCTAAGGGGGTCTAACAAGGCCAAAACGTCTTTTTAGCGATACTAAACTCCTTGGCTCTGTCACCACATCCCATAATTCCTCTTCTCATTGCAGTGACACTTATCTGACCTTTGATTCCCAGCTCTGACACATAGGTTGGGTTGCATATCTCCAATTTTCCCCCTGAAATCTCTGATTGGACTCCTGCCAAACACTCTCCCATTGACCTTGACAAGACTGAGCTGCTGTTCCCCTCTCAGAAATCTTGCCCTTAACAAGAGCCGTCAATCACAATGACACCTGCACAGTTGCTCCTGCTCACACCGGCATTTAGTCTGATTTTAGGCACCCAATAGCTACAGCTGTTGTTGCAGATTTACTGCTTGTAAAAGCTGCTGACTCAGACACAGTTGCTTGTGCAGACACTCTTTGTCCCCCATCTGGACCGCTGCAGATCCGATCTGGCTGAGCAGCCTGAAAATATCTGCAACATGACAGTTGTCAAACTGAACTTCAAAATGTGCTCTCATATAGAAAGTAAAGGTTAGATTTATGTGAGCCCAAGAAAGAAGAGATCTGAAGGACTCATAATATACGGCACAATCCTCGTTTCAACATATTTTCTGTTTCCTGTTAAATGGACAGAAAAGCTTTAGTATTAATGAGGGATAAAAAAAATGTTTTAAGATACATTTAAATACTTGATTTAAATGGTTAGTTAAGTTAATTTGCTCCTATTTTCCTGAAGCTCTGTCCTCCCTCTTGTTCTTCAACATTATCAATCTGAATAATCGGGGAAAATCTAAAGGTTTGAGTAGTTTTTTGGAGTGTATTGACTTTCACTCAAAAATTAGACACTATTCTGAGATGCTACACTCAAGTCTGTAGAGGGGATATAACTAGTTAGCTTGAGTCGTTTAAACAGCTAACCAGGTTTTAAAACAATCAACCATATCAATTTCCAGACAATAAGAGAGTTGTTGGCAGCCCTTTTTTCAACCTAAAACAAAACCTGCTGGATTACCACTTTGTCTGGTCCCTGTGTTAAACTAGGCTAAGCTAAACAAGGCTAACTATCTTGGCTCAACAGACAGATTAGGATTGTAATCTTAGTAATCTTTCAGCAGGATGTTAAACCATTGAGTGTCTAAAATTTTCAAAAGTGTTAACCCTGGCATAGTCAGACAGGTAAAAGTGAAACAAAAGTCAAAACACCTTTCTGCTGGACATTGGTTTAAAGACTTGAATCAAGGAGAAACAGTCAGCTTCCCTCCGTCCACATGCCTCAGCTAAATTCACATTTACAAGCACAATCTAAAACATGTTACTGAAATGATAAACAGGTCATTTAAAAGTGTCACAACCAAATGTTAAACAGCAACCCTTGTCTATTTTCTGACTCATCATAAATTATAATGGACTGAAAATACTGAAAATACTGGGATGGTGCAGGTTGTGCAAAATTCTATTTCTTTGTTTTAAAGAGCGCAGAAAAAAAGCTCCTGTCACTTTTTACCAATACTGTAGCAGGCTCAGATAAACCAACACTATCTACAGAAACTGTGACACCATGCAAAGTGATGCAAGGTGAAAAAATAAAGTGTTGTCAGTGTTTACACAGCGCGGCATCTTTCCCTCTGAATTTCTGTCCTTGTATCTTTTGTTCTAGAAACCCAGCATTGCTGAGAGCCATTTCTATCATTTTAAAGTCTATAAAAAATAAGTTGGATTCATACATTAGTGATCTTTGGTTTATTTACTTGCTGTCTGACATTCACTCTTCAGTCATAATCTGTGCAATAATTTTAAACATGAGATAAGTAATAATCACTGATCAGTTTTGCCTGCATGAAGCGCTTCACACAGTATTATATATCTCTGCTGCTCCTCTCATTATATTCTCCGAGTGTGAAAATACATTTCAGATATGGAAGAGCCTGGTGGTTTTTTAAAAACTTTTTACCTCACACTGATTTAACACTGATAGACAGCAAAGGTGCAGAACCTGGAGCTGAACTGATTTGACACACGCACATACCCACACTCACTTCTTTCACACACAGATACCCTGCGATGTGCTCAGACTTTCAATGCTGCTGCACATAATGTCTATTCACTGAGGAGGACGCGGTGGGGAGCAGTGTGGACTGGGATGACAAAGATGACAGATAGCTGAGAACAAAACACACTGAGCCAGAAAAAATTCACAAGAACAGTTAGCGCAGATCTTTCTTCTTCTTTCTCTTCTTCCACTCTGTCCCTGAAGTTAGTCTCCCTCTTTTTCTTATTCTGAGCTTTGCTGTTTGACTTTTTCCTTGGAGGCCCATCTCAATGACAACTGAAAGAGCATCCTCTCTCTCTCCTCGTTAACTGAGCGCTGCATCAGTCCTAATAAGAAAGCTTTTACACGCTTAATTAAGAGACACTGTAGTGCAGTATGTAATGCTCAATTTACTCATCTCCTTCTCCCCCCTCGTCCTCTTTAATTTCATTCAGAATCAATCTGTCCGACTCTCTTTTCTTCCTTCTTATGTGGACTGTTTTGCAACTACACTCTCCTCACGACCATCCAATTTGTTCATGCCGGCTCCATTTCGAGGCTTTCGAACAGTTTCTCCTTCCACTGTGTCCTCTGATCGGCCATTTCTTTCAATTTTCTGTCTTGATGTTAGTAATTCAGGGCAGAGGGGAGGAGAGGGAAAAAACAATCAAATGAGCTGGTTCGGGTGAAATATTAAGATAATAAGCTGCTGGAAATCAGGGATGGCATTCAGCAAAACAAAAATTAGCCCGTCCTAATCCACATGGTATTGATAGAGCAAATACATAAACATGGAGGAAATATGGAGTGTAGCAGAAAAGAGGGGCTGCATAAATGGCTTTGGATTGAAGTGGAGGTGGTTGGATAAATATACAGGCCGCATTTTCAAGACGAACGGAAAAAAGAAGAGGACGTTGACGTTGTGCAGAGGGAACAAACAGAGCGGACACTGAAGCAGAGAGCGAGGGTGAGCTGAGGTTGCCGTTTTAAAGGTCTGCACGTTTGAACATTAATTAAAAGTTATCCACTGATGAATTGCCCTTTGATGAATTGTTTCCCTTACCATAAAAACTGTGTATGCATCCCAGAGGGGGAGGCAGACCACTAAATCTGTCACCCATGTTTTTCATGCTCTCTGCTTCAGACAGTAATGAGCCGGGCCGGTATGATCGGCTGTTCAGCGGCTGATTAAAAGTAGTTTCCTCTAATACCAGGATTTACTTTGACATTTCTCACACAGGAAACCTACCGGGCCTGGCTAGAGTGGTGAAAGTAATAATTATAATTCAATAGCAAGTCATCTCCCAGTTGTTGTTTTGATTATTAAATGGATTGTGTCATATTTTAATTGTTTAAGAGCTGTAAAAAAAGCCAGTCACAGCTTAGAAAGCCCAAGGTGCCATGTTAAAGCAGCAGCAGCTGATGTCTGTATCATAACGGTGGATTACAGATGACGTGTGACGCTGTAAATGTAGCTGATGGAAGTGATAAACCCACATGGAATAACCACCAGAGTCAGCAGCTCATGATATTTTTCCTGAGACAGAGAGACAGTTTCAGCTCATTCTTGAGAAATTCACCTGTAACTCTTTTGTTCTGGTTCATTCTCACCTCTCTGTTGGTGTTGTTGTCACCAGCAGCAGCTGGCTGTTATCAGATAAAATAGCTCTTAAAAACACAACCAATCATCCAAAAGCAAACAAACAGTGATGGGCTTTCTGGGGAAGATTGTAGGCCTTCAGGTATTGAGGACCAAACACCAAAACAAGAAAACAGAAAACATCCAAATTAGCAGACGTGAGATCAGGGTTACTGGACATGTTGTCAGGCACATAATCACCATATCAACTAAAAAGATTATTGTGATGTGTGTAACATATTGGGCCTCAATGACTAATAAATGCATAGAAATGTTCCTACGCTGTGCATTAAATAAGTGCTTACACAAAATCACTGTGAGATTCAGGACATGCACAGCAGCACATTTTGTTCTGATCATTTTGTGCATATTAGTGAATCAGAATAAATCTAAATTGACAGGCATGTCACTGAAAATATCTCACTCCAATATAAACATTGTCACATTTTCAATTGTAACTATGTCTTTTAAGATTCAATATTTAAAGTATGATAAGGGTAGAAAGGTGCCAATTTCATGTTTATCTAATACATTCAGCCAGTTAACAGTTTTTATTATTGAATCCTTTTAAATGCTTTTTTGATTGACTGCAAATGGTTTTAATGTGTCATGTATTTATTTAAAAGGGTATGTGTTTACATTTTTTTGAAAAAGTCCTTCTGCATTATTCGGGCATACACACGGTCTGAGGAAGTTTTATTTTCCTCCATAGCCTGAGAATAAATTTGAATAAGAATACACTGATGAATCCCAGATTTGTGCTTTAAAATTGAAGAACATTTTTGTGAACATGTGCTGTTGGCAAAAAAAGGCCCCATGAATGTGTGTGTGTATGTGTGTGTGTGTGTGTGTGTGTGTGTGTTTATTGCATATTTGTAATCCTCCAAGATGACGCGGTGCAGTCCTGATGCTCTGAGTTAAGCTTGAAGTCCTTTTACCTGAACTGTCATGTTGTTTAGGTGGAGCAACGCTCTACAAAAACAATCAATTCTATGATCAATAAATATGATAGCAAACCATGGAGAGCAGCTTTTAACAGGCTAAGTAATAGGTGGAAATTGACAGAGAAATGGAGTCTGTACATTTCCCTTTTGTAAGTTAGAATGATGAGATTATTTTTGCCAAAATCAAAATGTAATACAGGGTTTCTCTAATAGTCAGGTCTCCATTGAACTCTTCGTTATATTACTGGGGAACAAACATAAATAATCTTAAAGCTTATTGAAGAGAAATAATTGGTCTGCATTGATTTTAGTGCCCCTGTGTACAAAGCAGTGCATTCTGTTTATTTCTTATTCTGTCCTTTAACGTTCAAATGTGTCATTTGTCAAGAGTTTTTATATCATGGAGGTCTAACACTTACTCCTAGGCTGCTGTTTTTACGAACATGAAAATACATATGATGATAACGAGAAAGAGACAGTGAGACTAAGAGACAGAAGTAAAGATTTTTTTAAATTGAACAACCTCTCACTTTTTATTGGCTTTCGAAATTGCTTAAAAATACACCAAGAAACAGAATTTACTCGTTCCAGCCTCAGGATTTGATGATTTCCAAAGACGTTATGAAAGTGAATGCAGCATTTTGACTGACTCTGTAGAGACAAGAGGATTAGTGACCAGATAGGGGGAATTAATACAAAAGACATGAATGATGAAATGAAGGTTAATTATAGTTAAACTACTGATAAATCAGTGAAATGACTTTTCATCTCTACTTCATAAAATGAGTTTATTGTAAAATCAGATTTCATGATTTGAATGTAAAAGGATGTTGTTACTCAAGTAATCATAGTTCAGGTTTTAGTTGCAGCTCTTATATTGCTCAATGAAAACATGCAAATGGCTGCATCTCACAATTCATGACCAAAAATGTACTTTGTTCTTTTAGAAACTCACAAAGCCAGACTATCGTGTAAAATTGCAAAAGCAAGCCACTGTTATGTGACGCAAAGTGGGAGACAAATTGCAGAGTTGCAGGCCGAAATGGTTCATGGCCTCGGCTGAGTCTGATAAATTCTGCCCGCTGAGCTCAACTAATCACTGCAGCCTGTCACAGACACGCCTCCCCCTCCTTCTCCTCCTCCTCCCCGGAGAGCCGACCATCACGCCGCTGATCTCAGGGCAGCCGCTGCTCAACCTCACATAACACACACTCACCGACACACCCAGCTGCCTGCTTCACACACTCAGACATTGCACTCTTTAGGCAAAAACTCACTGATTTTCATCCCAATCACAATCAAAGACACGCCGGAGTCTCTTTCCTTCCTGCCCTCCCTGTTGTTTTTTTTCCATCTGACTTGCAGGAAGCCTGAAACTGCAGAGTACAGCACAAAAATCTACATATCTATCATTCTTAATAGTTTCTTTTTTTTCCAACCTCTTCTCTCTCTCTTTCACTCTCACACACACACAAACACACACATGCTAGTTTGTAAGCTGCATCAGTGTAATTGATGCAATGACTGGAAATAAACAGGCAATTTAAGTGCTGGACACCTCAGTGCTTTCTCTCTTTCTCCTTCTCTCTCCACTGCTCTCCCTCTCACACACCTCTGTGTTTCCTCTTTGTCCCCTCACACACACACATACACACAAACACACACACACACACCCACTGTGGAGTATCTCACAATCGAACAAGGTGGAATAAGGGACAAGGTCAACATGCAGGGGAGAAAAAAAGCGTGTGAGATGGAGAGGAAATTAGGCAGGATAAGAACAGAGAGGGACAGAGGGCAGGCGGAAAACAAAGACTAATCTCACAGATGACTCATATCTGGATGGCCTGTTTAATGACAAATTTACTGCCACGTAAGAGGCAGAAAGAGAGAGAGGGAAAGAGAGAGAGCAACAGACCGTGTTATGATCAGCACAACTACATTTTGAACCATTTTCAGTTTTTTGCTACTTTAACCACCACGCTTCATGGAGCTCACAGGAGGCGCAGTTCAGCGAGTGTTTTCACCTTCCAAAATATTTCCTCTCAAAGTCTTTGCGTGATGGGTCGCCCTCTCTCGACCACTCAGCCGAGCGGACAGCGTCCCGACCTCTCCTGCCCGCAGCAAGCACGGACCAAAAAAGGACAGAAATAGCCTGACTGTCCATGTCAATCCGAGGCAGAACAAAACAACAGACATGTCGTTTTGCTTGCTGCATGTGTGTGTGTGTGTGTGTGTCTATGCATGTGTGTGTGTGTGTGTATGTGTGTGTTTGTGTGTATGCTGATCCAGCACTAATTGCTCAAACGTTGCATATCCACATGTGGTCTGCATGTCTTATTCTGCACATGTACGTGACTGCGTTAATCTGATCCCACTTGGTCCTGTTAGCATCAGTTGGGAACAGTCATGCTGCATGAATATTAAAAGCTGCATGCAGCCGGCTCTGTAAGCTACAGAGTTCATAATAAACAAGACCTAATAATTTATCGGGTCTGCATGTCGACACGTCCCGTGGGCGCCCATACTGTCGTGTACATGTGGTAATAGGAAAAGAGAGTCAAGCATGAAATGATACAGCAGGACTTTGACAAATGGAGAGCGGCAGAAACCAAGAACACGAGGAAAAGGAGAGGAGGTCTCCTTTGCTTTCTCAAGGCTGCTGATGTTATTGATGAAAAATATGCCCCTTGAGTATCCTCAGATGGCCCGAGGGACCCAAACCATTGAAACATTTTTATGTGGGCATGCAGGCGAGAAAAAAATAAACTAAATTTAGAGAACCCATTGATGTTTCAAATATAAATAGTATTGTAAAGGTTTGAGGAGCTTTTGTTAACATTTGCCCTGTATGCAGTGAGTTCTTGGAGGACTGAGTGCACATGAAGCTTCAGTATCTACAGAGTGGATGATCTCAATCATCTGCAGCTGCACACTGACAGTCACTGAATCACAAGGACTCCATCTTTTTTTTAGGTCAGGTCAACTAATTTTTCTTATCTCCATCATTAAACCTGTTGGCCTCCACACAGACATCCTTAGGTTTCTGAGGGAGAAAAAGCCGAACACCGTCTCCCCTGACCTTTGACCCCAGCCCTGCTGCTCAACCATATTTTCTGGACAGGTGACATTTTCCCTCCTGTTAAGTAGAAAAATGTTGTCATCTGTCAAAGTGCCTGACCTTGACTCACAGCCTCTCCAGTGGCTCAACCTTGACCTGAGGCTGGATTTCGGATCAATTTTACCAATCAAACCAAAGTGTACCTCCTCTAAAAGATTACCTGCAGAGTTATTATCTGTTCTCAACGACAAATATTATGTGTAATAATATCTGTACGTGAACTCATCGTTTTTTCACGCTGTATAGTATAAAATCGAACACTATCCTCTAGAAAATTGCTTGAGCTGTGTTATTCATCAAGGTGAGCATCGAGCATGAAATAACTTATTATTCCAGAGATTCAAAGACATTGGGAACAGACACAACACTGATGAATTATCAGTGTTAAGGGCTGAATAGATTCATCTTCACACATCCAGTATTTCCACAGAGCCATGTTTCCTGTTATCTGAGGATTACGAGTCCGCCACATCTTTACCTTCCTGTTTTCTTCCACTCCATCTCTTGCCGAGCAAGAAGTGTACATAATTTTTTTAAAGCTTACTTCTTCACCAGAAAACAACTCTGTGAGAGTGCTGAGGCTGAAATAGACAAAAAGTTTCTGTAGAGTCGAGTTTGGTTAAAAAAAATATCTGCTGGTTTTAAAAAACAGACCATGATGCTGGTTGTTAGGGCAGTAAAAAAATAATGACTGCAGCTCCTTTCAGACTCCATTTTTCATCTGTTATCAGCAAACAGAGTCCAGACCTTTTTAGATAAGTTTCACTCCAACTGATTTAGATCACCAGATCCAAGCCCATTTGTTTGTTACCAAGATTTGTGAGCTTTGAAAATATGCAGAATTCAGTTGGTCACAATTAGCCACTGATAGCGTGCATGATGCCCAAACTACTCTGTCACCTATTTTCTATCGCTTGGCTTGTAATTTTTGTTGCAATGTGATTAATGTTGTATCGATAAAGTGAATAGATAATAGAAAAAGTGAGTGTCTTGACCTGTCACAATAACAAATTTGCTGGACGATCAATTGTCCCAGAAATTATAGCGATAAATGATAAAATTGCCGTTTTGATACCATTTTCAACTATACAATAACAAAAAAGGTATAATACTGTGAGTATACCCTTTTAAAGATAAATAGCCTTTTACTTCTTAGGAATATTTAAAATTGGAATTATACACATTGTAAATATCCAAAATAAATAATCAACACAACCAAAAACAGTTGATAAAATTGACTGTCTGTCTCTGTTGACAAAAAGTGGACTTGTAAATTACACAAAACTGGAACAATAAATAAAGTTTAAAGTCTCTGTAAACAAAATTGCACTTTAATATATATTACACATTAGGTTCAGACATTAAGATATTTTACAGGCAAAACTGCCTGTCCAGTTAGGACCTTTGTAAACAAAAAATGCACTTGAATAAAAACCACACACAACCAAAAGCAATATATAAAATAGACTCTGATGCTGATAAGAAAATAAACTCACAGCAAAGTTAACTCATTATCCAGTGTCTTTGGTTAATAAAATAACTTATCGAGCCCAGCAAACTTATCAAGCTGATTTTTATCGTGCAGTTAATTGATTTATTGATTATTGCGACAGGCCTATGAATGTTTTCACAAAAATTACTGATAAATCTCTTCTTAACACATCACTTTAAAAATTCACTTTTGTTTCAGGAGAAGAGGTAGAAATTATCTTTTTCCAACTTTTTGAGCAACAGTGTGCTGATTCAAATGCAGTGAAATAACTTAAGAGTGACATTGTTGTGAAGCCTTTCAGTTTTATCTGTTGCGATCATTCACCAAAAACTTTTGTCTCCCCTGTCTTACCTTAAGCTGTGTTTTTTTTTCAACTAAATAGCAAGTATTAGTATAGGTCAAAGAACATAGTTAACAACGTAAACACGAGCTAAGCATGTTAGCCTTGTCTAGTGTTTAGCTCAAAGAACTGCTAAGCTTTGAACGACATGCACACAGATGACCTCATCAAGGTAGCTAGCATGTTTCTCTGCTGCTTATGTATAGATCCGTTTGCCTTTATAGTCAACACAATGTGCACACATCTTTGCAACACCAACAGTGTTTCGCTCATTTCATTCAGACCAGTTGAGCTCTGAACATCAAGTGAAAAATGTCTGGCAGATCATCATTATTTCAGAGCAGCCAGTGTTTCAGTTCAGAGATGGAAAGTTGGTTTAAGGCCTGGTTATGACTAAGTCATACAACAGCATGAACTTTATTTGAAGACAAGATAGGTGAAGATAAATGAAAGCTCCAAATATGATTAAAGAAAGCACAAATCCTTTTTACATTCCAGAGATATCATTGAAGAGATTACAAGTCAGCAGGCCAAAGTCACACAAGCCTTTCCCTGCTAGGTCACTGTTTGGACAAAGTTTTGCAATTTTTTATGACCCAGGTCTCATACTGAGACTTGATGTCACACAGTGGATGTCATGATATTTGACCGTGTGCTTGTCCACACGAAAAAATCAAGTGCCTTTAGCACTGAATGACTTTGTGCATGTAAACCCTGAAGAAATGAGGAGCACATGTTTCTCAGTCAAATCTTTCTGCCCACTTCATATTTTTCTGCATACTAATGTCTTCTGTCCAAAGGGTAAAAAATACAACACAAAAAAACTAAGTAAGTGGTTTTGTCTAATTTCTTGTAATAAAAAAAATTGATTTCCCTAGACTTTAAATTTGTCAAAATCACAAGAAAGGTCTAGAAAATTGCTCTGACTTAAGATGTAAGAATCAAAATATTAGGCGTAGATTGTTTGTAATGAGAGAGAAAAAAAACTTCCAATGAAATAAAAAACTCTTTTCAAAATAAGGATTTTGTGCCTATTGAAAAATCTTAACAGGAATTATTTCTTGTTCAATTGTCATATCCTGTTCACTCATTACAAACAATTCAGGCTTGTGGGGGTTTTTTGTAAACAAGTTATTTTTTGTACTTGGCAGGCAAATGTGGCTTGAATTAAATTATTGAAGATGTATTTTCACTTTGAATGTGACAAAACCTGAAACACTTGCTGCGTTTACTTTTTGCAGTGTACATCATCAATTTGTACAAGTAACAATTACAATTCTGGAAGTAAATCCCATTTGTGGCTTGACAAACCATACACTTCTGTTGCCAAAATGCATCTGTGCGCCATCATTGTGTACAAGCAGTAAATGTGTCTACAGAAGCATGGATGGTCCTTGAGCCGAAGTAAAACCAAAAGATTTTAGAAAATCCAAATACATTTTTTCTGCAAACGTTTTCTGTCACAGCAGTAAGTTCTGATCATGCTGCTTCATGAGCTTGTCATTTTTGTGAGAAGTTGAGTTTTAACTGTTTATTTGATGCTTACACAAAAACAAACAAACAAAAAAAAAAAAACAGGGGATGTGGCATCATGATTGACAGCTCTGTTGACAGACGTGGGCTCCTGCTGTGTTTTTCACCACATAATACACGCGGAGGAGAAACTGTGACAGATAACGTAACAAACACTCGCACAAGAGTCACTGAACTTTCCATAACTTTGTATGCCTTCTCCAGACAAAAATGAGAATCTGTTCTGCTGTTGGATACTCTTTGACATGAACCTAAGCCAGATCACGCCTTTAAAATACGAGCACAGCACAGTATGTCAGCATCCGCTGAGGCAGTATGTTTATTTCACTACTCACAACCAGAAGAGACGGAGGCACACTGTCCATTTTAATACAAAATCGGTTTCTCTGTGATAGAAATCCATTTCATAATTAATGTTCTGTTAAATGTCATTCACTTTCTATTTCTCAAACAGTTTCTCTGTCTCCTCTGAAGTCTCACTCCCTCTCCAGCAGCTCACTCTCCTTTGAAAGACTCCCTCTCTCAATGGCAGCACTATCACCGCAGCCTTCCTGCAAACAAACCCCCACTCATACAACAAAACACACACTCAGGCACATACACATGTACAGTACCTACACACACACTCAAGAGTGTGTGGGCACTCTGCAGTGCCTCTACCTCATTGACCACAGTAAAATACTTCATTAGCTATATAGCAGATTTTACCGTTCTAAGTGAGATTAGCTTCCTTTGTCTCCTTTTGGCCCGTGAAGCTCGTAGCCATAAACCTTCTCTGCAGTCACAAAGCCAATAACCTCAATGTCAGGAAATTTTATGTTTTCTAGCCTTTTTTTTTTTGATAACCAATTTTTTCTTTATTCTCGGAGTGTGTGTGTTTTGGAGGAGATCCATCACGCTATGACTTATTGTGGGTCTGAAATATGTGGCACTGTAAAAATACACAAAAGGACTCCCACAGGGGTCAAAAAGTGCTGTTTGTTAGTCAGAAAATAGAGAAAGCGGGCACTTGTATAGAAAGGGTATGATGCAATTTTCTAAAAAGCTCATAAATTTCAAAAAAGGGGCTGTAATGTGTTTATGTATTTAACAGCTCTCCGTGTAATATTAAGCAGCTACAGTATTAACAATCAGACTGCTTGGGGCTGCTCCATAAAGGGCGGCCATTTGTCTTTCAGCACGGGGTAAAGTTAAAAATTTCAAGAGGCAGTCGGGGGGCCACTGAACTCCATTTTAAAACCTTCTGAGAAATTTTCACTGCAATTGATCATCGCACTTTATTTCACAAGGCACAAAGCCTGAAGCGCAGAGAGGGGAGCATTCAGCAGCAGGAAATCAGAAACAGTAAACCTGTCCATCTGGGCCCCGTCTGTGTGGGCGGCTGCTTATTGCACCCTGACGGGGCGTCCACACTGCGAGCGGCTGATGTGCGGATGTAATCTGACCCGGTGTGGGCGGTGCAACAGATTGGTCTGATTGCCTCAATGTTCCGGTCTTGTACCGCTGCAAAGTTTAGCACAGGGGAATTATTAATGTTTTTGCTGCTTTAACATAGTAATTACCACAGCTGACTGCACGCAGGGACTCCAAACAAGAAGCATTAATCTTTACTGCAAATGTCACATAAAATAAAGCTGTGAGCCTACATCTCTATTTGATAAAACACTGAACAGGAAATGATTATAAGTGAAGCTTAAGGGTCCTTCAGACAAGGCTCAGTAATGTGTATAATATATGTCCATGAAATGTTCCTGAATGAAACTGTATAACAGCATTAATTAGCCATTCAGGATGGCAATTATGAAAGTTTGACTTTGAGCCTTGACTGCAGCGAGCAGAGTGATGAGTGACTCGTTCCAGCTGACTGACACTTATATAAGCATCTTATATACAGCAGATACATTAGCAGAACATGTACATGCAGAGCACAAACTCATGCTGCTGTTATACACTTCACTTATGGTTACGTGACAGCGACAGCATATTCACTTTTACTGCACAGCTATATGAATTACACTCCCTAGTGGTTTTAGATACTTGATAGAATAAATTTTTTCTTCCCTGTCTTGCTTAAGTTTTTGGTCAAATATGGGCTATTGTTGCTATCTCACCTAAGTTTAACGTCAAATATGCATGTTTATATGAGCACACTCAATGTAATACAGCAGTAGGAGAAGAGAATAATCAAAATGTTCTGTTAGATAAAATAGGTGACAGTCAAGGTAATACTTAGAAGCCCCGTTTTCACCACGTTTTGACTAAAACCAAGACAGGCGTAGGACTGAACACTTTGCAAAAATGATCTTATGTTTATCATTTTTACCTATATTGCAATTGTGATTTATTGTTGATTTTATAAGGTACCCCATCCTATGTGGTCTTAAACAAACACATTTGTGGAAATAAACATTGAAATTAATTACTGCATAACAGCAACCCATGATTTTTCTGCTACGTTATGACTGTTTTCAGAATTTTCTTCCAATTAACTTCCAACTTTCATACCAGTTTTTCTTGCTTTTTAAACCATTTTTACCACCTTAAACTTACTTCTATTGCCACTTGTTTTCTGTTTTTGCCATTTCTCACCACTTAGATTGTTGCTCTTGCAAAGGTAATTTTTGACAATTTGGCTCTTTTGTTCAGCAGAGTTGAGTAGCACGAGTGTAGAGCATACAACACTGACTGCAAATTAATTGTACCTGGTATTCTGACACATTTCAGGTCAAAGAAATGTTGCGCGGTCTGTGATAAGAATATTGCATAAGGCCATATTGTGATATTATCTGATTTATTTAATGTGTCGAGCTTATATGCTGCCCCTGTATCGTGTAGCTGACACGGCTCGCAGTGTCCAGCTAACACGCCGCCCACTAAGAAGGGTGCGGTTGGCTGTGGAAATCCAAACAGGATCAGGCTTTACCAAACCAAACGTACCAAACCGTACTGATCCAAACTAGCCCTTAGCTTAGTGGAAACGAGGAAAAAGGCATATAAATCAAAGGTTTGGTTGAAAGTCTGTTTTCTGCATCGTGTAGACTAAATCCTTCTAGCTGCTCTATAAAAGTCACATGGTCAAATACTGGGCTCACTGAAGACAGCTTTTACAGCTTCACAACAACATATTAGCTCTACATTCATGGTTTCATAGCATTTTGACGTCCGTCCCATTCACTTCTTTTACCTCCATGAGCCTGAAAGCAGCTCTCCTGACATCATTCAGTCCATTTGAGGGGAGTACTGCTCAAGCCTAAGGGCCCTGCTAGCATCAGATAAGTATTTCTATATCAGAAAGCAGACCAGCTTTTCAACAGCACGTTTGTGTCTGCAATGCATGATGGAAAAACTCGATAATCGCGGCTCTGATTCCTCTCTCATCTGATTTCATGTATCATCCATAGATTGAAATCCTCAGTGTTCACTTCAGTCACAGGATGGTTACATGCTTGTCTGGTAACGTGTTGCTCATATTGCCCAGATTGTCAAAACATGACTCAGCAATGCACAAATGTCTCCTCTTTCCTTTTATACATTTTGATTTCATCCTGGTATATTTGGACTGATTCCACTCTGCTCTCCTCGCTGAATGAAAACACTGCGCTGCTGGTGAGCTGCCTCCCCGAGCTCTCTGTGATGGTTGGTGAATTATTCATTTAAACATGATTGACCAAGGGATTGAATTACGGGATTGATTGATCATCTGGCTCGTAAAAGAAATCCCAATGACCACTGAAACCTAAGTGTGACTTAAATGAGTGAAGGGCGGTGCGGCCTCAGAGGGAAAATGCATCACTGTGATTCACAGTGTGGCTCTGTCTCTGTGTTTTCTTTGTGTAATACATGTGTGTGAGGTGGATTTTAGCTGAGACAGCTAAAAATGCACAAAATAACAATCGATATGAAGAACATTCTGAAATTATAAAGTCTAGACAGAGAGTATTTGAACAATGTTTCATGCAGAGGACAAAAAAATCTGATGTGTGTCATTTCACCAAAGAGGCTGCAGATTAGGACCACAGTCTGCAATGCATTTCATTTCCTCTTAATCCTTAAATTCTACAATACAAATGAGTCCACCAGAGCTGACATATTTATGTTTCACTGACATTTTTGTCTTCCAATGCTTCACATCTCTTTAATCTGTATGTCCAAAGCTGAAAGGTTTAAGAGTCACAAAATAACAGCAATTTATAACAGTGTTTAGATTTTTCTTTCTCTCACTGATGATTTTATTTCTTGTCTGCTTGTTTTCAAATATTGCATATCCTCAAAAACTGCTCAGTCTCAGGGGTGTGTAATGTAAGTTGTGTCAGTAACACTTCAGCTTTTACTGTTTTTATTTTAGATCATTGTAAACAGGATTATACAAACTCAGATCTCCTGTGGCCACATCATGACAGCCCATTATAGCCCACTCTGCCACCATTTACTCTGGGTTCAGGTTGTTTTAAGGAAACTAACACCAGAAATAAGATGTGATGATATTTAAGACAGAAGTATTTTGAGTTGCAGACGAAATGAATGATCGTTGATTTTATAGCTTTTCTTGTGTAAGACTATTGCTTTAATAGTGCTTCAATTTTAAGCAAATTGTTAGAAAAGCACTTTCCATCACCACAAGATAAGATTTATGCAAAGCAAGATTACATGGTGAGTATGTTGGCTCCCAAAATGAATAAAGCTTTTATTCTGAGTCATAACTCTGCTGTGTGAAACATGATTGGTTGAAACTTCTTAACAATAGTAATCACTTCACAATAGCAAAGCGTCGCCAGGGACCACTTTGTCATCCCAGTCATCAGGAAATAATGACAGTTAGCTGCACAGATGTGAGAGCAATCTGAGGAGCTACTGAACCGCAACCTTCTCTGATAGAGAAGAGTAGAGCCCCACCCTGTCCTGCAATCCAGGCAGCAGAAGGAGAGCTGGAGGAAGCATCTGAGCTGCAAAATGCAAAAAGTAGCTTAAAGCAGTTTCAACAACAGCAACAATATTCAGAGTTGGGACATTTGTCTCGTTAATGTTTAAAGGTCTGCCAACGAAAAAAGCTCTGAGAAGAAAGAGAGCAGAACATGGTCGGAAACATCATCATGAATATTCCTAAATATTCCTGCAGAAGCCCCATTCACCTCATCTAATGTTAACTTTAATGGAAATGTTCAGTTTTAATGTGATGCATAATAAATAGGCAGGCTAATGTGTCCCACACGGGAACTGAAAATAACCTGTTGGAAGTGCTACTAGCTGTTGAATCAGAAGGACAATTTGTTGAGTTGTATCATAAATTATTTTTGAATAAGTAAAACAACTACTGAGTATTTTTCATCTACATGTTTGTATTTTTAGTCGGTAGCTGGGTAATGAGCAGGACAATGTATAATGAAGGGGCAGGATGGGATTCAAACCATCTCTGCTCGCCCTGTCAAAATTCAAAATTGCATAATCACCAATAATGTGCAAGGGTCATTGACGGATAGGACTTTTGAAGAGGCTATCTTTAAAATATTAAAGAAAAGGTTATATTTGGCCATTGTTCAAAAATTTGGAATATAGTGTACAAATTCATTTATGCAAAAAAAAAAAAATAATAATAAGGGGATTAAGTGTTTTTAAAGTCAAATTTAAAGGACACAGCCTTGAAAAGAAAGCTATTTGAGGTGACCGTAATTTGTCTCAAAATTAATGTATTTCTTTAAAATTACTAACAGTTCAATAAGTATTGGTAGTTAAAAACCTGTTAAAGCAGTTAAAAAATAGGTTTGTTTGCAAATATGAGAAAGACTTAAAAACCTTCCAGGTGTCATTGGGTTCCTCAGATGTGTCTGGTTGATAAGATGCCATGTCCTTGAGGTGGTCTCAAAATTAAAGTCCCAGAATTGTGTTTTGTTGGTGGTCGCCCCAGATGATATTTTATTTAATGAACATCACCATAAATATGTTTGTGTATTATGATGGAAATATAAGTTCAAATGCTCCATAACTTTGTGAGTGAATGCAAAACATGTTAGAAATTATGTGAAATAGGGCAAAGGATATATTCCAATTGATTAAAAGTGATTTTAAACTGGTTGTCCAAGTCACATCATTGACTCCCAAACATGCATTACTAGAACGATAACTGGAGCTCTATTTCAGATGTTGGATGTGATTTTTGTCTCATTGCAAATAAACCATGTTTCCACCGAACTGCCTCCAGTTGGCTTGTTATGTCCTCTGAACCAATTTATCAGATTATGTGTGAAATGCAAAGACACATGGTGCCATCTGTATTGTGAAGGCATTGTGGTTGCTTCTCCGTTTGTTTTGGTAATTATACAATTGTCTCAGCTGGTATTGTACTAATGATCTGTGTTAGACTGCTGGATGTTGACACCTCTCACAGGTGCTAATGCACGAGCAGGGTTCGCACACATATCAGATGTATGGAGAGCAGTGTGTGTGTGTGTGTGTGTGTGTGGGAGAGAGAGTGCCTGCTCATGTTTCCAGCAGATTATTGTCTGTGGTGTTTCTGCCTCACACCCTGATTCTCTCTCTGTGTCTGTCTCCTCCATCAAAGCAAAACAACAAATCTCTGTATCCCTGATTTTTCATTACCGCCAGCCTCACTTTATCCCTCAAGGTCCAAGTCTGAGCCGTGTGTTTCCTCTGTTTTTTTTCTTCTCCGTGTTATGTTTTCAGCTGCTACACTCCTGGACATGCCCTCCTTCTGTACTAGAATAATCCCAGATTACACATAGATATAAAGTGTGTGTGTGCATTTTTGTGTCTGTGAGTGAGAGCATGCTGATATGCATGACGTACTGTCTATTTTTTACCTTTATGTGTGTTTTAGATAGTCTTGAATCTTGTTGTTTCTTATTTACAATCGCTAGCCTCTACACCTCCATAAAATGTTGCTTGAATCTGCAATTATACTTCAAAATAAAAGGTACATCTTTATAAGGCTTTGAATTTCTGAGCTCAGAAATTTTGTTTTTGTAAACCCCAGAACATTACCCAAATGTCACTTCCCATTTCAAGGGAGAGTATAAATAAAAAAGCAGCATGCTGTTAAAGCGGCCTTAAAAAGAAGCAAAATGTTGAAATTACAAAAGAACAGTAACTTCCATTCTTTCTGCATGTTTGTGTCACATTTAAGTCTGAGCTCAGTATCAGCTGCTCTGTACATAGTGTAAAGCTGGACATGTAAATATATGTATGAGTGTTTCTTGCACTGGGGAGAGCAGGACAGCACTCACTGTTTGAATAATAAAAGGTGCTGTTTGCATATTGCGGAATCATTACAGGAGATGTCTTCTTTTTGCTGTGTGAAGCTCTTGAATTTAAAGGCAAAGCACTAACCTCTTTTTTTATTTAAGAGGAAGAAAAGAAGGAGGAAAAACAGCCACGGGAACAAAATAGGGGAGCTTAATTATCGCTGCAGCTAAAACAAACAAGAAAGGCATTTTGGCTGAGGAAGCGTCTTCAGAGGAGTTGTTTTAATAGCGGTATTGGAAATGCATCAGATACTGCATTTTGGCAGTGCTGGGGATGGGCTCATCACCATCATCGCACCAATTTTTTTTGTAATTTATGACCTCCCCAGATAGTACACCTGTTTTTTTCTGCTTAAAAAAGTTACCTAAGCTGAAATACTAAATATAATAGCAGCCACTTGTGATTGAATCAGAGATAAACAGTAAAGTGTGTGATGGCATTTTAAGGTAGGAAAATCCTAGTTTATTGAGTTTTCTTCATAGAATTTTCTCACCTTCTTCTCTATTCAAAGTTACAACAATTAAAATTAGTCTTATTGTGAGGAATGGTATTTGGGTCAGGAGTGTGTCCATCAGGGCAGTTTAAGTCCCCAAATCAAAATCTGATTTTCCCAAATCCTGAACTACAATGAACTATTTGCTGTGTCAATGGATGGTGGCAATAGTGAAAAAAAATCATCCTTTTGTGCTGTTAGGACAGACTGCTAGTAGCTATCATTTTATTTTATGTTGCAAAGTCTCTTTTTATTGGTACTTCTTGACTCTTTCAGAACGATACTTCAAAAAATTATTTCACAAAGTACCAGAGAGAGGTCAGTCCATCAGAAACCTGTCAGCTCACTCCTGCGCACTGTCTAGCTGCCAAAATACATTTTTTGGCAATGTTTTGGTGTTGACAAATCTTTCTGAGTCTTTGAAGATTTACATGTTGCCATTCTGTGTTTCTTTCCAAAGGCAATGTGAGGATTGCTGCATTTTGATGATGGTAAAGTAAAACAAGATCATGAGCAACAAGACTTATTTCCTTTTTCTGAACTTCAGGTCAGGTATTTCACAAAAAAGTCAGCTTGATACTCATCACTCACCTGAAAGTGTTGTGTTTCAATCTACTGGTAAAGTTTGGCAGTGAAAAGAAAGTTAGCAGGCAGCAGGAGTTGTTTTTCTCCTGGTTGTGTTTTTTAATCATGGCTGATTCTGGAGCAGAATTGGCAAAAAGACAAATGTTTTCTGAAGAAAATTGCTTTAGTCAGAGAAACTCTCCTCTACTTAAGGCTTAGTGAAAGACCAGAATGGTGATGAAGAGGATTTAACATTTCTGACAGCGCGTGAAAGCTCCACCGTCTTTTAAAGGGACTGTCAGGACTTTCTAAATGATCTTAGGAGTCTCATTTCTTGATAAATACCAGATTGTAATCTATGACCTAAAATGACATTATCAGCCCTTATAAAGGTTATTTCTAAATACTAATTCTTAGCTTCCCAATAAGGTCAGACTGGACCAAATTGATTCATGGCACACCAAAGTCTCTATGACAACATCACGCCAGCTGATAAGTTTGTCATTGAGAGGAAAGATCTGTTTTTCTCAGCTATAAATGATTTCTGTGATTTATTTAGTAATAGTAATGGAGACAGGAGCTGTTTTGCAGAAAAAGGACGGGAGAGCAGAAGAAAGCTAAAAAGGAGGGTGATAGAGCACAGGCTAAAGGCTAAAACACGAGTTACAGGTTAAGCTGTTTGTGGTGACGTTCATCCGCACAAACATGCAGCTGTTTTACTGCAGTGATCTGTTCAAACCTTAGAGTCTATCAATAAAATGAAGAGTGATGTTATGTGTGCTCTGCTTGGTAGATGAGCACTGGCAGGACATAACCAGGATTCAATGTTTCAAGTTACAGATACTCTCAGAAAAATGGGCTATAAGTAGCACTTAACTGCTAAACTATGGTACAAACTGAGTTCATAAAGTTTGTTTGTTGTCACGTTTCAAACAGTAGCTCTAGGTAATTGTTAATAAATACATTTCCCCATCTCAGTAAGCCTCTGCCTATGGTTACCTTTGAGAGTAGAATACTGTTAATATTCCAGAGTTTACAAAGTTTTGTCATTTTAACCTACATTTCATAGTTTTTAAAGCTTCAAATCATCTACGACTTCATAGCTCTGCATCCTGCAACAAGCTGCCTGCAAGCAGCAACCCCTGATCTTAAAATACACACAGTAAGCCAGAAAAAAAGACATTTTTACAATCTAAACCCAATCTAAACATGTTTACAGCCTCGTTTTAAAAAAAGGAAGACGCTTTTTTTCCCGTCATCACACACCGTACATCAGACATTAGTTTGAGTGTTGCATGTCCAAAATGGCTCACGTCAACGTAGTCACAGAGACTACATCCATATCTATATGACGTATCTATGGATGAATTACTCAAGGCCAAAAAGTTTGTGCCTACCCCTGTTACAGCACTGAAATAAAAGCTGTAACTGATATGTTTGTTTTTTTAATATTTTGTTGTAGTTTCTGAGTTGTATTGAGTCTTGGCCAGTACCCAAGCATCAGAAATACTTCCCAGGCAAAAAAGAAATGGCATGATAGCATCTCTAATATTAACCATATAGTAAAAAGAAAACATGAGAGGTGGATTTGAGGTTGTCAGTCAATCTTTATATTTTTAAAATCAGCCCAAGACTGATTGTTTTCTCTCTAATCAATTCCTCTTGCGGTGCTGCAGCTTTCATTGCTTGTTTTTATGGCAGCTGCCTGTGTGGCCTCTGCCTTGAGCCTGTCCCTCTGGATTCATTTACGGGCCTTCTGTGAACGTACTGTTGCATGTTTTAATGACCACAAAGCTCTGTGGGCAGCAGCCAGTGTAATACGCGCTGCATCCTGTGTCTGAGCCATCCAGAAGGAGAGCAGCAGTAGCAGCAACGGCACACATGAGTCAGTCACGTTCAAATGTGTATTTTCTCAAGTCAGTTGGCAAATATCTGCACTTGGGTTGGCATGCCCACTGTACCCTACTGGCTGCCAGCTGTCACTCAGGAAGACAGAAAGATGGAGGGGGGAGAACGAGAGGGGGCGGCTTGGAGGGGGAGATAAAGGGAGTGGTGATGATGTGAGGACAAGGGCCCTGAGGCTTTCTTCCTCTCTTGTTTCTTATTTGTCTCTCTGATGATACCACAAAACATGGCTCCAAAGATGAGAGAGGTCGACATCAGAGAGAGAAAGGAGAAAACAATGCTGATGGGGAGGGAAGAAAGGGAGAGAGGGGGGGGATCTGAGGAGGAAAATGACAAACTATTTGTCATGTTTATGGCAAAATCGCTAAGTATGCAGCCCACAACACAGTGCTTCTGAATGCATTAGCCCAATGAGTGCACTCGAGGGTTCATCAGGGTATCAACCAGAGCAGAATAGTCTCACTCTGGAGATGTCAGATGTGACGGTGTGGTAAGTGGTCCAAAAAGCCATATCGTGAGTCTTTAGGTATCTTTCATATAAACATTCTTGGATGCTATGTTTGTGTACATTTTTCGGATGGGGTGTTGAGTCAGGTGATGCAGTTTGTTGTTAATAAAGTCAGCATTGGGTGATAGAGTGAGGCAAAGGAAGGACTCAGATCAGATTTTATCCTGTGTGAGTTTTGACTCAATTTGAGTGTTTTGCGAACACATCAGTGCAAGGGTGTGTCAATTAAAACTTGACCAAAAAGAGTTGATGTGTGAAACCAGGAAGTGTCCTCTAAATGTAGTCATTCTGATTTTTCTCCTCATGTATTCAACCGCTCTTATTAATGCAGCCTGGTTATCAACTTTTGGAAAAGCTTGCTCTTCCATCAGATAAGACTGTTCCCCATTTTGTCCACAGCAATCTTTATCTAGCTCCTTTGGAAAGGCCACTCTGGTCTCCTGCACCTCTTTGGCCTCAGCTTCCTTGGAAATGCAGTTTCACGTCTTACTCAGACGACACCAGGCGGTAAAGCTGGAGGCACAACACCCAAGATAGCTACAGAGGCTGTCCTCACAACTCTGGTTAGTGAGTCACCAGCTTTACATGACACAGAAAAAGTGGAGCTAGGGTCTCTGAGGGTCTACAAAAATCCCCATCATCAGAAAAGGGGACTTATTTTGAGTGACCTGAGTCACTACACATATGACACTGCCTAAAATGCTTCATCAGGAATCGGTGAGAGTACAAGTCAATGCACAAGTCCAGTGTGATTGATATGAGCCCAAAAAATTACAGATTAAGATAAATGTTAACATGCTAGTTTAACCAAAAACAGCTTTATCTTCTATTACTCAGATCAAAATACTTCCAAACTGATAAACAGCACCACTCAATATGATGACAGCTTGTATCTGTTTACATCTGTGTATTAGAGCATTACAGCTTAAAGGATGTAGTGGCGACTGCAGTGGTGACTGTACTAAAGCTTAGATACAACACGAGACCAGCAATTTAGACCAAGAATTACAAAGTTTGCTAAAATTTCATCCAACTTGTGGCTTTTGAACCTACCCAACCTTGAATTGTTGACCTATTGATTTTGTTTAACTTGTCATTCTGGTACTGACCAGCCAAAGCAACAGCATTTATATTTTGTTCCACCAAATGTTAAGACTCCAACTTTGAAAAATTGTCTCAGATTGTGCAGTTGTATTCTAAAAACTAGCAGTGTGAACTGTAAGGAAACCAATGCTTTTGCTTTAGGCTATCAGAGGCAACATTAACATGAAACATACATGTTGGTTTGAGCAGCCAAATACAGTTAATCAGATGTTTAAAAGGCGCACAGTCTTTTTCATTCCCCATGAAAACAACAATCACCAGTGAGCAGCAGAGAGACAGGCAGTCCATTTCTGAAGTAAAGCTTGTTTTCTGCGTCTGCTTGATGAATGATGACTGTTGTGAACCTGTAATGGAGCCTGCGCCACTAACCACACACTGTACTAAATTTAATGTCATGACTTCTCTCTATGACTTTGGGACAATCAATCAAGCCACAGTCACAGTGCTGCAGAGAGAAATTCACCTTAGTTACTCAAAAAAATGTGTGAGCAGAATATGAGTGGAGGTCTTTGTTGAAAACTGTGTATACCAGCACATATTATACATCTGATTTGACTTACAGTAACTTGATATTCTTCCCACTGCTGCAGCACATTTTCAGATTAATAGATTCCTTGCAGCCTTTCATGTTACGCGACTGGGCATGACACTCGTGGATACAACTTGCTCATATTCCACCTCATGGGGAACATTAATATTTAATACCTCTGGCACATACTGTAGTTTACAACTGAGCTTCTGTCTGCAGCTTCGCTTATTCCACGAACATTTATACACAAAAACACAACAGTTTTTCATGTCTGAACATGAATGCTTTTCATGTGACATAGAACACAAGATTATCATGATTTACAGAGCATACTGGGGGTTATACAGATCACTAAATCATAAGGAAACCTGTTCTGTGAATTCTGCTGGATTTACAGGCTTTGAGCATCAACAAATGTCGATTCTGTTGTTTCTCAGAAGTCATGCTGTGTGTCTCATTTGGAGCCTTAACATGAAAAAGCTTTCAAACCTTTCAAACAGCTTTCTAGATTAAAATGACATAGTGATTTTCTGAATCATTCATGCAAATAATAATCAGTGTGTTTACAGCATGCTCTCCTATGTAGCACAATAAGATTTATCAAGGCAGCATGACATGAACAATATTTCACAAATCCACTCACTATTTGCATTTACAAGCACAAGACAAACTGTCAAACCTGTGTAAGTCAACTCTGTTTAGCATGCTCCTTAATGCACCGATTGTGTGTTATTTCTCATAATGTGTAATATCTTTAAAAAACTCTGAAGGTAAAATGAAAAAATATGTTTGGATGAAATAAATTCCTGATGGGAAATTTCTCTCAGAAGCAGGTCTGACTTTTTTTATTAACTTCGTTGAATATTACCAACATTATTTCTCCTGCTTCTATGTCCTCAAACTGTGTTCCTAAAAGGAAGGACAAATGAAAATCAAGTGAGGACATAGTTTGCTCGATGGGTCTCAGGCAGTGAAATGCATAAAGGAGGAAATAATATTGCCTGTAGTGAACCACAGAGGCTCTTTTGAGTAGAAGAATTGTGATTTTATTCCAGCTCAGTGCACTCTCACAGACTGCTGCAAGCTATTGATGTATGTGTGCACAACTATTGTTATTCAACATTCAATCAGGGACTCTGGGATGGTGTACCACTTTTGAAAAGTGAAGTCATATTGCAAATTAGATGGCAGCATCAATGACCCAACAGCCCCTCACAGCTTTCATCTTACATAGAAGACTGAGCAGGTCGCTCTGTATGCACAGCCAATGTAAAGCAGCACAGATACCCACGACCTTCAACCCGCATCTAGCGTTTTCCAAAGACTGAGAAACAGAGAGCTTTTTCTTCAGTGAAACACAAAGAGGAAGATGATGCTCACTGAGACACAATGAACGCAGGAAGCTATTTTTCTGTAGCCTCAAACCACAGTAAATGGTTTTATCAGCGTTACAGCTGATGTAATCAGGGAATGATATGCACTGCACACACAGCAAGAATGAGGCATTGCAGGGGGTGTGTGGGGGACAGTTCCTGCCTCCTCTTCATGGAGATATCATGAAAATAATGACACCTCATCTTTGCACCAGCACAGAATAAGAGTCACTTTGAGAAGGTGAGCTTAAACCTCAATACTGACTTTGCATATTTACTAAATCCCACCTTATATCCATAGGAGTGTTTCTGAGTTCATAGATTCAAAGGCAAAGAGTGATAACACTGGCAGTTAAAAGATGTAACAGAAAATCACATCATGCTTTTCATTATAAAAGAGAGGGGAATGATACAAATAATACTTATGATTAGCTATTTTTTTTCCGGGACAAATGATTTAATTCTTTCCCAGGGCTGAAAGTCTCTTGTTTTTTTGTTTCTCATGGACACTTGTTTGAGTAGATTTAATTTGTTGCTAAAATGAGAAAATCACCAAGTATTCATGAAGTGCTTTAATTCTGTTTTTTTTCTTTAGTTATTTCCCTTTGCTTAACTGACTGAACAGGGCTTGGGAGTTTCAATCTGATTTTATTACTTTATGTCCATATTTGAGCCAAAAAACTGGTATGCTCTGAGAAGTCAGAAATTTATCAAAAATAACACACAACCACCAAAACACTTTTTTGTTCAGGAACAAAGATAATAGCTGTAATTTGTCAGTCAAAAAAACAACAATGAGCTCTAACCGTCCTCTGCTCTTTTGTGCAACATTACGTTTGGAAATTCTTGGATCACAACAATAAAGATATTTTAGCATTAAATGTATAATTTTGATCAAAGAGCTTGAATATCCTGGTGGATTAGCCATTATAGAAACTTAACACATGTTCTGGTAGTCAACTGAGCTTCTGTTAATCTAGAGAAGTGGTAGAAAACACTTAATGCTGGGTGGTTGTTTCAGCACATGACTTATCAAAATTTAACTGAGATTTACATAAGCTCACAGCCACTTTTTAATCCATATTCAGTGTTTTTTTTACAAGTTATCCATCAATTCTCACTATTTTTCCAACAACCATTCATTTCTCATTTTAGCTGAACTGAAGCCAATATTCAGGGTTTTCCACCTTTAGCCAGGTAGTTTATTTCAGCCAATAACAAAAGCAAGTATTTGGCTGCAGTGCTTCAAGCAACATTTTCTGACTTTGTTTTTTGATTTTGAAACTCTAGTTCATTTTCCCTAAACAGCCAACAACAGCTGTAGCTAACTTAAACCAATTACTACATTGTTGAACCTTCTATCATTAACATAGTGCTGAACCTTTTAATCAGAAAAAAAATTTTTGCTGCCTATGTCAACTTTGTAAATTAAGCTAGCTGCCAAACTCTTAATTAGCTTGTTTGTAACTGGTGATTTATTTAGTTTTATGCAACCAACAGTGCATTAAATTTAGCTGTTCAACCAAAATACTCATTACTTTGTCACCATTTCTTACTATATAACATCGGATAAATGTTACTCCATATGCTTGAATAAATATGCCTGTTTTATTTTATCTCAAGTCTTTAAATGTTGCATATAGGTGAGTAGTGTGGGACTGACTCATGATTTTTTAGCTTTCTATCAAACCATTTCTTCATAATACTGAGAGAAGCCTGTTGTTTAAACATTGTCTTTTATTTTTAGCCTCTTGTTTCAACTTCACTGTTCTGGTTTCATTCTCCAGAGTATAACGTCTACACTGAAGTGCTGGATTCAGTGTGTGTAGATATTGTTAGATCAAACCAAACTGTCTCTTTTTTTAAATTAGCTGATCCACACTCTTTCACCAAACCTCCTGGCATGAACCCCCCCCCCCTCCAGGTGTTTGGGTACCCATGAGTGAGTAACCACTGATCTAAGCTGCCGAATCACACTCTGCTTCAACATCAATGATATAGATCCATCAAATAATCCAATCAATTAAAACTAATAGAAACTGCCAATAATATGAAATAGGAGCAGATGAAGGATGTTGTGGACATTGTTCACGTATAGAAACATGGCTGAAAGAGTTTTCTCTCTTTGTCTGGCTGAGTGGATTTGGAGCAATACGTTTCAGGCTCTTAATTGCTCGATAACCTTGGCGCTCCTGCTACTCTCAGCAACATCTAACCGAACTTATTTCTCGTTTACTCATATTTTAGTCCTGATTTTGTCTGATAAAATGAAGTGGATCCATGTTTTCACTGTCAGTATGAAAGATATGCAACTGTCGATTCAACAGCTAATAAAAAACCCATTTCCAGACTTAAAGGAGCATCAGCACCAATAAACAGCGCAAATTGTGTCAAAGGTGTATAATAATGCACTGTTATTACAATCTATTTAGGTGCTTTCAGAGCCTGACTGCAATACATGTTGATTCTTGTAAATTGCATGTAAAATGGCATGTTTGAAAGTCCATTTCATGCATCAGAGAATTTGAAAAGACTTGTTTGTTTTTTTTCTCCTGGCTGTTGAATTACATGCTTTAGTGTGCAGATAAAGCAAATACAAGACAAGGCTTGGCTTTGGATGCACAAAAATCTATAGCATATTTCATCCATGTTTATTATCATGCAGATCAGTTGAACAAAAATGACTTCTTCTCTCAAAGGCAACCACATACTGCTGAAAGCACTTGAACCCGGTGGTGATTGATTTTGATGGATTAGCATATCGTATTTTATGCTAATTTGTATTACAACAATCAACTGCAATTAGAGAACAATTGGATGTCTATTTGTATTTTATTTGCCTTGGAAGGATTTGGGTTTGTAGTGCATGTGCTGATATCGTCTTTCCTTCTCTGCCAAATAAATAGCACCCATAAAACTCAGGCGTCTGCTGCACAAGATGGCAGGAAGTTTACAATAAATGTCTGGGTAAATCCATGAAAGATGGCGTTGCCAACTCTTCTCCAATGAAATACACTAATGGCTGCTCAAAAAGTCACACAAAGGAGATGAAACAACACGTTCATCTGCATGTAAATTGAGTTAATAGGTGCTTGTTATCACAGTGAAATCATTTACAACATAGAAGAGCAAGACGGTTGTTGTGAGCTGCGGTTGCTTCATTAGCTGGAGGTAGAAAGACACATCCTGCCACCGTCTGCCCCTCTCTGCTCCTCCAGCCAGCTGACTGACACTGATCCAATGAGCCTCAGTTTTGTCAGCAGTGGTTCAGCGTGCTGTTTACCCTCCAAATGTATAACTAATTAATTTGTGGTCATGGCCAAAGATAGAGGCTGTCCAGCTCAGCGCAGGCCTGTGGCAAGGGTACCGACACCAAAGGCCCCACTGGTTCCAGAAAGCCCTCCCCTCCTCTCTCTCCCACTCTCCTCCTCTCTCCCTCTCCTCTCTGATGCTTTCAGAGAAGAGAGCAACTTTGTTTCTGCTCCTGCTGCTGCAGAAAGACGAGTGGCTCAAGAACAGCTTTCATTAAAAAGGCAAACTCAGTAGGATGCAAAATCCATTTAGAATACGATGAATTCCTTAAAAAAAAAAATAATGCATGTATGCTTGTGGTTGTTTCTACAGAAATTAGAGGAGCTGGAAGGTTTCGAAAACTGCAGCTTTTACTCTTTGTGTTTGAAAAGACCAACATGAGCAGAACTTTAACCACAGAAGCATTAGGGCTGCAACTAATAATCATTACCAAAGCTAACATTTGCAGCATCCACAGAGTGAATATCCAGTCCTGAAACCACAAGAACAACAAAAGACTTTAAATACTAACATTTGTGAAGCTAAAGCCAAACATTATTCAGATTTGATATGAAAACCTCTGGAAACAATTATCTACTCGCAAAGTATTTCCTGAAAGAAGCTCCTGTTAGGAACTCTCAGAATGATCCAAGTAGAAAAAGTAAGACATCTAATCTCTCTACTCACACGTGCAGGTATTGTTCCCTGATATAAAAAAAGAACCATCTCACCCTGCCTTCTTTTATCAGTCCGACTCAAAGACATTTTTAACTTTATGGTATTTCTTGTAAACCAAGCAGACAGCAGTGGAAACTGTACATGTCTTGTCTTCTTATCATGTTTGCATTTGTAGTTTGTGTAAAGGCATCAATATGGATTTTGATCCTTTTCATAACCAACTCATGACTCTATCAAGGAGCTGAAATTATTCTTCTATTTAATGAATCATCTAAAAGCTTCATTTCTTTATACTTCAAGGACAGGTACAACTTCTCACTTCTAAACTTTGCCAGCAGGTCTTCTTATCAAAGTTAAACGCAACCACTTATACCAAGTCGTAGCATTCAGTACTTACCAATTTTTGGCACAGAACTTGTCTTTTTAAATTGTGGATTATGAACTAGCATTTATGTAATAGCAATACTATTTCAAGATCGGTTCACTGCCTATACTAAGTGTCGTTGTTCATGACTCATGACAATTTTACAAAGCAGCAAATCACTGTGAGATCAATATTTGTTGTGTGTATATGTTGTTTCAATAACACTGTTCAAAAAGACTCATTACTTTACACCAAATATCCAAAAAGTACATCAGACTAATCATCCCACTTGGTATCCAATTAGGCAGACCTCATCTTAGTGCCAATCTGGAGGAAAAAAACATCACATGCAGCAAATACATATGCACTCGCTGATGATTGTTAATTTTCTCTCTTGGGGTAAAGGAGAAGAATAGAGTTATGCCTTGTAGTTTATAGGCAGGAAAATTTCATCCATCAAAGCTGGTAATTCTAATCCCATGAAGTCACAAACCAAACAAAGCACTCCTACCAAACCAAGAGCCACAGATTCAGGTGTAGCTCACGGTTGCTTGGCAGATCAATAAGAGCCACTCTATTCAAACAGCCAAGGCTTGATTTTGAATCAACATCAGCCCCATAATCTGTGAGCAAGAAAGGACTGAACGGAGGGATGACGAGTATGATCCTTTCTGTTTCCTCTCTCCTTGCTTTAGCATCAGGAAACATGCTTGTATAACACAATAACTCTGTTTAAAATTAGACTTTTAACACACCAGCAGCTAAGAAATGTTAATGTCAGTCATTTGGTACTTGTTATTCTCTAAGTGAGCTGGCATTCAGTCACATTAATGTTTAGTCTTTTAAATTACACTTGGGTAATTATGTTTATTTTATCAATTTATACATCAGACAATCAGGAAGAAACACAAAGCTCCATATTTCCAGCTGATATCCTGCTAATATGATTACATATTAATCAGTGTATGAAGAAACTGTGAATTAGTGCTCATTAAGAGGACTGATAATTCAATGTTTAATGTGAACTTATTACATAAAGTCACACAGACTTGATCAGTAACAAGTTAGAAAACAGGAAGCCATGAACCATCCCACAGGCACTGAATCATGGTGAGTCATGCATTAGTCAAGCTGTACTTATATATATGTTCTCTCTTTGTAAAGCCTTACCTTATGTGTTAAGAAACCTTTCTATTCCTCTGCCCTGGATAAATGGTTGTATATTTCTTCTTGCATTTGTTTAATCCTTGTTGTTTTACTATTATGACACTGAAAATAACACTGCAGAATCCTTGGAATGACTTTCCTCATAATTAACAATCTGAGTCGATAGTGAGCGTAGGTGCTTTCCTTCCAAATCAATCTGAACTTATTTTTATGAGCTGTTTTAATCCTGCTGCTCAGTCCACCTCCAGTCTGCTCTGACAAGTTTCCACCTACTGCCCAGCAAAGACTCGGCAAACCATCAATTTTTCAACTCTAATGGCAACAATGGGGAGCGGGAAAGCTGTCATTCCTGTAATGACGGTGCTGTCATGAATATAATGGCTATGCTGTTATGTTTTATTGAGAGGAAGTTCACATTTTCTTGGTTTGAGCGAGAGGTTTCTGCAGCTGAGGGAAACTTGCCTGGCTGGACTGAAAGAGCACCGTTTGGGGCTGGTTTTTCTGGAAACACTGAACAGAGTGAGAAAAAGCAGAGACGATGTCGGACATGAACCTGTTGCAAATATGAAATCTCTAAGTGTGTTTTCTGTATCAGTGTGATATTTTCTGGCACCATTTTGCTGCCTGTTTCAGTAGATTTTAGCATGTTTTGTATCACAAGGTAAATTCAGTCCCTGAGAAACCCCTGGCAATAATCCCAATTCTGATTCTGACCTGAAATCTATGTCGATGTTCTGTGACAGGCTGGCACAAATCCATCAGAAATCAGGCAAAAATGATCTGGACATCGGTCAAACATCAATAACATCAATAAGTCAAATGCCAGTCAGGAATGTTAGCTTTCATTCACAGCCAGCTGAAACAAGCTCTAATGATTTGGGACCGGCTTATCACTGGCAGCAACAACAAGAGGCTCGGATCTGCTACAGGTTGCCAAGTAAGGCACGCTCAAGCAGGCTGGTCATTATTGAAAGAATGCCACAGGCGAAATACAATATTGAAAAGCTCTCTATACATTGTAATGCCTCTTGCATAGCTGCTTAGAGAAAACTCGAGCACGACGGCCGACAGGGTGAAATGTGCAGCAGTGGCCCAAAAGATAGTCTGCACATTAGGAAATGATGCAGTTTGAGCATCAGATACTAAAGCCCAGAGCAACAACATGATTTAATGGTAACTGATTAAATTCAAGGATATAAAAAGTCACAATGAGGCAGAGTTTCATGATGCTCTATTCTACTTTTTGGCCACAAATGTCTTAAAGGTGCAAGCAATTCAGTTTACATTAAAGCTTCAGAGTAGAGGTTGCACTATGCTTTTACTATGCTATTTTTTCTGCTTGAAGCTTAGCTTACTTTGTTTCCCCTTCTGACAAAAGTTCTGCTTTAATTGTGAAAGGATTTTGAACAAACATCCAGAAAGTTGTAAATAAAACACCAGAACGTCTGATCAATAATAGAAATACTTAATGCTTGAGAGGTTCCTGAAAAAGAAAAGAGCTCTTATACGGTTGTCAAATCTTTTGTCGAGTCTTTTTTCCTTTTCACCTTTTCACCTGCACAGCAGGTTTGGAGATGCTATTCATGGCACTAGAAACTGAGGCAAATAGAGCGGTAGCTCACAACAATCTGATCTGGATAAAAAGATTATGTGAAAATGGCAGAAAACAGGGTAGGCTGCCAAAAATATTGTGAAAATCTGGACCACATATGTAGACTCTATGCAGCGACTAATGTACTGTCCAATATGTGTGTCAAGAGCAGGCAACGCCCTCTGGTGTTCAACTTTGGTATCAAAATTCATTTTTCATCGCAGTGATTTGAAGTGTCTTTCAGGTGTGCTGAAATTTATGCTCAACATTAAATAAAGATCCAATCCAGATACAGATACAGACGGAGCATTCTCAGTCCATTTGGTCAATATTTCAGCACCTTTCCGTAAAGTTTGCAGATGCAGGCCAAACAGCGCAGTATTACTGGAAACTGTGGGAGGCAGTGTTGCTGTCACTACCCTTAGAAGTGTCTCTAGTGAGGCAAGAAGAAGAAAAAATAATAGTGGAACTTTTTGGAGAAGAACACAATGTATTTAACAGCCTCACTGACCACTGCCTCCAACAATACTGCCTGCATTTTTGTCTTTTATGCAAAAGGTACATGAACAATACCTCCCCCACAGTTGCCATGTTTGTTTTTGAGTTTGTTGTTGTCATTAACTTTTGACTGTCACTGTCACTGCGTCTTGCTAGTCAGTGTATTGGTTAACAGCAATGCAAATGTAAAGGGCCCATAGATGAATGTGAGCAGTGACAGTAACATAGTTTAAAAGGGCCCACACATTTTTGTGTAAAAAGGGAGTAAAAATGGGCCTTGGCACTCCTTATTCAATCAGTATCCAAACTTTAATCTACCCCTCTGAGCTGGAAACATTTTCATTTCATATCTAAATGTGCAGAATTTATTCTGAGTGTTTATTTTCGACAAAACTTTTTCTGGAAATGCATTCATCTTATTTTCTTTAGCACCATTTTGCACCAGTGTGTTAGGTTTCCTTTCTATTCTTGCTCATATTTCTGAATTTTCAGCTCGTTTTCCTCAATAGAGACCCTTTTTGGGCTGTTGTCAACAACTGAAGAATAATCTACTGGAACAAATTACTAATTTTTAATGTCTCTCTTTGATGCAATGAGGCAGCTAAATCCTTGTACAGCCATTCACACATTTGTAAGAAAACTCCACGACTGGACTGTGAAAGAACGGGGCAGCAACATAAACAAACACAACAGGCCCACTGACAGGCAATAAAAAAGTATTGTGTGCTTTAAATGAATCAGAATCCACACACTCTAATCTGGGTTTTGCATGATTAAGTTCAAATCAACAAATACAAAAACTAGTACACTGAAAAGCCTCACAAAGAGCCTCATACTACTATAAATACCTTTCACTACAGTACAATGTGCCAGCTTTATCTCTAAATGAAGCTGCACTACTCAATAAGCATGTTAATGACTGGGGGAGGCTGCATGCATTGTGCCGGAGCTGGTCATCCCATTTTTAAATCTCAATCGCCTGCATATTTATTGATGTGTGATGAAGCCATGCAAATCAATCCAGCCACACTCTGCAGCATCAGCACCACAGTTACAGACCATCTAGAGGCATTTTTTTTTTAAAGGTATAAGTCACGAGACTGAGCGATGTAATCAGCGAGCCCATTCACCATGGCTGCCATCATTACTGGCAGACGCAGGCCTCGCTGCCAGCCAGTCACAGGGAAGTCCGTCCAAGAATACCTCTCTTCCCGCTTTCACTAGATGGGATCCTTTGGAGATGCCATCTGTTTGTCTCTCGCCCATGTGCCATGTGCTCAGGTTAGATCAAGTTATTGCAGCAGGCACATCCCCAGTCTCTGCAGCTTCCCTTTTTTTTTCATACAAGTCCTCATCACCCTGTTTTGTTTCAGTGCCCCTCTGTGGGCTTTAGACAGAGATTCCTCACGCCTTCATCCTGATTTCCATAACATGTGACTATTTAATGAGCTGCATGGGGAATGGAGTTGGAATACAGTCTGCAGCCGACAAAACATACTTTCAAACACGGACAGAAATGTTTGAAATTTTGGTTTGACAGAGCCGCTGTTATCATGAGATATGAGTTTGGCACCAACAGGAAGACAGAGACCTTACTCCCTACTGATGATACAAAACAAGAAAAATTGCAAAATGCATAAAAATTTCACTCATTATGCTAACTGGCGGCGTTATTTCACTCAACATCCACCTCAGCGAGAGTACAAACACTTATCTGAATGATCCTCTGAAGCACAATATTTATGCATATTTCACATGTTTGGGCTTTCCTGCACCTTGTTTTGATTTCAGCAAGATTACATCCAACTGTTTCACCAACTTAATGACAATTTAATGGGCATGCATGGTGGGAGGCAGTACTGCAGGAGTGATATATGCAGCAAATCACTCCAAGAGTCAGATAAGTCAATGGGAACCTGGCAGTGAGGGGTGGGGGAGGTGGTCCTTCAGGTTAAGACTCACCTAACCAACTTTGACATCTGGAGAATAACAGAATGGAGGAGGGAAAGAGGGAAAGAAGCTTATTTCTGATGGGTGAAATGGAATGTTATAAAACTTGAGGTGAAAAATGAAACATGATGCTGGTTTGATAACACATGAGAGACGCAAAAATGTCTCAAACAAACGTTTATGTGACTAAACTCAGATTTTTTTTGTCGATTTTTTGGCTGTGAAATCTGCTTCAGTCTCTGCTTCATCTTAAAGCTTTTACGCTGTTTTTTTTTCTTCTCCTTTGTTTGCATTTGCAAATCCAGACCGGGCCTCAGAACCAGAATTTGTTGCTTCAGTATCTCTGAAACCTTCATACTCTATTAAGCTGTCTCGGCTTTTTTTGCAAAGAGGCAATGCATTGTTTCCCAGACAGACCCCTTTTTTCATGCACCGTGCCACACACACACACTCACCCACACGCGCACACACAAAATGAACCCAACAGACAACTTGTTGGGCTGTAACGCGCCATAAAAGAAAGAGAGAGAGCACGCTTTGTGTTTGATTCTCTTTGCAGGATGAGGTGATGGAGAGCATATTGTCAGTCCGCGCACATCAATCAAAAGCTCACCTCCCGGATTGCTGCTGCTGCTGCTGCCTCTTCTTCCTCCACGCTTTCTTTCCCTCTCGGCTGTGTTACAGGGGGATGCAAAGTCCGGCAGATTTGGCCGCCCTCTTTTTTACCCGCACGGGTCCTCCGGTGTCCTCCACGCGCAGGTGTGACCACAATCTCGCCTTGTTGTATTCCCATATGTTGTCGCCAGCGCGATTATGAACGCTCCGGTTGATGGGTGACTGGATAGCCTGTGTGATCATGTGCTGCCAGCTCCTTTCTCTCCCTCTCTCTCTCCCTCTCTGTCTTTTCTCTGTAACTGCTCCCTCCGCCCGATTATCTCCCCGCTGCGGCACTGGCTACATGCTAATACGGAGAAATAAAACGTGCCTGACGCGCTGGCCAACTTGTGCGCCTTATTATTATGGCAATTAGTCGCCGGACCGGTCCATGCTTGTTCATCCGTGCACCTTTTCTCAGGAAGCCGCTGCCTCTCAGCTAGATCCGCGATTTGCGCTGAATAAATTGCCTCTGAGACGCTGTAGTTTATTTTCTAGGGGGGGGGGATAGAAAGACTGAAACAGAGAGAGAGAGAGAGAGAGAGAGAGAAGAAGAAGAAGAGAGAGAGAGAGTGAGGGTGAGAAAAAAAAATTGTGTCCAATCTGCTGGATGAAGCTGGATAGGAGCAGGAGGAGAGGAGAGACAGAGTGAGGCGTAAAGGATGAAGAGGATTATAGGAGGAGGAGGAGGAGGAGGAGGAGGCTGGAGCACATTTGTGAAGCCTTTTCCTCTGTGTGTCATTTGAATAACAGAGACACAGTGCGTTTTTCACCAATTTTCCCCTCTCTTCCTCTTCCTCACAGTCCTTTTTCATGACTCTTTCACTCCAATTGTCTCATTTTCACTCTATCTATCTATCTATCTATCTATCTATCTATCTATCTATCTATCTTCTTTTCTGTCACTGATGGATGTTTTAGAGCTCTTTTTTAATCAGAGCTCCTCTCTGATCTGCACAGCTCATGATTCTGTCCAATCATGGCACTGTGAGTCCCAGCCCTGACAACCGAGTGTGTTTTCAAAGTGGTCCTCAAATTGGTCGGACATCTGTTCCAGTCCCCGGAGTGATGTGGACTCGCTGAGGGAAGAACCGAGCTGAGGGAGGACTGAGCCCCGACCAGCTGCTTACATTTCAGCGTTGTATCAAATGCACCAACACTTGTCAAGGCTGAGATCTTCCAGTGAATCAGCTCGATATGATGAGGTGTGGCACAGCCTTTTCTCCTCATGTCTCCTAATACCCCTCAATCCCCTAATGTGAATTTATCGGCATGTGGTTTGTTTAGAAATAATCATTTCTGCACATAAGAGGCCAAAAAGCAAGCAGAGAGCAATGGCTCTCACAATTACAATGCAGAGCGTCAGCGTATAACATTAATGATTCAGTGAGACCTTGGAAAATGAAGAATGCAGCTTCTCATTTCTTTCTGTGCCATCATGCACTCCTGAGCTTGCACTGCTTTTGATGTCAGTTTGGGTGCATCAAATTAATGTCAGAGAAACAATTACTGTAACATCTGACTGTGTAGCATCCAGGAAACTAATAAACCTGAGCGCTTTGCAAAAAGGAAACTGAGGAGACAAGCGATTTGAGAGAGTAAGGGAAAAATATCACTCTCCTCAATGAGAGGGAAGGCTTGACAGAAAGGAGGTGAAGAGGCCTGCAACTCGAACTGAAGCCGTCTGAACCTGGAACTTTTCTGAACAGACGTGTGGACGAACAGTGCAGGCTGGCTGCAAACAAATAAATCACGAGACAGTTTGTTGCACTGCCTGAGGTGAGGTGAGGAGGTGATCGACTGAAAAATTAAAAAGCTGATCACACCAAGAAGCCAATCAAGCTGCTGCACCACGACCTTCCTGACCTGTAGCAGGGAAATAACAAAAACAGAATAAGTTAAAAAAAAAACAAAAAAAAAACTTCTAATTCAGCCGAAGAATAAAGCTTTTCTTTCAGTGAAAATATGCTTATTAAGAAATGATCATTCTTTATCTACCTTTTTAATATATTTCCACAAATTATACGTATTATGAATGCAGGGACTGCTGGAAAGTGACACTACTTTTGGTGTGCGAAGTGTTCTGGTCTCTGTTTTTAGTCAGAGTAGTGGTGTCAGCTTGTGTACTGGCAGGCTTTGGTTGTGTACAGGAAACAGTCTGTGTAAAGTAAAGAGAGGCACAACACAACCCACTGTAATGCACTTCCTGATTCCAGTCACTGTCGTGACTTTATGACTTTGCGGTTTTAAATACTTGATTCTGATATACTTGATTATTACTAACAACAAAAGCAAAGTCAAGCATAAATTCACCTATTACGTATCAGATCAGTCCATGGAGGAGTTCACTGCTGCCTGATATTTTTATAGGTACCGACCAAATTCCATCAGTGGTACCAAGTATCAATTCAGGTAAAATAAAATGGTCCAGGGCTGCACGGTGGCGCCGGTTTGATTCCTCGTTTGGGCATGGTTGGCCTGTCTGTGTGGAGTTTGCATGTTCTCCCCGTGCATGCGTGGGTTGTCTCCGGGTACTCCGGCTTCCTCCCACAGACCAAAAACATGCCCACGTTAGGTTAATTGATTATTCTAAATTGCCCGTAGGTGTGAGTGTTTGTTTGTCTATATGTTAGCCCTGCAATTGACTGGCGACCAATCCAGGGTGTACCCTGCCTCTCACCCAATGACAGCTGGGATAGGCTCCAGCCACCCGCGATCTTGAATAGCAGGATACACTGTTAAGAAAATTGATGACAAGGTCCATGTTTCGATACATGCATCTTCGTGGCTGTGAGGGAGTAGAAGAGTGGGTGTTTTTTAATGCTGGGCATGAGCACAGAGTAGAACTGGGTGTTTAGTTTGTGCATTGTTAAGAAAAAGCACTACATAGTTGTAGTTTAGATATTTAGCTGTAATTAATTGAAGTCAAGGGTTTCCATGTTGAAAAAGAACTATGATGGTACAGCACAAACTTTTGAATGCTTTGATGTACTTTTGATGTATTTGTCAAAGTTTATAGAATTGAGAAATCAATATGTTAATATTGAAATATTTTGAGAATTTATTCTCGAATAAATTAACAATTTCCACCACATCAATACACAAAAGTAAAGAAATTTGGTACCTCTGAAAACCTCCATCCTGTTGACTCCGGGCTTCTCATTAAAAGTCAATCTCTAGTAAAAGGAAATAGGATCAGCATCAACAAGTGAATTAATAATCAGATAAATATCATGGAGCTTTGTGTTTGGGTCGTACTCACCCTGCTGGGATTCTCACTCACATAACCACATACATTATTTTTGACTCTGTATGAACAGATATCTGTTAGTCAGTCTCAATGTCGTTTCTCTACGTAAAATGTTCTTCAGTTGGTGGTTGGATTGTAAGTGATGGGAGCTCTCTGAAAGAGATATGAATGGAGACAGTCCTTCATTTCTGACCTCTGGCTACACCTGAAGCCCAGAAACACAGGCTGCTGCTCTACAAAGACTAAACCTGCTGGACAGTCAGCTGTGATTAGCTGCTCAGAGAGGAGAGGGTGACTGCATTTCATCTAGAATCTACGTCAACCTCTTAATCATGTTGATCAATGTATTGATTTCTTCTAATGTTATCCATGACAGAAAATATCTTTGTTATTTTTTTTTTTCAAATAAGAAACCCTAGTGATAATCTTAACTTTCTCACTCTCTCATTCTTACACATAATCAGCAAAGTATGACAGACCAGACTTTGAAGTGACAAGTCTTATGTCCATTTCAAAAACTAAGCAAGTCATTATGTCTTATTTAAAAAAAAAAAAAAAAAAGAAAAGAAATATATACATCATATACATTTACCAGACTAGTCCATGAAATGTCTTTATTGCTCGTAACATTTCTTGTATTAAGACATTTTTTTAATTTCAACTAAACTTACAAGCAAAACTTCTTACCCCATTGGCAGTTTTTTTTTTTTTGGACTTGTTACAAGCGATTCAGACGTCATTTTTGTCCTTAAATATCTTGAAATAAGACATGCTTCTGGGCTTGTCAGTCAACTGTGGCTCATATCAAGTACAATAAGAAAAAATAAGACAAAAACACCTGCTTAGATTCCAATTTTTGTGGTGCGGTAGGTCTGTGTTGTAAAATCCTACCCTGAAATACATACTCTGAGAAAAAATAAACCTCGAACCTGTACATGAAGCTGCCACTGTTTTTTTAGAAAAGTCTTGACAGATGATTTCTGTGTTCTGCTTGTTGATAAATAAGTAGTCTTGTCTCTGGCTGCTTGTGAAAGGTACAAGCCTCCGGCAAACTGAGTGACACAAACCAGTGTTGAGCTGAACATGCACCCTTCTTACATGTGCTACCAGAGCTATCAGTCAGCATCAGAGCAACTAGCTGTCATTATGTGCACGCAAATCAAAAAACTCAACCTGACACACACAGCACATATCACAGGGCTTGTTAAGAAACACCTGACAAAGACCCAGGTAGCATCAGATGGATGTGACTAAAGTTGTGATTCCTCTTTTTGTACGTGGCAAGATGTACACACAGAAATATGTAACCTGATCTGACTGCAAAAAGCTCATTAACAGTGAAAGAGAAGTATGAAATGAGGCTAATATTTATGCAGCACCTCTCTCAGCAAGGTTATGAAGTGCTTTAGAAAAATACAGGAGGGAAAAGGACACAGATGAGACCATAGAGTCATGCCTGTAGGTCGATGTGCACCCACTGTAAACATGTGTGACTGAAGCTATCACACACCATCAGAGCAGCTCTCTGTCATTACACGCATGCATTCATTGCTCCATCCAATCACTGCAGGACTCATGCTGGCAGGTCCAGACATCTGAGCTCGCTCTGCAGGCTGACTGTTGATTTTTTTTTCTTTTACAGCAGCTATACAATCTCAGAGTAAGGTGAGCTGAGCTTTATGGACTCCGTGTTTCATTTATACGACTGCTCGGCTGCTTGTTGAAACACTGAGTGGACTGCGAGGCCGCTTGCTGTTGTTCAGGGTAATGTCAACAACCCTGTCTGAGTGCACGGCTGTCAGCGGCTCGTGTTGGTGGTTTGGAGTGTGCACCCATTTCAATGTGTTGATCAAATCTACCTGGTTTTCATAATGTGAGCTGACTCAGACTAACTGATGATGATGATGCTGCCCCTGAAGGCCTTGTGGATCTGGTTCATGTTTTCAGTAGCTGGTAACACCATTTGGGAAGGACTAGCTCTCATAACATCAAGTATTGTGCTGTGAAATGAGGCTTCACTTCAGCATGAGTGTACTGTGACTTGCTCATGTTGAGTTGGCTCTGAAGTGGTTTACAGTTACAAATTTACACATTTAATCCTGAAAAGTTGTGCAGGTAAGACTGGGAAATAACTTTTTTTAGTTATCTAAAGCCTTGTTTTGAAGAAGTAAAATGCATGTGGTATTAAAGGTGCTGGTTTTTCTGCGGATTTTCTGCTTTTTAGAGGCAGTATTTCAAAACAATCATATTACACAAATACATTAAAAAAGCTCATAAGTCTTACTGGCATTCATATAAGAGGCATGATTAATACTTTTAATATATTTTGTGACCTAATTTTCAAAGGTAGAAAGCAGTGACTGAGTAAAAAGTTGTTTACTTCCAGTTCTGATAAACTTAGATTTTCTGCATGCAATACATAGACTGGTCCATGATACAACCACAACTTCCATCGTGGCTATATGCCCGTCATGTCGTGACTTTTTTATTTGTGTTGTGGCTTTTGCATTTGTATTTTTCTGTTTGCATTCCTATTGTAGTTGTTTTATCGCACTGTGGAGTTTGTATTCATGTCACATTGTTGCATTTATGTTGTAACTTTTGCAAATCGACTGACAACTACCATCACCACCATAGGATCCACAGAAATCTGGTAGAGAAATTTCGAAATCAGTAAAGAAACCAAATGATTTGACTATTTTAACTCAGTCCATCAAGTTTGACTGGCATTTTCTAATCCACACTGAATAATTGATTCCTCAAAGAATTATGAGAAGAAGAATTCCACCTATGAAATGATACATCAACTGGTAAATCAACAAATTGCTTTGTTGTAAGACGTGTACAAGTTTGATTTGATTTTACAAGCAGTATTTTCTATTAGCTGGTACCCATGGCATGCTGGTAAAGGAGTCAGTGTAGAGAACAAAAGGGTTGGGTAAAATGGTCCATAAAGTAATCCTGGAACCCATGCGCCATCATCTGAAAATGATTCAGCTTAAAATGTCTTTAAATAACCCTGAGTACAGCTAAAGGCTCATTTATGCTGCATTCATGTATGAAAGTAGATATGTGCTTAAAACTATATCACTACTCACATACCCACACGCGTCATCTACATTAGGGTGGACATTAAACAATGATTCCACCTCAGTAATCTGGTCTTGCATGGACAGACATTTCTGCTACTCTGCAGTCAGACTGTCAACCATGTCACATTTGAACTCCACCCTGCTGTTTTGTTATAGTTTTCTGTCTCTCAGCCCCAACATAATAGCATCTCTCGACGATTAGATTTCTTAACCATCCTGCACAATCTTTCCCTAGACAGTCCAACAGCTTCCTAAATGTCCCTGTTTGTTCCTGATTTGTTGGTTTGCTTAAAGTTTTGGCTCTGCTGCTCACTCTCCCCCGTAGTCTCTGCATCATTCAGTCCATGACTGTATAATATGTAAACGTCACCCACTTCTTCCTGACGCAGAGAATTAGAGCCTTTCTTCTGTGGATTGTATTTTGGAAAAGCTGACTCAAAGTAACTTTTTTTCAACTTGGCATTCAGCTTCTCTGCTAAAAGCTGCAGCATGCCCACTGGTCCATCAACTTAGCCAGAACTTGCAAATTTGATTTCCTAAAAGTTATCTTCCAAATTCAACCCCCTATTATGTTTTCTAATAGATAAATCAAACGTTTGGATTAAAATAATTTTTCAAACCTGCTGCCTCAAACCTTCAACATCAGCTTTTGAATATTTGTGAAACAGATCGGTTTAATTTCTCATTGCTGGAGATTTCTGCTAAAGAGGTGTGGAAAAAATCAACCCTGAGTCAGCAGGAGCAAATGGCTTCTTATAAACTTCATGTGTAGCGGATGTAGAGCACAGATGAGCTTCAACACAGAACTCCTTAAAAGAGGACAAGAAGAAGAAGAAAATACTCCAGCAAAATTATCTTTTTACATAGGTTGCCTGAAATTAGATCTAAATATGCTTTACTTAACATTTTCATTGTTGGTAGTTAGAAAGAGCATGCTGAATTAGCACAGATGCCCCCTTTAATGCAAGTTTTTTGTTTATTTGTGTTGTTGAATTTTGTTTATTGTGTGATGTGAAGATTTACTTTGTTCCTTTGTCTTTTTCCTGCCTTTGTGATTGTGTGCCCCATCATTCATGTTTAACCTTTTTCTGATTAGTCCTATCTTTCCCCTCCTGTGAATACAGTCTTGCAGTTTTTCCTGTGATTTCATTTGTTCTTCACTCAATTGGTCATTTTTGTTTAGTTCTTTTTTCATCAATCCTCCTTCTTTAGAAAGCCAATAACTAAGTTAAATTTATGATTCATGAATTTTCAAAGACTGCTTAAGGGTACCTTCAGTTTAATACCAGGTGGACACCTAAAGCGTTATGGCACTTTGCCGCCCCTTTTTCCTGAATGTAAACTGACAGCTTTTTCTCATGAGCTCGAGCTAAAATATTCCAAAAAACAAACTTGTTTGTCAGCACAGGTTTAACAGCTCAGCATGGAACAACAAAAACAAATGAATCAATGTGAACAATTAACATTTTAGACCATCAATGATCACCAACAACCATCAAAACATGACACCATGGTCAAGTTAGCTTTGCTGCCAACGGCTGAATAACTGCGGTGTAGCTGCATGTTTACATACATGTATATTTCTTGGTTATTGGTATCTGAGCATTTCTGTGACCAAATTAAACCCCCTATCAGAGGACAGCAGTGAATGAAATGATGCAAATCCTCAATCTGTAGCAAAGCTGCTTACTGTGATGTTCAGGAAAACCCTCAATAACGTAAACCCAATTTTGCAAATGACATAATAATCTTCGAATTCATTTTACATATATCTATTGTTTGCATCCTCCTCCTCATACTTCATACAACAATAGTCCCCATTATAGGTCGCTTTGAAGTGCTGGTTGCCCTAGTTTCCTGTGAGGGGCTGCTGACAGCAGAGGGTGAAGAGAATAGTCAAATAACCTACTTTTAGGAAAAGACTCGAGTCTTTAAAAGACATTAATGACTTACTTTGATGTCTCAATACTTTAAAATAACAGACTTTGGTACAATAATCTTCTTTATTTTCATTGGTATTGACACTGATGAAAGCTTTGCCTTGTTTTAAGTAATAATTGTCTTTGAACATCAGGGTGAAATGTGGTGACATTCTGATTTTGATTCCCAAAGATACATGTGATAAACTGCGTCTGTGCGTTGTCCTCCCTCAAGCAGGGATATCTCAAAGACTAAAGCTTTTTTGGAGGGATTAGTTTCTCCACTAATATTAATAAGGTCATTGTGGATTGAAAGATACAGAGCATCTTGAGGGTTGTTTTGTTTTGTTTTACATGATTAAAAAGTAATGACCAACAAATCGATCAGGATCAGGATGTTCAAAGTCACCCCTCGGCCCTAATCTGTAGGAGTTTCTCTCCTGCCTCCAGGCTTCAGTGGAGGAGTAAATCTTAAATCTGACCCCCCATGTGACACTTTGTTCATCTTTTCTCTCATTGCTCTCCAACTCTGCAGCCTATCTTTCCTTATCCTCCCTCTCCATGGCATCTCTGTGGGAGTGGGAGTGTAATTACGCAGTCAGACGGTGTTTACAGACGCAAAAGCGCTTTAATTTATTCCAACAGTTAGCAGTAATTCCCCCACTTTAATTTATAGCTCCTCCACCCTGTGGGAAGACCAGAGAGGCAGACAGAGAACAAGGGGGGAGATGGAAGGAGCATATGGACGCTATATTACAGTATACAGTTGGCACAATTGATACAAGACTTACACATGCAAGAAAAAAAACCTCCAACACTAGTTTGAATGCATATTTAGGGTACTCTAGGTGGGTGTCAGGGTTTAGCTTGATTATGGGGATACAAAAAGAAAAAGGTAGTCTTGACTTCACTGTCTGTGGCTGAAAACAGTATTATTTTCCATCATAACATTCATGCTTTTCTGTGAAAGCTCCACAGTGATGTTGCTGTCAGGTCAGTGTGTAAAGCAGGGGAGTGAAGGCTACTTTACTTTGTCTTTTCTGACATTTAATCAACACTGTGATTGGATCATAATTCAGCCTTTACCGAGGTGTTACACTCGTCTTCTTGTAAACAGGTTTCAGTCTGGCTCGGCTGTAATTTAACACACACGCAGTCTTTTCAGGCCAAAACTGCATTTACTCCGGTGTTTTCTCACCTTCTAAGCACCTCTAAAGCTGTGAACACTGGTGAGAAAACTGGCATTGATTACATTCATACTGCCGCTTCACAACAGCTACAATGGTTCTTATTGACTTTTTGGGAAGTATGTGAGGAAAGGTACAAAACCTTAATGGTCAAACCAGAACACTAATGTCAGGGTGCCGAAAAAAACAGCCAGTTGAAGCGTAGCAGTCAGCCAGGAAACGCAAGGCTACTCCCCCGGCATGGAGGAGGTGCAGTATTGATGAAACTGTTGACGACAATTTGAAACAAGAAAGAGAAAATTACACATAGACTGAGTCTTTAGATTGAAGTATGAAACCTATAAGCTGGAAAAGGCCATGTCAGAAACTCAAACAGTCATTTCTGATATTGAAATAAACTGATTTGTCATTACCATAAGTCACAAAGTGAACTTTTCTTTGCCATTTTTAACCTTGATTTATTCTCAAAAAAACATCAGCTTTTCTCTGATGTTGTCAAGATCATATGCACATTCAAACTGATGAACAACCCACAGACTGTGTAATAGTGTAGTGTTTGTGACTTCATCCATTTGTTTATGATACAGTGTTTTAAAGCCTTATCATTGAGTGGGGCCATGTTGGAAATGCTGAACTCTACCTAGCTTTGTTTGAGTTTTGATGAGGCAAAGAAGCAGGATTTTTAGCTTCTTCACAAACAACAACTCAGGCAATCTTTGTTCCAGGATGTGAACATGTTTTGTTTTTGTTCTTTGCTGTAAAAATCTGCTTTTTTGTATGTTTGTGGTTTCTGGTGTTTCTGCAGCCAGCCTCTCAAGAAATCTCAAAATGCATTTTTTAGCACTTCCACGTTGGCTTCATGTTTTTAGACCACAACTTGCCATGAGGAACAAACAGACAATCAATCACAAAAACAAAGAATCAATTAAAACTGTTACAATATGAGACACAGAGGGGACCAAAAGAGAGAGAGAGAGAGAGAGAGAGAGAGAGAGAGTAACACTCAGCAAGCAAGCGAAAGAAAAAACTGTCTCTAGTTGTCTCCAGAGTTCGTTAGAAGGTGCTCCATCAGTTCAGGGAATAAAGGAAAATGCCGATTTTCTGAGTCCGTAGCAGGCAGAGGGGGCTTAAGGAATCAGCCACTTAGAAGAATGAGACACGTGGGATTCACAATGTCGCTACAACTAGTTCACAATCCAAGAGTGTAGCTTTCTGGACAGGGCTTTGGAGGGAAACAAATACTTATGTTTATTGCATTTCTGTTCAAGAGAAGGCCTCATAGAGGACACAATAATGAGTGTCATACCTATCACTAGTTCTGGACGTGAGAGCAAAGCGGTTTACAGAGTCCAGTGGCTTTAAAGTTGTAGCTGCAGCATGCTTAAAGATTACCCCACTGTAATCCAGATCAGAAAAAAACACCACTTCAACAATCCTCATCCTATGAAGCAAAATCTGTGCAGAAAGACAACAATCTGCCACAGTCACACGAGTGTATTCAGACTTGGTTACTTTCCTAATTCCTGTTTCTTAAGTCAGTTAATGTAGAGAAGTGTGAGTGTTCATTACAAATATTCATTGTCTTGGAGGACTGCAGGAATTTGTTTTACTTACATTAAGTAGAAGTTTAAGCTTAATAAGAGACTCTTAGAGAATATTATGAGTAAGTTGCTGTTGGCTAATTGTCTAGAATCTGAAATTCATTGTAAAGTATTATCATGTCAGTGGGGTTTATAGCAAATATCATGAAATAAGATATATATGGTGAGATATATAAGTTACAGCCAAATAACCAGCAGCCACAAGATTAAAATCAACCATGTCTTATTTTTTTCTTTGTATGATAAAATGTCACTTTTATCACTGGATACAATAAATAATCAAAACCATCCTTTTTTTATTGCATAAGGAAGACCTGTGCAAAATGTCTAAAAAAGTCAATCTGACCATTAAAAAACCATAAAAACCTCAGAGCACTCACATAAATCTGATTCATGGTGCAATATCTGCTTCAATAAGCAGGAAGTGGATGAAAAATTATGGTTACAGTATCATCATGAATTTTAAAATCACAATGGTAATATTCTTTTCTGAGTGGAATCACTTTAAAAAGGCTTCAGGCTGTGCTGGGCTCATTTCCTCCCTTGGGTACGGTTGAAAACTAGATTTTTATTATTTATTATTTATTAATTTTTTCATTTTTTATTTTTAAGTAAAAACACAAATTGATGCTTAGCCTTGTAGACGGGCATCTTCAAAAGCCAGGACCAAGTATATAGAAATTTCCTGCCGATAAAGCTTGCAGTCAGTACAGCCAGAGCTTCAATATGGCGCCCTACACTGTGGTTAACTGTCATACACTATAAAAAGAAATGGAATAGCTTTTCTTTTTTTTTACCATTGTCTTTAATGCATAAGATTACATGTCACCCAATTTACATCAGTGCTGCACAACTTGGCAAAATGCACAACTGTGTTTTTTTATAATGAAAAAACAATATTAGTCTGTATGCTCATGGAACATAGTAGATTTTTAGTAGTTGTGAAAAAATGTTTTCCTCAACAAATAACAAACCATTATTAATTTTATACACTTGCAGTTTAAAAGTACAACATTAGAAGACTTGCGCAGAAGTATTTTCAGTGCAGCATCATTTGGTTAAGAGTTGGTTTTAATTGATCCTTTTTGTTCTCCTTTGTTTTAGCCTAGTTGGAGTTCTATCAATGTTTTTCAATATCATTTTTTATTATAGCTGTGGCCTGTCTATCATGCATTTTTAATACATACAAATATGCTAAAATAAGTGCCACTTGCTAAAGTGTGGGCTTAAATTTCCATGCCCCCCAGCACAAGTAAGTGCCCTGGTTGGGGCACCCCAGTCTAAAAGTCTAGACACACCCCTGCTGCTCAAAATCTGCTTGTACACTACATTGCTTTCCTCATTGACTGACAGATTTATACTGAACAGAGAGTCAAGTTGGTGGACATGAGGAAGTAACAGTGCAAGGTGGGACTCAACTTTTCCCCTGGTGAAAATCAAACAACTTCTTAATACCTCTGACTATGACTATAGTTTACAATCCTGTTAAATTCTTTTGTGGCATTACAGAATAACAGAACCCACTTTCTGTTTCACCCATGTAAGGGTGAGGTTAAGTCCTGTCTCTAAAACATGACTTTACACAAAACTACAGGCAACAGGAAATGAGGTTAAGTGTTGAAACTTGTTCTCCAATTTTCCATTATCATGTAGCAAACAGCAGATTATTCAAAAGCCTCTCTAAACCCTGATTCACATTAGCACATTTGGCTTTAGTTCTCACACAGAGGGGAAATAGCACTGAGTGTAATGCAGGAATAATCTTAACTTCCTACTTTAATAAGACTATTAGTTGGAGTGCAAGAGTCAGAGCCACGGGGGCAAGACAATGAATGTAACTAATCTTCCTGTGTGGCTGCAATGATCATTTATAAAAGAGAAATACTAATTAAAGACACAGAGAATTTTGAGAGGAAGAAAGAGACGAAGATGTATTATTTAAAGAGGAGTCTGGGAGCTTCAGAGGAGCAAGGACTGAAGGGAAGAGATTAGCTTTCTGGAGGAAACAGGGACACTGATTGCTTTGTTGACCAGGAAAATTAAGCAGACTCGACCAGTGATGAAGCACAAATGAGAATTTGATTTGACATTGGGTGGAGTCGCCTGAGGGAAAACCTCTAACCGAAGTGCAGACACACAAACAAGCTGGACTCCACATCAAAACCATCACGAGCACTTCAGTAAATCGACTGCATCTGTCTTTGGTCACACATGTCAGCAGTGAAACCACACAGAATTGGCAGAGAGTTGGCTCATCTGGACACTCTCTTCAGTTAATTACTGAAGACTAAATGATATCACTGAGTCGCTATAGTGAGCCAGTAGTCAACACACTCCATGAGACTGTGACCTGCTTTGAGCCCGGCTGGAAACTTTTGAAATGCCATCTTGCTTTCTGAGAGAGTGAGCAAATTACAGATGGCTATAAGTGCAGACTGTACATTACAGTTTGTTCAAAACAGCAGGAACTGCAATTTGTGTAATTCGCCTGATGCATCAGAGTTTAACCTTGTATAGTGAAAACAAGCTTTAAAAGAAAACCTGCAAAGTAATTTCTAGGCATTAGTTCATGAATCACTGTTTTGAAAATTGCATTTTTTTTCTGAAAGACCATATTTTAAACATGAAGCAGACATGAAAGTGGTTTGTGATACTTTGGTGGGGTGGGCCTCAAACACCAAGGTTAGCTCATGGCTCTGCCTTCAATAGGCTTCCAGGTTGTTGACCAATTAGAGAGGAGGGGGTCCCTGGGCCAGGGAGCCTTAAAGAGACAACAACTAAAACCAAGAGTTTCAGACAGATGCTGAAGTAAAGGATTTACCAAAACACAAGTGAAAAAACAAGGATTTTTAATTTAAACTGTGTGAAACTATTACAGGGGCACCGGAGTGACAGTATGATGCCGTTTAAAAAACAGCACAATATCCTGTTCTCAGTGGAGCCAAGCCTGCCAGTCCAGGTATTAAATTAGAGGTTTTTAGGGACCAGCAAAGACATCGTGGATATGTACTGAACTGATTCAGTTACTATCCTGGGGAAATCCTTGGCCTTGTGACTCTTGTGGTCCTGGAAACATTCTGGTGGGTGTAGGTGGATGAGCGCACACAAAACCAAACTGCAGCCAGAGCAGAGTGCTTTATTTACTCATGTCCATTATTGTCAAATTAAAATGTAGACTTTACAATAAGATCCATCCTTGGAAAAGTATTTGTCTGAATAAAAGAGGAAGTCAAGGCTGTGTTATATCTGTCCATATTGCCAGAGGCAAGGCATCCTGCAATGTTCTTGGTCTTACATTAACCAGATCTCTGAGTCCACGTCTTTGCTTCAGAGCTCAGGAAAGGCTCCACTCTCGGAGTTCATAGACTGAGCTTTAGGAGTGGATGAAGCTTCTCAGTTTGGTAAAATGAAGCATGAAGCAAACATGCTTTAAATTCAACTTTAGAGGGAGGCATCTAAAATGAGCTGGAAGTTGAATTATTTGAAGCTGATGAGGTACAAGCTAATTTCTTAGTTCAACAACAACAATTTTCTTTAAAAAATTTTGTGAGGTAAGATTTTTTTATTTGTATATTATCACTTCTTTTAAAGCAAACATACGCTGCACAAGCATTCTCCAGGTGGCGTGAACGGTGTATTCAATAGAATGAAGCAAAGCAAATATGTGAATGGCACGAGGTCTAGACGCACTAAGTAAGCATTTTTTTTGTTGAAGAAATATTTAAAAGCCATCTGTCGCCACAGTTGGATACTGAAATATGGCCTGCTACCTGCTATTTATGGATGTTGCTTATGTGTCTCTGCTCGGAACAAATGTTAAAAGTGAACAGGTTCATCTGCTGCTCATCACTCTCAGATTTCAACCTCTTCAGCTGCTCAAACCTGTTGGGCTGTGATGGCAGAAGAGTGACACACCTGATCAATGGCTAAGTACCAGGGAATTTGCACTTTTCATACCTGTTGCATGTTGTTGGCGAGCCTATGTGAAGTGAAAATAAACACAAAGAGATTGGCACAACCAAAGTGGTCACCCATTTTAAAAAAGCAGGAAAGAAAATAGCTTACACACTTGGTTCACTTGACCTCATTAAATCCATGATGTTTGTTAAAAAATAACTATAATCTTGAAATGTGTCTTGATGTCTTTGTCTCATCGCTAGCTTTCATTCCTGAAGCTGCTTATCAATCATCAGAGAGCAGGGAATTGAGTTTAAGGATTACACAAAGCACAACCTGGCAGGCAGCACTGAGACATGGTGAGGATATTTGAACTTTCCACCCTGAGCGTGGCTGTACATGAAGATGGTCCCCATGGGAGTATTGTCTGTGGCTTCAGGCAGCGCTGGGCTGAAGATGTAACCACGGTGCTCCGGCAAAAAGGATCAGGTCAAGCCTGTTTGCAAGTCAAAGGGGGAGTGCTGAAAGTAACATGGCAAAAAAAAAAGTCCCCTTTAAAAGAAGGTATAATCAAAATAACTCAGACCTTAATTCAGCTGTGTGTGGGTGTTCCCATGTTTTAGTTGTTAAAGTGTGTGCATGTTAACATGTTTGATAACCTGGGTCAGACAGTTAGGGTTAAGTTTTTGTCAGGGCCAACTCCAGCTATACACTCATTTTCACTAAATAGGGGTTAAAATGCTTATGAGCTCTATTTTGTGATCCTAATGCTATTGTGGTTCATTGTTAAATCTTGATGTATTGTCCGTACTTGTCATAAATGTTATGAACTCTGCTTTGATGCTACATCACAGTTTAGCAGTGAGAAGAAAGATCTGGGTTCCTCCTGAAAATGTGCCTGTGATTTGTTTAGGGATAAAAGTGGGTACAGGAGCCTGACTCTCTGACAGAAAAGGGACAGAAGAGTAGAAGAAAGCTAAACAGGAGAGTGATAGAGCATAAGCTACAGGCGAAAACACAAGCTAGAGGCTACAACAAGCTGTTTGTGCTAATGTTCATTCCTGTCCACATGCAGCAGTTATACTGCAGTGATGTGTTCAAATCTGAGTCTATCAATAAAATGAAGAGTCAGATTACATTTGCTCTGTTTGGTAGATGTGCACTGGTAGGACATAACCAGGATTCATGGTATTGATATGTCCCATTGCACAGAGTAGCCGGCTATTTAACTATGTTATAAAATCACAAAGTTTATTTTCACATTTCAAACATCAGCACAACCCAACTGTTGATAAATACATTACCTTGCTGCTTCGTATCTGGTGAAAAGTTGTCTTGAACAAAGAAAAGTAGTGTTAAAAAGAAGGTCCAATCTACTTTCACTTTCCAAACAAATACAAACATGACAGTTTGTGCGAGTCCTCTGGGCAAAAAGTGTCACTGTCACTTTAAATGCATACATATATATAAACTTTATAGCATCAGTTGTTGGCTCTCAGTGACAAGAATTCAGAAATTAAATGGCAAAGATGTTACCAATAAATAAGGCTCATGTGACAAAATCATGTTCTTTTCAGCCATTAGACACTCCATTAATCCAGCATTCTCCCTGTATCAGAGCGACTCTCATTATTATCGTAAAGATCTGAAAACACTAAGGTTGAACCCAGAGTTTTATCTGTTTAATCCAAACCTTGTTCTTCTTTTTTCTTAGTTCACAGTCAAACGTTACTTGATGATTAAAGCTTCTTCTGGAGAGAAAGTTAATATATTTCTTTCTTTTCTATTTAAAAAAGCTTACCTGCTTCATCAAAACTTTGTTTTTGCAGTTTGAAAGTTTTGGTTGATAGTTCAAGCAACACAAGGACACGACTTGATGGCTTTAATCATAGAGTGATTATAATACTGTTTAAATCTGATTGGTTCCCTTCAAAGCAGTGTGAAAAATGAAACTGGCGTACTTTTTTGAACTATTCAGTCTTTTTCTGAGCAGTCTGTTTGTGAGATCTGGGGAAAAGAAAGTATTTAAGGCCTTTGAGTTTGTATTTCTGTGTAACTTCAGAGAAGGGAAAAGATTTTTCAAACAGCAGTAACATATTAAACCTCTGAATAACCTCAAAAATATGAGTGTTTATTCAAATATACCCACAGTTGCATAAGAGCATTAGAGACAGTGTTCATCACATGATTTAGAGATGAAATCTAACAGTACAAACACTCTACAGTCATTACTTTCTCATCGCAGAGTGGAGTCATTATCTTTTAAAAGCTTCAATTCAAAAACTTTGACTGAAGTTGGCAGGCTTTGAGTGTGATGTCCGTATTCAATGGTAGCATTAGATACCGCAGAGGCATATAAGCAGGTGGAGTTAGATCAATCTAATCTCCAGATTACAGATAAAATCACTGAGCATGTTGTGTTTTCTGAATACTGTTTATTGATTTTTTTTTCTCCACATTTAGGTAAACCCTGAAATTGAAAACAGAGATATAAATCATCACAATAAGTCCACAGTACCCCTCAAGACCCAACACAAGTAGCTCATAAAACACAATCAGGGAATAATTTGTAGATAATAAATTTAGCATACAGTCTGTGGGCCATTTCACAGCCAGTCCTCCTATAAATGGCTCAAAGCTTCCTTCATCTTAAACACATTTACATATTTAGAACTGCCTCTGCATAAAGATTAAAGAAGTGAAGTTGAAATTTCTCTACCTGTCACATCAGCCAATTTTCAGCAGTGAGATAAAACTGAGAGGAGCATGTAGCATTCAAAGCCCTGCTTATGAGCGCTAGAAATTTCCCCATTCATGTGAAAGTAAATAGGCTTTTGTGAGAACCATAACAATGTGCTTTCCAATCATATCACCTTTCTTCGAGGCCTCTGACTATAAAGACTATCACACTCCGTCTTTGTCATTTACAGAGACATTTGAGTGTTTATTTCCCCTTTAAACATTCATTCAGCTGCGATTTGATATTACAGACGCATAAAGTAAGAAAAGATGGGAAACAGAGTCAATCAGCACTCAATGGAGAGGAGAATAAATGGGATTGGGGGTAAGAAAAAATGGTCCAAATATGGGAAAGGGAGGAAGGAAGGAAAGGGTTAAAGTGTTCATTTCAGATTTTAATATCCCATTTCCCTGTTCATGCAATCACCAAATCACCTCCTGCACCGCAAAAGGTAGTGATCCATTACAGCATGATAGCAGCCATTCTGACTTGATGAACTGAGTCAGACCGCTCACATAAACCCAAAGCAGCTGTCAGATTCACCCTAAACCACATGAACTGCTAATAAATTCTAACTGCTCTGTGTTTCTCTGTTTGTCCTTTGGGGTAATTTAATTATATTTCTTAAAGTGATGTTGTCATCCATTACGCCTGTCCTTGTTTCCCCTACTTCGCTAAATACTCCAGGGATCATCTTCCTGCAGGAGGAATTACAGTCACCCTGGACTCCTCCACACTGCAGTGTCCCTCCTGTTATTTTTTAGCCAGATAAAGTGGCATTTTCTCCCCAGGGCTCACCAAGCACAACCAAATATTTACAGAGTCACACTTTCTTAAATCCACATCACAGCCATCATTTGTGCCCCGCAGCGGCAGATGGGAAGCGTTCTTGGCACAGAGCGGGCGACACAGCAGGACGGGAGAGGTGGAGAGGGAGGATGAGACAAACCGGGGGATGAGGGATGTGTTTGGGCACATCATCACCACATTTTTAACAAATCCCATGAAAAGAAACAAACCAACAATGGAACAATGACGCTAACAAGATTTTTCTTTTGATGGTAAAATGGCTGAATCCTGCTGAAATCTTCCTGCTGATTTGACGAGTACAACAAACAAGTATTTATCCATGACTGAAAATAATTCTAGCATTCACAGTTGTCTCTTTTTTGAATTGAATTAGGGTAAAACCGAAGTGCATAACTGTTTTCAGGAATGTTTTGCCCTTTAACGCTGCAGTCACCACTTTGTAGAACACCTTTGCCACCTTCGAGGATCAGGTTTTTCAAAAACTTGTGCTGGCACCATCCACAATCTCTGTTTCACTGGCTCTTATTGTCACAAGGTCATGAAAGTTGTCTTGCAGCACTTTCCCTTCCTTTTCATTTGAGGGCATCCTACAAATCAGACCATAGCACTGTCAAGAGCCTCAAACCTGGATTGCACCTTGAAAAAAAACAAGTGTGGTTTGTGTTTTCAAACTGCTGTGAAGAACAGAGAACAGTTTGGGGTGACCATAGTCTGAAAACCTGAAAAGAGGAGCCCCTACCCAGCCTCTTGGAGGTTGTGCAAAAATAATCAAAGATACTCAAAGAAAAAAAATGAGCTTCATAACTCATACATTTATTCAGAAACACTCCTTTTCTGTTGGCGGTGAACATTTTATAACGTTAACATAAATAATATAAAGAAGCCCCTCTCCACCTGTTAAAAAAAATATGAAATGAAATACTGGCTTCGTTGACATTTTTTCCCCATATTCAGTAAAAAGTTTGAGATACAAAGTCAAAATTTCTACTTTTAATCACAAAATTTTGACTTACTTTCTCATAATTGTGACTTGATTGTCCCAAAATTTGAACATTTTATCACAGAATAATGAATTTTATCTCCAGATTTTGACTTTTATCTCAAAATATTGACTTGATATAGGTAAAGAAAAAGAAAAAGAAAAAACTCTCATCGAAGCCAAATTTTCATTTTTAGTTTTAGTTAAAGTTAATTTTAGATTTTGAGGTGTCAGCTATGCAGACAGTGCAGCTGCAGATGGCACCTTCAACTGGTCACAACCACGATAAAGAGAGTGGTGCCACCGTATATCTGCAGTTTGTCAGTAAAAGTTCATTGCCGCCTCTGCATTTTCTATCTGAGAGTGAAGCAAGCAGTCAAAGCATGTTTTCCTGCAAGCTCGACAACTTTACAGGTGCTGAATAATGCCAACGGCTCGGTGCAGCACCTTATTGTATTTATCAATGGTTTGTAGAAAAAGCTGAGAAAAACCCGGGCATTTTGGGAAATTTTCTAAAGTCCCACTGGACATAATTTCACATCAGGACAAAAGACATGTTTGGGTAAAAGAGAGCGTTTGGTCACCCTAGAACAGTTAGACTAATCATAAATAGTCTCAGCACCTGAAAGTGAATAGAAGTGCTGAACAGAGGCTTCTGCTCCAGCAAAGCTCGTCCATTCAGCCATTTTCACGCGTACTTCAATAGACACTGCTCCGTGTGACATCACTGGAAAATGGCTGCCTCGTGAATATGGTCTATTGAACCATTAAGTCAAATTCTACAGCTCTTTCTCAAACCGGTCCCTCTCCACTTCCACGGCAATACAGAGTGCACTCTGTTTAAAGTCCCACCAACAGCTGAGCATGGCAGCCTTCACGAGGTGGAGGGATTAGATACAGCTGCAAGCCTTGGGACAAACTCCCTTCACTCCATTTGAGAGCATGTAACCATGGGGACTTAATGTCCCCATGGTTACATGCTCTCACAAAAAATAAGTAAGACTCAAGAAATCCTCCTTAAAATACTCCCATCGTCCTGTTTGCTTTTTACTCATTGTTTTCAATGTGATGTTTATAATCTGTTTTATTTTCATAGTAGCATACATGCCAATTTAACATTCTATAATGAGGAAAAGGCCATTTTCAGGACTCGGGAGGAGTTAATAAGTTTGTAAGAATGGATTTTTGCCTGGTATTGTGGTTCTGGGCTTGAGAAAACAGTTAATGTCTGTGTGATTTACATTAAGCTGTTCAGGGTTTCCCAAAATAAAAAAGCATGTTTTTACTTGTCTCAACTCACATGTGCTTTATCCATTCTTCCGCCAGGCAACTGTAAGGGTTTTGGGAGGAAAAAGCTTCGGCATTTTTACTGTGGCCCTCATACTGGGAAGAGATTGCTTCTTCTGAGTGTTTTGAGTTTGGTCCCACAGTGATGCAACGAAAGGAGTCATTTGCATTAAGTTGTTTCCAGCAATGTGTGGGTACACTGGCTTCCTCTAGCAGTCCAAAAACATGCTCATAAGGTTTGTGTGTGAGTGTGTGTGTGTGATTGGTTGTCTGTCTCCACAAGATTGTCCTGTGATTGGCTGATGACCTGTGCAGGGAGAACCCAGTCTCTCACCAAATGACAGCTGGGACAGGCTCCAGCCTCCTACGACCCTGAAAGGGAAAAGTGGTAAAGATAATGAATGGATGTGGCAGCACCACTTCTTCTACCTCTCTTCCAGTGCTTCTGCTACTTTCTGTGCAAATGCGGTTTTGCTCCAGAGTTACTGAGTCAAGATGTCAAAGGCTATAGCCAGACATGTCAGCCACCTGCCACCAGAGGACCAAAGGAAAACAGTGGTTACTTTAACGACAGCGTGAGGCTTCAGTTGGTGCTAATTTGTTTGTGCCAACCATCTCGCCTGGCACAGCTTCAAAGCTGGGTTTGCTCCAACACCGACCCTCAGAAAGTGTCTTTACCAACAGTTTGTGACCCAACGACTGCAGATGTGCCATCAGTAAGTGTTCCCACCATAGAAAACATAAACACTTTGAACTGGCTCAGATTCTACTGGGTCACTCACCAAGTTCTCTGTGGGTGAGTGAGTGAGCATGTGAGCGTGTGTGTGTGTGTGTGTGTGTGTGTGTGTGTGTTACTGCCTCTGTGTCAGTTCACACACTTTCCCACTTTAACAACACAGGCAGCCACTCAGAGAAGCACCTCACTGTCATAGCACCGCCACCTAATACCTCCTCAGATCACTACCTGGATAACGACACTAGACACCGAGGAGCCACAGAGCCTCTACAGATAACGAATTTATGATTCTTGCTGCAACTCCACTCAAAACCTTGTTCACAAGGCAACCGTACAGTGGCCGGTGGGTGTCAGACAAATTGTACACACCACAACAAGAATACAAAAGCTACAACGCAAATGCAAAAGCGACAGCACAACATATATAAAACCACAACAGAAGTTAAGAGAGCTCAATTTTCCAAAATTCTCTGTGAAAATATACACTACTGGATATCAACTAAGATCTCATCACTGGAGCCTTTCACAAGAGCAAGTTTTTTACCCACCAGCCACCGTAAAACCAGGATATGAACAACTAAAGTATTGTTGGATTTAACCTTTAATTTATGAAGCACAATAGCTAAAATGATGCTTTTTAACTGAACACACCTACAGTAAACAAGCCCCTGCATACACTTGCTGTTGAGAAGTCAAAGAACGTACCACCATGCAAACATGTGAAGAAATGTGCAGGAAAAGAGTGTTACTGACAGCAGCACAGGCACAAGAAGGGGGGGAAAAGTAGCAAATGTATAGTTTTCAGAACTTTTTTCAAGGTCTGAGTCCTCATTCAGAATAAACCTCCTTGAAGCTGAACCCAAAGGAAATGCAAGTGAATTTTAAATTATGAGAAGACAGACTGAGATGTTGTTGGTGTCAGTCTTTTAATGGGATTTGTAACAATCACAAACATATACAAAAGTGTCAGCCTGATCCTCTTATGGACAACAGAGGAAGAGTTATTCTCAGCTTTAAACTCATCCCCCACAAACTGCTCAAGACTCGTTGCATTACTTATCAAAGATTCCTTGTTGATGATTCTCAATTAATGATCTAATTTTCCACACCAGCGAGCTGACTTCCTCCAGCCCACAAACAGACGGGGCAGAAATATTGGAGGCAGGGAAGGGAGACATAGTCACCTCACATGCATATCGTTGGGGAGTGTTAAGAGGAATTCCTCATACATCGCCAACTCTGAAACCTGCTGCGTGTTAGACCATATATCACAATGTGTCCCAGCAAAGAGAGGACAATGTAGTTGTACAATTACACATCACCCTCTGGCTCTGGAGGTTTTAAGGAGCTCAGCAGTAAGAGAGATAGTGACTACGGAGCAGCAATGGGAGGATATGCTGCCATAAACACTCAATAAATGCTGATACATCACAGCAGGGACATAAACAGCAGACAGATGTCCATAAAATAGTTCAGACTTTGTTATTATGCGTTTCTTTACTGTCTTAGTGCAAATTAAATGTAACACTGACAATGAGAAAAAATTCATTAAATGTGTTACAGGATTTATTTTGATTGTTACAAACATTTACCTGAAAATCTGCAAGGCCCATATTAGTATGATTTACTATCAATGTGCTTATGCATATCTAAACTTCATAATGATAAAACACAGCAGCAAGAAAAGGAAAAGAGGTGTTAGAGATAACTTAATTGAAAAACATCACACTGGATCATTCACATACAAAAGTCTGACAGGTGTCGTGTACACACTATTTATAGGGCAGGGGCTAAAAGAAAATAAAGGCACATCCAGCAAGTGTGTTGCTACTCAAGAGAGCACTTAAGCATGCGTTTTACAGTAATTGGGCCATGAGGAGGGGCGACCACCCCTGACTTATAATGTTGTGAATAACTCAGGACAGGACATCCATATGGTCACCTCTTGTAAACATAGTAAACATGACCCTATTTGAGGGCACTAGTTTTCCTGTTTGTCCCTTTTCCCCCTTTGTTTGCTCTCGCTCTGCACAGGTGAACTCACTGATTGACAATTTGGAACACCTGCTCCTGAATTTTAAAAGCCCAAACGCTGCCTGCAGCAGGGAGAGGCATTTGGAGTGAAGCCTGTTGCCTCTCATGCAGGGATTTTTGTCCTCCTGCTGCATCTTGTTTAGTTTCATATTTCTTGGATGCTTTGTTTATTTGTTGCGCGTGATGATAAACCTCAAGGCTGAGTGTTTCGAGGTGTTTCTTGTGTATTGTGAATGGATCATATTGGTGGATAGTTTTTAGCTTCTTGAGATTGTTGTGGCTTGACCAGGATTTGAAATAATCAGTTCAATAATTTCTTAACCCTAGAACATCATTGCTTGAAAAAGTTTCACCATCACTATTGTTGGGTGTATTTCACCTGATGCAACAAAAAACCAATAAGAAATGCTTCTCATCAAAATATATTGAAGTGGGATGACACATGGCAAAGTGAAGTACTCTCTGTAGACTTTTGCAGATGCAAGGTCTCATAAAATGGAAAAAAAGGTATAATTTGTAGATCAAAAAGGAAATGCATTAAAATTGGTGAAAAATCAGGCAGTCAAAATGAAAAATTCATGTAACTTATTGAGCTGAGAACTTTTTTCTTCAGTTTATACATTCCTTGAATATGTGTCCCTTGTCCAGTGAAGGTAACGAGAAAATTTCAAATTTTTCTATTGATGAAAATTGGTAAATAAATTCTAGCCCTTGAACTCTGACAAGGGGTTAAAAACAACATGTGCCTGTTGAAAAATCTAGGGATGGGAGCGAGGAAACACGCCTACCTCTGATGACATCATTGAGCAGCACAAAGTGCCCATGAAACTCAGACAAACACAGCACAATGAAAATCATGTAAAGGACATTGGTGAGGATACACCATTAAATATTTAAATTCAATGATATTGACTTTAAATAACTATTGATTTCATAATTTCTGTGAAACTGTTTGTAGTTTTTGTTTGAGGGTTTTAATCAAACCAGGAAATAAGCTGGTGGTTTTACAACTGCAGATGAGACCTCCCATCTTTATGGGTCAGGTTTCTGCTCAACCTGTTTGAATTCTAATTTGCAGAACCACCTGTTCTCTATGCATTATCCCTTAACCTGTAGCTTTGGCTGCTCAAGGTGCCACATAAATATCTATGCCAATGAGTTCTTCTGTCTCTTCTTGCTGCTGCTGTTACTGTTAAATCCTGAAAACAAAATAACTGATTCACAAATAAATAGATTGAATCAATTACAATCAATGTACCTTCTATTAGCTGCAGTCAATTCCATTATCAGCTCTTTGTTAGATAATTTAGAAAATATTCTAGATGGTTTCATCCATTTACAGAGTTATCATTTATTCATTTATCACTTTGAACTAACAATGTGTGATTAGCATTTGTTATGGTGTCAATCAGAAGAAACCTTTACCCCTGCTAGTCTGAGCTGTGTTTGTGTTGTTCTTAATCGGATTTATTGAACATATTTGACATTCATTCTGACGATGATTTGTCACTAACTACATTATTCTGTACACAACAGTTGAGCCTGTTAAATATGCAGGATGTTATTAATGCAGAAGCATAGAAACATCTGTAGAATGTCGACTGTGTCCCATTATTACTCATATAGGAGGGCAATAACATTTAGCACAAATACCACATGGACACAACTGTTTGCTGAGATGTTAAAAGACAAGAAAGGTAAAAATGTGTTATAATATTTACTGAGTTAGATAATTGTAAAATGTTTTTGCATAACAAATCCGCTTGGATTCCTCGGTTTTAGTGGGTTTGTTTTATCTTATTATTGTTTCTCTTGTAAGCCTTTTCTTAAATTTCAGTGCTCAGCACCTACTGTTTGAACTTTAACCTCAAAGGATAAGAGGCTTATTGTAGAAGTGTGTGCCTCAGCCTTAAAAAGTGTGAAAAACTGACCAGCACACCAAAATACATATTTGATGAGTTAACCTGAAACAAACAAGAGGGTATCTGGAGTTGAAAAGAGTGAATGTTTGTTTAGTTGTTGGAGACAGAGATGTTGGAGGCCTTTAGCGCCAGGTTATTTGAGGGAACAGTTTCAGTGACTCCAACTGCGTTTGCTCTCCCAGCCTAAGCCTCATGGGAGAGAAAGTGAAGGCAGCGATCGATCCAGAGATCTGCTCTGCATGTGGGCAGGGAGGCAGGAGTGCAGTACGCTCCTTTATTTCCCACTAACCGACATGAATGGGTTTTATGGCAGGAGGAGGCAGGAGAGCTTTAGAGTTTGCAGAGAGGTCAGAGCTGAGTCCAGCTCCCTGCTGCAGTAAATGGCTCCATGCCAGGCGCAGAGAACAGATCTGGATGCTGCTGTTGATTTTCTGTCACACCTTTCTCATCTATTTGGGTCCAAAACAACATCTGCCAGAACCACCGCAGGATCAAGAAGGTCACCGGGGACAGATGTTCCCTCTGTATATAACTGAGCGCTTGCAGAGAGTGACCTTTTGTTGGCTTTGATATCTGGACTTTTTAAGCAAAATTTAGCACGACTTTATTGAAGACAGAGAACTTGGCACAGTGCTAGTCACCAATATTTCTGAGCTGTTGATACAAAAATAAGACCAAAACCATGAGGTGTTGATGCATCTCTCATTCATTTTGACTAACCTCTCTCCTTAAACAGATTCTGCAAATGAATACAAAGCCTTCTGGGACATCATGCTGGTCAAAAATAAATAGATAAATAATCATTTCCTGTGTTTGTGTAATATGATCCAAACCTGTTTCATCTGGTTTACTTGTAGGAAGTAAAAGTGCGTGTGGCTTTTGCAAGAGTACTTATGTGAAACATGTAAATATGGAGTGAAGAAACTGTTTCATAGGGAAAAAAAGACTGTGTTTGTTTGGGACTATTTTCATCTACATGTTGAAACATATTGAGTTCTCTTTTCTGTTTCAGAGACAGAACTCTGCATTTTTGGGTAAATGACACAAATATGACAGAAAATGTCATACAAAGACACAACAAAACAGGTTTTGTATTTTTTAAAGATTTTAAGAAAATCAGAGGCCAATAGGATGAAGATACTCCAAAACTCAAATGACCAGAAATTATTAAGTGTCACTTGAATGTTCATAAAAAATTCATTTGTATTTCTTTTTTTGTTTTTATGAATCAGTGTTCCTGAACTACTAACACTGTATTGTATGTTTATGTAATTTTAATGTTTTCAAGCCCTAAGAAAGAATTAAAAAATTAACAAACATACAAAATACTGATTATCTGCTTCCATACAAAGCTCCTCACACATGAGTAAAGTGTGTGTGTGTGTGTGTGTGTGTGTGTGTGTGTGTGTGTGTGTGTGTGTGTGTGTGTGTGTGTGTGTGTGTGTGTGTGTGTGTGTGTTTGTGTGTGTGTGTGTGTGTGTGTGTTTGTGTGTGTGTGTGATCTCTTTGAAAGTGAGCTCAGGGGCTATGCATGAAAATAACTGTGAGCATCATGGGGGATAAATAAATTAATAATGAAGATATAACAACACAGATTTCTTTCCTCATCGTGCTTCATCCACCCCCACCACAAACACCCACCCACCCACATACACACACACACACACACACACACACACACACACACAAAGCCACTACAGCTCCCCCTGCGCACACACACACACTGTTACGAGGCGTTTCCATGCTAATTATTCTGCTTCGATGTTTGTGCATAAGAGCACATTTCATGTTTCGTATCGCAGCTCATGACACTTTCAGCACATATGTGGCCCCTGAATACATTTGAGCTGCTGTGAGGCTGCAGTTATAGCTGCAGGCTGTGAAAGCTGCCCCACACACACACAGACACACACACACACACACATATGGGCTCACAGTGACTTGGTGACTGTTAATAAGCAGCGTGGAGTCCACAATGGACTTAATTGTGTTTTCCAATAGACTTGATTGTGAAGCCGGGGTCCTGTGTGTTGCATGGCAGCCTTGTTTGTGCCTGTAGAAGCACTCATGCATTACAGGGGCTTGACCCAGATCACAGATAGACATGATACTGCTTGACAGGTTGTCCTTTTGAAAGCCCAGGGTCCTGAAAGGCAGACTGGCCACTTACAGGCTCCATGTCTGATACGATGGCAGCGAAAAGATCCATCTATGTGAAACATAGCAATATGTCTGGCATGTTTTATTTCTGAAATCTTGGTATTTTCAGCTGTTTTATGTAGATTTTGAGTGAAATATTCAAACAATAGATGTCTTGTTTTTATGGCTTCACTTTTGCACAGGAAGGAAGTATTATTGTGCCCTTTTTTTTAAAAAAAATTAACCTGGTGATTTTGCACACCAAAAGAGCCCTTGTGTCAAGTTCTTTTGAGCTGAGGTCAAGAGGCTGCGGAGGAAATCCTCAAAATATTGAATTCAATCCTCATCTGGTTGTGTGAGACTCACAGCTTTGATGTCATACATGTAAACATCATTCTCACAATAAACCCAGCTAAGATCTGTTTCTCGTTCTAAAAATACCGTCTTGGATGGGCCCACACACACCAGGATGTCAACTTAAGCACAGTTTCCATGGCATCTGCGAGCCTCCTCAGATTATATTTATTCATTATACATGGGGACGTGTGAGCAACACATTAAAGATGCATACGGACAGCTTATCCCAAAGACTTTGAAGGCGCTCCTCACCAAACAAACAAAGACAATGTATTATTCAAATAATCTCATGTCGGGAAAGTGTACCACAAATTCGTCTGCTTTGAGTTATTCAGAGTTAATGAGGCTGAATTTATCCTCTGAGTGGTGTCAACTGAAGGACGTGTACTTCATGTGGAGAGGAAGTGACTGCTCATCCTGAGAGAAAATTTACATCTCGTCGTTCAGGGCGACTAACTCGGCGTGACTTTGTGAGCGTTAATCCAACAACTTTGCTGCTCTGGTTATTTTTAGTCAACAAGATTTAACTTATTTTCATTCTGTGTACTTATTAACGTTGAGGCGCAGCAGGAGCTTCAGCTTACAGTGGGGGGAGGCCAGACTGCTGCTCCTCTCCTCTTACAGAGTCAGCGAGAGTGCGGAGCAGAAAGGCATCAAGAGAAATCCTTCAACATGAATTTATGCAGTATGTGAAATCAAAAAGCTAAAGAAAATGTACAAATTGGTAAAACACAAGCTAATCAAAATTAAATCCTCACTTCTCTGACACTTGTTGCACTTCAATAGAAAAAAAATCAGAAGCTTGTAACAAAAAATCAGGAGAAAGTGTTCAGAAAAACCTTGATGAACAACACAAGTTTAAAAGAGTATCCAAGGTGTCGAAAGCAACACTTTGTCACGTCCTCCAGGGTCTGTAAGAACACAGTCGGCTTTTAAAAATGAAACACATCCGGTGATTTAAACCTGGAAATAAAAATACCTGATTCCTGCAGAGATGGCTGTTTGAATAAAGCCTGATGTAGTCTGGCTACAAGAACAGCTCTGTACTCCTCTAAGTGGGCTTGTATCACAAAGTACTCATCAATAGTAAGTGTGTTATTCACAGGTGATCATGGTCAGCTCAGCTCTTTTGCTAAGAGCCTGAGAGCTGTAACGGAAACTTCACTACATAACACCACATACAGGGTCAACATGATGCCATCCTATAATGCAGCTATTTTATGAAAGTCTAAAAGTTCATTCCTGACAGCAGGAGCTCTCTTGGTTTGTGGGTTTGCAGTTTACACACCTGCAAACACCTTAGATTACTCTGGATCTAACCTGCCATGAAGTGAACATGTGAGTTTCTCCATGATCTCTTTCACCTTTGAGTCTTATTCTCCTTTGATTGATTTCACCAAATCACTGGGGGGAAGTCAAAACCAATCAGAATCAAGTATTTATCACATCAGGTAATGTGTTGAAATACTATTTCTATAGTGCAATTAGACACAACAACAAACAATTGTTTAATTTCTATTTCATTTTCACTTTGTTTCAAGTTATAATTTAGATTGAGCAGCATTTGGCAGAACATACTTCACTTTAAAATGAAAACTTAAAATTGTTGGCCTTAAAAAAGATTTCTTGATTGGGTGAATGAAATATTCTATTGAGTTACAAACTACCTCAAAGTAATTATCTTAAGTACCTTTTTTTTTTTTTTACATTTTCTGTGTGTAGTCACTTTCAAGTTTTTTAAGACAAAACTTTAAATCATAGTTTTTTGTTTTTTGGCTATAACTAAATTCTCTGAGTATGTTTCAGTGAAGAGTAGGGTTTCCAACTCAAATCTAAAGAGGTCTTCATTTACATTTTCAATTTCCCACATGTATGACCATCTCTCCTGTTCTATGTAGATTTTATCACCATGAAGGAGTGTTTTTTTATTTGAGTGTTGAATCTCTAACTTTACAGCCGCTCAATTGATCATGAGTTGATAAGTTTCTAAAGTGCAAATAGTTCGGAGGATGTAGTTCAGTGGAAAAGTCTTGGTCAATCTAAAGGTCAGAAAATTGAATAATGCTTGTGTTTTCATTTTTTTTATTCATAGTCTGCCCTCAAACTTAAAGTCACACTCGATATGAATAAAAAGTTCTTGTATCTAAAACTTATTAGTTGGTTCAAATGCAAGATTTCTTGTTGGCCTCAAAACTCGAATATCCAGTCCAGACACTTACTTTGAAATTTAGAGCTTACACAGCTTCCTTGCTTTTACAGTGTAGGTAGTAATGAATTATAAACTTGGCACAAAAAGCAAGGCACTTTGTGTTTGGTTATTTCTCCATTGTAACAATGCTCCCTGGCAATAATTCTTATACTGTTGGAAAGTCAGTGTATTTCACTCTTAAATGGTGACACATTTGTAAGTAATGTGTTCGAAGGATGATGAGCAGAGCTGAGTTTGTGGGTTTTCCATGAAAAACTTTTCATAGCGTCTCTGCTAATGCCAAACAGTTTATTCTGCTGTTTCTATTGTGTCTTGTTTTGTACCTCCACGATCTGACAATCAAGTGCCTGCTTTACATAAAAGCATCTTTGTTTTTTACTTTACATGTCATATCTCATTAGTCATATCATGTATTTATCTCTCCTGTCCTGTTTTTGTGGGAGTATCCCCCCTTTCGTTCCAGATAACTTCATTTCCTGCCCTGAGATGATTTCACCACAAAAGTACTGGTCTATTTGTCCCCACTCCTGTTGTTTCCACCTGTGCCCCATTACCTGGAAACAAATAATCTGTGTCTCTTTGCTGGTTAGTCTTGTCTTTTTAGTGAGTTACCAGAGGCCTGTGTGCTGAATCCAAGGTTATTTGCTGAGATTACTCCTGAAAGCCAGTTTATTACCAAGATCTTTTTTTGTTGTCACTTTGTTTTTCTCCAGTGTTTCTGTGATTTTGTTTTGTTACTTTTTCCCCTTTAAACAGTATATTGCTGTGATTTTTTTTCTGTTAGCCTTGCTTTGTCTTTCTCCTCTGGTGAAGAGCCTCCTTTAGTTGAAACTTTTGAGTCATGCACCTTAGTCCCAGGGTTGTTCTTTGTCCGTACATCCACATAATGAGCAGGTCCCTTTTCTCAGGGGCTGAATCTGGTCCCACCGCATCTTCACCAAAACCAACAAACTATAACACACTTGTGTTTGCTCATTGAGTGTCCACCTGAAATCTGCAGGTTTAAAATAACAAAGAAGAAAGTACTTGTTGGTGCCAACTAAAGAAATTACATTTACATTGAAATTACATTGATTGACGTATTTGTTTAATATATTTTAATTACTGCCGCTTTGATAAAAAAATGATTTAATCAAGTAAATTTAAACAAAACTATCAAATATAAAATAATGAAATCAGAGGCTTGAATAACTAAATATATAGCAAGAGTTGAGTCAATCCAAATCAATTTTACAGGGAAAACTGGTGAAAATGTAAAGTATTTCTAAAAAAGAATTTTACATAAACCATATGTATGCAATAAGTTATTAAGTTTAACTAATTAATCATGTGGAATTTATCTATTTAAACCAATTACCTATATGAAATTGATTTCTGAATATCTGGATGGTATCAATTAATATTTACCAATTTAATGCATAAAATCGAGGCCATATTTCTTATTATTTGGATAAGGATGATTTTGATTGAATAAATTAAATAAAATATATCAACGCATAATTCGTACCACATTGCTTAGTTTCTATTTAATATAAACGATTGTCACTTTGTTACCATAAATTTCATGTTAAATATACTTAAAATCATGCCTCTTTGTTGCAACAACTAACTAAAGGTCAGTTAAAAATTAACATATACAAAGTATATCCTTGTTGAGCCAGTCCAGGCTGTGAGGCGTAGACAGCGTAAAACAATCAGCTCCTTACTCACAGTAACAATAACTGTTGGGTTACATATCACAAAGGCATTCTGGGTACAACCTTCTAGCTGTAGCTTTGCTAAACAGCTGGGAGTTACTAAGGCGTGCGTGAAAGTAGGAACCAACGTGATGGAGGACAAAGTGTCTAGTTATGCACAAAAGGAAAGTGTTCCAAGGAGGGGAGTGATCTAAGAAGAGTTTATAGTATTAGAAAACAATTATTTCAATGTTGAGTGAAGAGGGAAAGAGCCCAGTGGCACTAAGAGTGAATGTAAAAAAAAAAAAAGGATAACACTCCTGTGAAAAGGCCATACAGAAAATCTGTGGTTTTGTCAAAGGTATTTCTACATGACAATCGACAACAGCTGTGGCAGTTAGACATCAACGTCTGTATGGCGTTAATGCTTTGGGTGGAAGTGAATGGTGATTGAAATCAAAGAGTTACCATCAAGTAGCATTTATTTTTCTGTATTTATTTTATTTTATTTTATTTTTTTACATTGTTGAATGTAGTTTAATGATAAAAAATAATAATAATATCAATTTCTACTCGTTTTTTTGCTCAAACAAAAATGTATAAAATTGATTTAATAAATTGTTTTGGGTTTTTTTTTGTTTAAAATAATAATATACCAAACTGCACATAGTCAATTTTTTCATGTATAGGTTACTGTGTCCATTTCATAAATATTAATTCAGCCCAGTCACACTTTTCAGAGTATAGAGGAGCATAGACTCATAGGAGCTTTTTGTCCTCAGAGGCCACCATCATATCACCTTAACACTGTGTAGTAGATCTAGAATCAGTAATTATTTCTATTTCAGCATATTTTTTCTGAACCTTACTTGTCTTGTTTTGAGCACCACTGGAGTGTTGGTGACTCTGTGGCTTCAGCAGCTGAAGGAAAGTGTATCCCAGGTGAGTCTGGATTTGTTTTCCACTGTAGCCTGACAAGATACTTGAGTGTCGCTCTGCCTCCCTTGAAGCATGTCAGTGTTTTTCCTTACTTTACAGCTTTCTTGGTTGCATTGTTGCTTTCAGGGAATCGAGCTTGTGTTGTTGTTTTTTTTATCAGGTAATTTGCTTATAACAGTGCAGTGCATCAGGTGTAATGAAGAATCGATAACATTAGGGCTCACTGTCTGGGTCTGGGTCAGTATCTTTAGCTCCTCATATCTGAGATACCTGCTGCATTAAGCACTGTTTTTATGCAGGACAGTGTGATGTTCCAGCTGAATCCATGCACTGGTTAGTATTCATCTCTCTTCATAATCTAGTCTGTTAACGTTTCTGGCTGTCTCCTCGAGCGTTTAACCTTGTCAGAGATAGGCCTGGATCCATTAAGATTTCCTGAAAGGGTTGAGCATTACAGGCTCATTTAGAATGACTTCCATTTTTAATAAACTGCTTGCAGCCCTGCAGATCAGATACTGAGAGGGGGTGCACTTAACAATGCCTGAGAGATAGATATGCCTCATAATTTATATTACACAAAAGCTTTGGAATTCATCTCCCTCTGATTTCTCCATCTTTTATTTTGCTTTGCTCTTTCCTGCTCTTTGTGGAAGCCTTTCACGCTCTTATTCTGACATGTTTTAAAAGCATCCTCATCATCTTTTCAGGTTTGCCCTGGCTGACGCTGTGCTGTGATTTTTTTATAAGCTCTAATAATGTTTACCTTTTCTTAACAGACTCAGATTATTCTGTTTGTACATGGCGTCACCGCTGCCAACTGCACCTATAAGAGTCGGAGTGAGCTTGTGAAAGTAGATCACTGGCACGGAGAGTGTCCTGTGAGGTGGTTTTACATTTTAACAACACTTTCAGCATCACATGGCATTTGTATCCCCGCACGTTTGCGCCTAAAGATGGCCGACGTGAGCAGAAAGGTAATGATTGTATCTGAGCTGGAGCACAAATGATAGGATGAGAATAAAGCTGATGGGGTTAACAGACAGTGAGAGGGGGGTGATGGGTGCCAGAGGGGAGGGTGAGGTTAATGGAAGTGGAGGAGTAGAAAGTGGAGAGAAGCCTGTTTAAATGGTACGAGAATTGAAAACGCCTTTTTTTAGCCATTAAATCAATAAATAGTTTCTGCGTTCTGAGTAGCTGTAGCGGTTGTCAGAGGCTCGTTTACTACGAAGGTGAGAGGGCAAAATGAAACACAGAGATGCCTTTCCATCTACTCTTATAACACAAATCCCACTGTGCAGATATATTCATAAAGTAACTCCCTTTCTCTGTCTTTTTGCCTTTTAATATCCAAGTGTCAGCTCCATTGCAACTCTCTCAGTCAATTTAAGAGCAGAAATATGCTGCCAGAGACATATTTCTTTATCCTCCCAGCATCTCTTGGGTTGACCTGCATGATTAAGTGAACGCAGCTCTGTGTATGCGGCATGACTCACTTTTCTTAGATCTATTCACAGATGTTAGCTGCTGCAAAATTAAAGCAGCTTGTGTAAATGCCACTAAGTCAGCGGAGGACAAAGGTAAGAGGAAGGAAGGAAGCACACGACATGACACAACACAAAGGACCGTTCTCATGGCTCTGGCAGCCTCCAACACAAGGCTGCTGGTGATGCACTCAGCGGTTCACTGAGCGGTTACATAAAGTGTAAGAAAGCAAGTGTCTGTGACTCATTAGCAGAAAGAATTCATTTAAATACCATCTTTATTTATTCATTTTATTTCAATAACTAGGGGGTTGCATTGACTTTAAAATGTTTTTTATCTACTTCATGTCACTACAAGGTGAAAGCCTCTCAACTTCTCTATTCTCACTTCAAATTTCAATTACAGGACACTGAAAGCAGCAGAAGTTTGTTAAACCTGCAAGAAAAACAGGATTTCAAAGCAGTGGCATTCAGCTAAAACACCCATCAAAACCTGACCTTCTGGATACTATCTCAAAAAACAAAGAAAGAGACGACATTTTGATAATGTCTAATTTAGTCTTTAAAACTCATTGAGATATGAATTTATCCTTTTACAGAAGCAAAAGATCATAAAATGCCTTTCCTTGGTGATCACTATGACCTGATAGGGGACTGTGTTAGAGCCCGATTGAAACAATGACCCGAAATTTAACTAAAATCTGAAATGTGTTTGCTTTATCTTCTAAATTCACATTTGATCACACAGGCGTCTGTTAGATTGTAGCCTCAAAGTATTGTTACCATTATTTACATGTGTGATGGTCCGGTCTCATGGGTTTGAGTAATGAGAGTGATCCAAGGATTGTCAGGATAAAAAAATGATCAGAACTGTCTTCTGTGTTTGTGGTCCCCTTGGATTTTAAAATCTAAACATTTTCTAATGTGTAACTTGCTGGGTACAAATTCAAAGGTTTCATACCTGGATACCTTTTTTCTTTGTTCACACTGTGCAGGCAATTTTGTTTTGATTACATTATGGCAAAGAGTTATGCATATATTTGCATAAGGGGTGTGCCTCAGTTGACTGACAGATGGGTTTGCTGCAGCTGGTTGTCAGGGGGGTAAAAACCCACCTCAGCTCCACCTCTTTGCTTATGTCCAAGCTGATGAAAGGTTAAGTGAAGTCAGCATTTCCAAAACTGGGAGCACCAACATTGAGCCTCAAAGTGTCTGCTCAGAAACCAATGAGTGACGTCACAGGGAATGAGCCCGGGACAAACTTTGTGCTTGAAAAAAAATCCTACTATTTAGTCGACAGTGTTGGTAAAGTTTTGAATGGACTGGCTCTAACAATCTTGAAAATGCACAGCACCAGATGCATCTTCCTTTCTTGTAACAGTGGCAGATGTTTAACTTAATTATTAATACAGATCAAATATTTGAAGCGTGTTCAGGTTTGTACACCCTCTAAAGCTACAAAGCATTATAAAATGTTCTAGCAGGAACTTTTTGTTGATGGGCAATATCCTTACAGTAGATCTGGGACTACTATTAAAAGAGATGAAGTAAGAACTGTCAAAATACAGCAGAGGCTGTCGAGCCCTGACCCTGTTAGTTTAATTGTAGATGGGTATGCATCTTGGGTCCTGCAGTTCCCAGAACTCACATAAGTTATTACACCATCCCGGCTGTTAAAAGCATCATTTTTAGTCATTGTATAGTTACAACACAGGTCAAATATATAAGTCTAATCATGAGGAAGTAAACCTCTTAAGCCACGATGAAACATGTTGGAGAGCAGAGATGACTTTGCAATTTGAGGGTGACTGATGATTGAAAACATAAAAAGTGAAGACTTAAAGCTTTCTTGAGCTGGTCATGAAATGAAAAGAAAATGATGCAGCTGCCTTTATAAGCTATATGAAAGCAAACAAAACCAAAACAAGAACAAAAGAATATTTAACTTCCCTTAACAAGAAATTACATTTATTAAAAACAACAGGTAAATCCTGCAAATGTGAGCGGAGCATAGCAGGGATTTGTACAATCTGATAGTTTGCTTTTACTTAATATCACATAAGGTGCTTTATTAAACACTTACAGGGTTAAAGGCAGTGGCTTCCAGATCTGTGCGCTCAGCTTTGTCAAGGAGTCTATTATCATCATTTTGCTGAGGGTCAGGGAGATTTCCGCTGAACAGAATGAAGCAGTAAACTTTAAAAATTATCGCAGTATGTATCACAGGAAACAAAAATATTGCAATATCATTTTTTCCCCAATATTGTGCAGCCCTAGTACGGATGTCTTTCATGACAAGATTGTGTGACTTCTGCCTCCTTTTTTGTTGGTCACTCACACAGTGACAGATTACACATAAACAGCAGCCATCTTGGTTGTTACACAAACACATAAATGGCCCTCAAACCCATCCTCAGTGTGGTAAACACTATGATCAGCCAGACCTCAATTAGGGTGAATGTAAATGAGTCAGAACAGGAGGGGGGGCTCGTGCATCAGCTGGAGCAAATAAGCATGAGCCTGCATATTTGTCAGTTCGCTGGCTGTTGATATCACAGTGATGTCATGTGGAGTTGAGTTATTGTGTGATTCATCAGAAATCTCCTGGAGTCATAAAATGTATTATAAAACTGATTTTACAGGCTGAAATTTACTCCAAATGATGAGTAAACTGACCTCTGAGGACCGGCCCTTTAAATCCACCCGTCAATGAACATGTCACATAAACCTCACATTTGAAGTAATTTTTGTTTCTCCTGTCTCAGAGTCCTGTGCCGTTTCCTGAATCAACAGTACCTTGTTGTCTCTTTGCTTCCCCATGGAACCAGCTTACAACTCAAACACATTTTGTGCCTGCTGAAGTGTTTAATAGAAGGATCTCAGACAGCATCTGCTCTGTAAACTCATCAATAAGTGAATTCCTACAGCACGAGGCTGCTTCTGGTAAATATTTCTCTTCTTGTGTGTGTGACCGTGTGTGCGTGTGTGTCAGTGTGCCAGTGTGTGTGTGCGCTGACTGAAGGTGGTGCACTCTGTTCTTGGGTCACTTCCAAGCTGCCTATAATTGATGCTTTTGAGCAGGCGCTCCATGCAGATCTGTCTTTGTCATGCTCGATATATTACATTTATTCAGTGCAAATCATCCAGCCAGGGATTGATTTGATTAATGACTCAGTGACACATTATATTCATGTTATCCATCGCTTCTCCAGTGCTCTCTATGGCTCTCCTGCTGTCTGTCTGCACCCTACTGACCCCCGGTGGTGTTGAATTTATGGTGCAACGTTCAGGACCATGGACAGCGTCAGAGTTCATGAAACTTATCCCTGAAGTAATCGAGCATCGTTGGTTTTTAATGAGCAACAATTTCTTGCAGGCATATATCATCATTCACATCCATATTTTAATGACCTGTTAAATATTTCATTAAGCTCTCTCATCAGTGAAAACATTTCCTGTACAGTTTTTAACATAAAGCTTACACTGTAAAAGAGCAGCTGCCCTATCACACAGAACTGCAGTCCTGTTTTATTGCATTTTATTACTTCATTTCAGCTTCAAGGTCCCAAACTGAAAAAAGCAGGAGACCACTACTGCCCACTATTGTAAATGCTCATATCTCACCGGGATATTGTATTTAAGTGCATCGCAGATTGTTAGTGGGGAGCTAATAACAGCTTATATTACACTTTCAGAGGTGTCTGCAGAACTGTTAGTACAACTAAGATGACTTTCTAATCAATGTTTAATTCCCTCCTAAACATAGTTTCAGTTCGCAGTGCCAACAGAGCTATTTTCCCCTACTGTTTGTTGGCTTTCCCTCTTGTTTTGAATAAAAGTGTGAGTTTTATGGGTAAACATTTGCCTCTTCCTGCAGAGACAAAAGTCTTGCCCTTCAGAAAGTGCAGCTGTTTGTTAGCGATGCGGTGCCAATAACAGCGGCCTTTGCTGCAGCACGCGGTCGGCAGAGTATGTGGAGCGAAGAGTTTGATTAGCCCAGAGGCTCAGCGGGGAATTCATTTGCTGCCAACGATCAATGAGCGGGCTGCAAAGCATGCCAATCAGATTTATTGGTTTCTCCTTGCTTTTGGGTTATCACACGCATTACCAACACCAATGTAGTACCACCTCAAGTTGCTCTGTGAAACTGCAGGTCTATAGGTTCACAACACTGAAACATCTTAATACCTAAACCAGGGTTTTTCATGCTGAAGTGCCTGCCCGGTAGGGGAACCACACTAATCTGCCTCTTTGGCCGGTTAAAACATAACGAACTGACCTTGTGGGAGCCAAAACACACACAAAAGTGTCCCCTGGGGCGCCAAAACGCAAGCTCTGTACGCCCTTTTTTTCTTTTGCCAATGTCCTTCAAAATTTCTGTGTGCACCACTGGTTATGACAGTTAGCCAATGCACACTAAAAGCATCCTTGGAGCTAAGCTATGTCATTGCTAGGGCACTGGAGCTGCATACTATAGCTGAGACATTAATTCTAGAAAGAAATGTCCTTGGGGTCGCTGGAAAATTGTATTGTAGAAATGGGGTCATGGCCCAAATAAGGTTGGCAACCATTGATCGAAACCCAACTGTGATCAAAAACAACTTTGGTGAGCCCTCAACATTTCCTTTAACCATCAGGAGGTTGACATTTTGAGTTGAAGTGGGATGTCTGTAAAACTATGGGGTGGGTTGCCATGAAGCTCAGTACAATATATAAAAATGTTACAAAAAAGTGAATGTACATGTTCCAGTCAAAAATGTTTAGTTTTACTTGCTAAAAGCCAAATTATTGTGATGCATAGAGATAATCTCATATCATATTATCAAGGTGTTGCATGCAAAAGTTGTGGGAGAACTTGGAGGAAGCAAACACCAACATTAAAATTTTTCTTTCCTTATTTTTGACGTTAGCTTATTAGCTTCCACTGAGACTCCTCTCATAAATAATTGGTGCTTTTACATTACCTGACCGTTGACTCATTCACACCACATTCATTCACTGATGGCAGAGGCTGATTATGTAAAGCACCCATTAGTGTTAACTAATCCCATTCACACATCAATAACACAACACCAGGGCAACTTCTGAGCTGCCCAAGGACACGTGGACAGTGAGACCTGTGGTTGAACCCCCGGCCTTCCTATGAATGATGACAAACTGCCACAGAGCCACAGCAAGGTAAAAAGTTTGTTTGTGAGTTTAACTTGTAAGCAAACAGCAAAAAGTGTAGTAGTTGATCACTGCCATGATGCACAGAGAGTTTTAATACATATTTCAAACACATCAAGGATGAATTAGCTTTGTTAGCCTCAAGTGGAATAACAAGTTGACCCCGCTCTATTGAAAAAATGTTGACGAAGAAGATGAAAGAAAACTTTAAGCATCAAAAATTCAGCAGATTTGTCTCACTTGGCCCAGTCCTCCCTTTGATCTGTGCTCCTCTTTAACTCTACAAACCCTTTACAGCTTATTACAGCCTGTCTGCTCCGTGCTACATGAGAAAAGCTGTAATTTAGTTAGATGGCGTAATTTAGAGTCTCGTCCTGTCTGATGAAGGTCTCGTATCATTAGGTGGCCACCATGTCCTTTTCTGTCCTGCCCTGTGCTGCTCTGTCCCGGTCCCTCCGTCCTGAGCTGTTAATTGGTGTCCTGTCCTGAGTAATGTCTCAAATGGCTGAGCCGTGTAGTGTGGAGATGAAGCATGTGTAACGGTCTAAATCTGATGTCGCTGACCGTTACGGATCACAACGCTGAAAGCAGGAACACAATGTAGGCCATTTTTAATGAACCTGCACAGTTTTTACTGAGCTAGGAACAATTTATGGAAGCCTGAAGATGCAGATTAGAAAAAAAATGTTTCTTTATCCATTTACTGAGACTTATATTAAGTGTTTTCTTGTAAGGAAATGTTTGCTTAACCGGTAAAAAAAAAAAAATAAACCAGTCACTGGTGTCACGACCTGGCTCAAAGGACCATGACAAAGGGAGACAAACACCATGTAACCTTTTTAAATAATACTTTATTTAAACAAGGTTAAGCCAAATCAATCCAAATCAGACCAAATCAGAACTCAAACCTAAGTATTGACTGCATGAAATGTGGGAGATCAGTACAATCAGTGGTGTGTGGTTTGCATGTGTGGAAAGTGTGTGTGTGAGTGTTGAGGAGTATAAACCAAGTAAAAGGTTAACCTAAGAAAACATGATTAACCAAAACCAAAACACAATGTACCTGCCAGAGCTTAAATAACTTCAGCACACTGAGCCCAGGTGTGCTGAATCACTCCAATTGACATCCTGCAGGGAGAAGGCCTGTTAACCACTTCCCCAAGATGACATCACTGACCTGCTAGGGCATCACACTGGTCACTTTATTTTAAACACTTGTTCAACTGTTCATTAATGCAAATATTTTATCAAACGATCACATGGCAGCATCTCAATGTATTCAGTCATGTAGACAAGGTCAAAAACCACCTGAAGTTCAAACTGAGCCTCAAAACGGAGAAGAAAGGTGCTTCAGGGGACTTTGAACTAGCATGGTTGTTAGTCTGAGTATTTAACAAACTGCTGATCCACTGGGATTTTCACACACAGGGATCTCTAGGGTTTACAGGGAATGGTCCAAAAAAAGAGAAAATATCCAGTGAGCAGCAGTTCTCTGGGCCAAAATGCCTTATTGATGCCAGAGGTCAGAGGGGAATGGACAGACTGGTAAAATGAGTAGCACTATACAGAAAACAATGTGTGGACATTTTATAACAATATAACGTGGCTGTGCAGCCTTTCCAGAAGAAAAAAAGTGTTGAACAGTTGTTGTTTTTTTATTAAAGAGATGCAGTGGCTCAGTGTCAGGCGGCGTGACACCGGAAATAAACAGATAAACAACAGCCTTGCGCTGCATATTTTGGCATCTTCTATCCATAATTAAAGCTTGATTATATAGAATAGACACAAACAGCAGCATTTAATGCCACATTAAACCCTTTTTAACAAACATAAGGACATGACAATAGTCCTTAAATTACATCCAAAACTATGCAGTAACAACATAAACTGAAGTGAAAGAAGTGTGTGCCACATGTTACTCACAATCACTCTCCTGCTTGCTTATGATGTCTTTCTTGCAATAATTTTGGTTCTCATTGATGAAATTTAAGGCGGGATGTAGGCTTGCCTGCTATCAGGGGAAAACGTTTCCGGGGGGGAATCTGCTCTCTTGGGGTGCTGGTAGCTGTATTCGACAAGTGAACCTGTGCCTATCTCACAGACTAATGGTCCAGGCAGTTGACTAATCCACTTGCCCATTAGTTGGTGAGATTGTTTCAAAGCCTGACACTAAGGGGGAGGAGGAGACTTATTGTAGAGGAGACAAGCACAAGCACAAGCAGGAATCTTGGGTATTTGACTGCAGTATAAAGCCTATGAAAGAGTGAAAAACTGCAGTTCATTAAGTGTTCATTTCAGACTACAAACACACCCTTTGAAAAAATATTTATCATTACAGGAAAATTAACATGTCTACAGCCTGGTTCAAGACAGTTTTGGTCTGAACATCTGATTTCCTTCAGTACATTCTGAACATGTGCTGAATTTTTCTAGAACTTGTTTTTGAAGATTGTTATCACACAAGTTTGTCCATAAAAGGGCACTGATGATGGTCTGGCATATTGTAGCTGTTAGCAATAAAGCTAAAGGCCTGCTCTAAACCCACATCTTTACCTCATACCACATCAGCTGAAAGTTGAGTCAGCATTTTCAAAATGGCAACAGTCAACGATAGGCTTCAAAATAAGCATCAAAAACCTTTCTTCCCTTGCCTTCCTGGGCTTCTGTACATATGAACTTTTTCAGCAGAGGAGTCCAACTGAGAGAGATGAACTGATATGAGATAATGAGAAAGATAAAGCCGCACACAGAGAACACAGGGCAGCACATAACAGCCACCTAATGGTACAATAAACTCATTACACAGGCGGAGACGTTGAACCTCCTGCTGAGAAAACACAAACCTACTGAGGATCTGTGTGTATGTGTGTGTGTGTGTGTGTGTGTATGTGTGTGTGTGTGTGTGTGTGTGTGTGTGTGTGTGTGTGTGTGTGTGTGTGTGTGTTTCGGAAGATAATTTCAACAGAGTGCAACTTTATTGTTCGGGATCCACAGAAAAATCCTTTTTAGTTAAACACAATGTGGAGTGGAAAAAAGCAACAATGAGCTGATGTTATCTCAAACCAGTAAAAAGTGCATTACACTAATCAAGAGGGCTTCAAATAAAAGCATGAATCAGTTTTTCTCTGCTTTTTGATTTATAAATGGTTGAATTATGTTTCCAGATGGAACATTTACTGCCCTCAATGTGAATGCGAAGCACATAGAGTTCCAACCTCAAAATCTTGAGGGCAATTCACTCCTTACTTGCTTTTCCTAAAGTATTAGGATATCAGTTTTGTCTTTTTAACTTTAAGAAATCATTTAAATCATCAATGAATACATATCATTTCAAACTCGGGTTGTGAGGGAGTGCTTAGCTGCAGAATCATCAGTTATTTGTCCTCTGCTTATTATTTCCTGTTGTCTCCAACTGTCTAGAGATCTTTATGCTGTCCTAATTATCCATGACTTAAACTTGACTATGAGTTTTCTTTTTAATGTTAATTCATACCTCAAAGAAGTTAGTAAGACTATCCTGACAAGAAAACATTCCATACCCTAGAAAAAGCTAATTTTGAATTAATCCTTTTTTATTTTGTCATTAATCCAACTGCCCTTGACTTTAGAAAGTAGCTGCATGGTTCAACGAGATTGTACCAATTCTACACTCTGCTCCAAAACACATCTCACTTCTTCAACACACAAAACTTTCTCTCTGATTCAGATACGTGTAAGATTGTCAGAATGAAGAAAAGACTTTTCAACAACATTGATACAGGTGTCACTGCAATCACACCAAACATTGGGCTCCAAAATGTTATTTACAAAAACAGAGAGTCCAGCACGGATAAGCATGAAAAAAGAAATTTGAAGGACTGTTTGAATGAAAGGAACTGTCACAACAAGCTGAAAAATGGGTTCAAATCACCACATTTTTGACACCTTACTACAAATGTTTCTTTTTTTTTCTCCCCTTCACTTACCTTTTACTGAACAATGTCTCAGTAAAAGGTTTCAGCAAGAAGCTCAGGAATTCCAAGGCCGTCAGACTCGTCGTAAAAAAATTTAAAAACAGGTATAAAAAAGCACAAATCTCAACAGTCACTACCATCCTGCTTTAATAACGACAGAGTCGGCCTACTGGTGCCTCCTGCTCAACACATCCAAAAAATTCAGACACAAACAGCACATTCAATGCAACGATGCTGCTTTCTCAATTAAAAAAAAGTTAGTGTCATGTGAGTACTGGAAAGGATCATCCATTATCATCCATAACTCTCCGTCCTCTCCTTTTCCTTTTTCTTCCTTGTCTCTGTTTCTCACCTTTCTTTCACTCTTTTCCTGTCACTGAACTGGCGACATCTCCACCCGAAGTGCCAAATCTCTTCACTGTTACTGATTCATATACCTCGACCCCAACTCATCTCACTCTTCCTCATTCCTCTCACTTTCTTAAATAACATCCTTTAAACTGCACAGTGGTGTTTGTGAAATGTATTTCCATACTCCTGTGGATCCTGTTACAATTACACTTTAAAGTACAAAAGCATCATGTTTGTGAACTCTTATTTTACAGCACAGTCTATAAAACAAAACCTCTATACACGTCTGTCTCGAGTGCCTCAAGTACTCTGCACACAGAGGATATAAAGCACCAGAGAGCAATAAAGCTTTTATTTAAACCAAACCCTCATGAAAGCTTTGGTGCTTAATTATACAATGAAAACTTTTGACTAAGACCTCAGGAGGATTTCAGAGTTCTGTGTAGATATTTTTCTCTTTCTTTTTTAGTGATTGTTGGTGTTTTAAGCAGCAGTATATTAACATGAAAGAGAAATATCCACACAGGAGTTTCCTTTTGTGTGCAATACGCAAATAAAAGGATAATGAAAGTCAAGATTATTGATCAGCAAATTGATTAGTGATGTGTCAGTGTCACTGATATAGTCTTGTTTGAATCATTGATACCACTGTAAATAATAATAATAAAATTATTTCATGTATTTCTAAATTCAAAATTCTCAAAGGCACTTTACAGATTAAAAGACACATTGAAATCTTATCAAACAGCCAAGCAAACAAACATACAAGCACACAAACAAAACACACCATGGAATAAAACAATAAAACAGCTATGCAGTCAATAGTTAAAAGCAATTCGAAAAAGATGAACTTTGAGCTGGGATTTGAAAGGAGTAAGGTCAGTGCAGTCACAGATTTGTTTAGGTAGTGAGTTCCAGAGAGGGGGGGCAGCGATTGAGGACCCCAGGTGTCATCCCAGGTTCAGTGCTTGGTCCTAAGCAGTAGATAGAAAGTAGAAAGTCTTGAAAGAATTGCTTAAAAAAGTTTGTACTGGGATGTCAGAACCCATCTCTTCTATATTAAAGAGACTGGGGAAAAAGTGACTTTAAAAGTCTCTGGATATATGCCTGATCATAATCCCCAATTTACAGCGAAATTATCAGCACTAAAGTAGGTTATTTCAAAATGCAAATTCTCAGCTTCCCAATCAGGTTGGACTGGACCAGATTTATTTACAGCAAGTCAAAGTCTCTATGACAACATTGCGCCAGTGGACAGAGTTCAGCGGTTAAGAGAGATCTGTGTTTTTCTCTGCTAAAAATGATTTCTTGAAATTATTCATTACTAACAGTGGACACTGGAGCTGGACTGTCAAACAGAAAAGGACAGAAGAGCAGAAGAAATCTAAACAGGAGAGTGATAGAGCTGGAGCTAAAGGCTAAGGTGTTTGTTATTAAGTTATACCTGATCCCCTAAAAAGAAACTTCACCTGCACTGTCCAGTTCCCAGGTATCTGTCTCAGTCACATGGATGAAGTTTTTGGTTAAAAAGTTACTGGATCGATTTCAAGTCACTGATTTTTTTCAGATCGAATCGTTCCAAATGAATTGTTTTTTGAATCGTACCGGCAACCACAGATTATGATACAAATCGAACTGTCGTTGAATTGAATCGTTACACCCTTACCCAAATGTATTGCAAATTTTTAGATTTTGTAATGTAGCTTTGCATTTCTTTAGAATGGTGGAAACTGATGTCTGTAGAGCTTGTCACTTTGGCAGCTGACAGTGTATTTCGATTAATGTAATCTTGTCTGTTTCTTGTTGAGGGACCTCCTTCTTACAAAATATTTGTGAATAACTTTTTACCCCTGCTGTGCTTCAGAATCAGGCTTGGTGTTCAGTTTATTACGGTTGCACCCACAAGAACAAACTCAGCCTTCATGTCAGTATTAATGAATCTCAGTTAAGTTGATGCTGACAGCAAAAGAGCAGTTACAACACAAACACACACAAAACACACAACCAGCTATTTAAAAGTCCTGTTTATTTTGCACCGACCCAAAAATCTTGGTGCAAAAGATAAATTCCCAGTTACAACATCAGTGACAGTGCATCTCAGTAAAATAACAATAATCAAAAATAAAGAGAGAGAAAGAAAAACATCATTTACCACAACAAAAGAATTTTAACACCAAGAAAAGCACAGGTTCTGAAGTACAAATGTCAATGCTCAAACACAAACAGATACCAGATAGCTTTCAAAAGACAAAGAAGGCAAACATTATCTAGAAAGTAATACAGTAACTTGCAATAATGCTTTTTCAGGTACAGAAATATCAGTACAACAAACATCCCCAAGACAACCACACACACACTCTCTCACACACTCACACAAACATAATGCTGGAGCACAACAAAAGCCAATTAAAATAATCAATCCCATTACCACTGCATTACAATCAATGACGTAATAAATATAGGAGAAAGCACCTTTAAAGCTGAAATGTGTTTAGTTGATCAACTGACTGTGCAACATGTAAAAAAAGTAAAGTCCAATAAAAGCAGAATTACATCAGGACACTTACATACGACTGCAACTGACATCAAATTAAAAACCATGATGCTTTTTTTTTTGCTCTTGATCAAGGATGAGTATGTACACAACAGCTTTGCAGGATGATCACATTAAAACCATATTTAAGTTGTTATTAGGCGTCTCATTCTGTAACATTATCTCAATTTCAAAGTCATACAATCTATTTAAACCACATCTTTATAATAAAGACCCAACCAAGGGAGTTATATCTCTCTGTTTGAGAGCTGACTGTGTTTGTAATAGCTGCACATGGTGCAGTCTAGTTAGAAGGGGCCCCAGAAAGCTGTAATACTCTTGAATACTCATGATGCGATGCAAAATCACTAAAATGGATTTTGCTCCAATCTACATGCAATCAAGCAGCTGTGGTAGCATGAAAAGTCTGTTTGACAACTTCTCAGGGAGTCCAAGGTAGAGAAATATAAAAAAATATTACATTACAACAGATTAGCATGCTAGAGATTCAGTCCAGCTTAACAGCGCAAGAAATTTACAGCAAGAGCATGAAGAAAGTAGAAAACTCCTCTAATTTCTTCTGTTTTTTTGTCTCCCTGTGTTTCCACAGACTTGTAGCACTGCAACCTCTTAAACTTAGACTGATATTTTCTCAAAATACACTCTGATCAGGACATGCTCACTGTGTCCTGTTGAGTGGGATATGTAGAGTTGGTGGTGTGTGAGAAACATGAGTTCTGTCTTTACTGATGCTGTCAGAACTTCACACAGACTGAAGAACGTGCCATCATTTTCTGTCTCGGAGGCGTCACACATCACAATCATTTCCCTCTGCACCACACCCTTCTTGCTATCTACATTTCTTTTGACTATTTGATCATTTACATTCTCTGCTAATAGTGCAAACAGCAGGAATTTTGCTCAACAACTGAGAGAAGAAAAAAGAAAATAAAGAAAATTCAGGTTCCCACAACACTGCAGTGTTTCCACAGCACTAGCGGCTAAACGTTTGCCTCTTCTGCCAATTATTCTACGTTTGGCAACTGGAAAAAAATACATTTCAATACACGTAAAGGGTCAAGCCTGCTAAATCCTGGTCCTGATCATTCGCTGTGTGCAAATTGGTGTGAATTCATATCGGCTGAATTGATAAATGCACTGCTTTGCTGAGTGTATGGCTTCTGCTCATTTATGGCTCCTTTTTCCCTTTTATCCCTATATAGCCAGGCACTGTTTTTACCCACAGTGAACAAAGGTAAACGTCTCGTTTTAGACTTTTAGTGTATGATATCACCATGTTATGGTGAGTGAATACTGAGTGAGTAATAATTTTTCTCAAGGCCACAAAATTCTGTACATCATAGAGATACTAAACTAAACCTCCACCATCGTCCCACTGAAAATACAGGTTTGCTTTGGGGAGAATACAACATGACGAATGAAGTTTCTTTGCTGTTAAAAAGTTGAATTTTTTGTGTATTTCAAACTTAATACAAAGTTTAACCAGTCTTTTGGCTTGTCAGAGTGTGTTGTTTGGAACTGGGTGAACCCATCACCACTTGAGGACCCCATGTTGCCAGTAGAAACACACACCACTTCATCCTCTCCCCTGCTGTTCAGGCTAGCTCTGCTTTGGACTCACAGTTTGCTTTGGCTGTGCTTTGGATGCTTTTGCAGAGGCCGAGGCAGAGGAGGAGGTGGAAGATGAGGAGGAGGAAGAGGATGAGCTCCATCTGGTCTCCACTCCTGTGCTGGTCATCTTCAGTTTTCGGCGTTTTGCGAGGGGAGCGTTGTCGACACTTTTCAGAAAGAAGCCCTCTCTCTTGCCGCGGTTGAAAGCCTGATGAGAGAAGAAGATGACAAAGGCGGGATATGAGAAAAGAAAAGGGAAACACATACTGTTCATGTAAACTACATCACTGCTATCCTGCTTTAAGAAATAAGGCTCACTGTGCTCTTACCTTGTAGGTGGCGTTGACGTAGGTGCGTACTGTGGGCCCACTTGACTCAAGTACATCAGGGGTGCAGAGAGGAGTGGTGGACATGCAGGCTCCACCCTGCAGCCAGCTGTTCTCCTTCAGATCAGACAGTTTGAGACGTCGCTCTGGATCCACTGTCAGCAGGCCTGTGATCAAAGGGGGAAGAATTACAACAGATACCATTAGGTATAAGACACACACTGAACTCAAAGATGGGTAGTACATGATTATCTCTTTGATTGCTTGAGTTAAAAAATGCAGGGAATGAGTCAAAAAAAAGCCAAATGATGCACTTACAATTCAAGATAGAAAATCTGTAACACAGCTACAGCTAATGTACCAAAAATCATTATCATGATTTTGTTGAGGACATAAGAAAACACAGGAAACTTGGAGGAGAGAGTGAGGGATGGTACAAGGCAAGGAGCTATGACACTGAGCCCAAGCTGTTTAACCCCTTAGTCCCCACTGGCGTGCCGTCTGCCATTCTCCTAACATCATGGAAGTATAAACAGCAACGCCTTCGTCAAACATCAGAATCTTCACAATTAAGCCACTAGGTTTGTTTAACAGTTTACTTGACCAACAAAATGTAATTGGTGAAAGAATCGCTCAGGTGGTGATCACAATCACTGGGACTTCTTACCTCTTTTATGGTCATTACGTCACGTCTGTAGGCTGAACCCTGAAAATTCACTCTCTTTTCTACCACAGGAATCCAGAGTCCAAACATATCAAAAGTTTTTGTTTCATCAAATTATTCCAAGTGGTGAAATTTCTCCTCCGTTGTATGTGTGTCCACCGTGTCCATTCTCATCAATAACAGCACTTTCACAGTCTTACAGCATTTCCTCCTCAAAGTTAATCTGACAAAGCTTGACATGTTGTATTTCCTTAGATGTTCTGGCTACACAACAGAAGTATCTCCATCTCGATACAAGGAGATTTGATGCCAGGAGAGCCTGATTTATACAGGCAGTGCTCTCTGCTGGACAGTACAGCAGCAGTCGGTGGTCTCGTGCAATGCCCCCCTTACAGGCTTCATTCATTTTTAAAACAAACATACGCCTTCTTAAGAGTCCTGTCATCCAGACACTGTGTGCGCAAATGCCCTGACCACAGGTGTCGCTGAAATCCACTTCAAACGGATTCCCCTCACAGTCCCTTTAATTATCAATTGAGGAGCAAGTGACTGATTGTTAAGAGTGTGCTCTGACAGTCATTTTCTGTTCAAATTTGAGGTGCAAGAGATAAAAGTGGTGTCTCATATACACAGAATTTAAGGTTGAAGCAAGTTTCAGTGCAAACCAACTAACTGAAGGTTAAACACCTTCATAACACAACAGCCCCTCAAAAGACAGCACATGAACTTTTTACAATACATAATCCCTTCACCAGGAACAAAACAGACAACTATAGTTGAAAGTTGACTCAAAGATTTTCCAGGAAATATCAGCACTGAGTGAGCATGTTTGCTGCTGGACTGTGTGGACGTTCTTACTGTGTATTCCTGAGAGAAAACAGAAATGTTGAACACTGGATGCTGTGGGTTTGAACATTGTCCTGTTCAGTTCTCTTGTTGCAGAAAACCCACATTGAATAGCCTACACCTCGCTGTGTCCACATAGGTTCTTTTTTCTATTTTTTAATAAGCCTGCGCTGAATGTTAAGATTCAGCATTTTAACAACTTGTATGGCACCGTGTGTTGTGCAGATGTACTTCATGCTCTTGTGTATTAAAGTATGTAATTTTTTGTACGTTATTCTGCTGAGAAAAATATTATTTATGGGAAAAATTCCCTGTATGTATTGTGTTTGTCTGAGGAAAAAGCTTTTGTTTTTTTTCCAAGTAATCAATAATTTTTAGTTTACATACCCAAAGATTGATCACAGATAATGGCTTTGTAATACATATAACACACAAAGTCCATGATTCTTGAGGGGTTTTAATGTGTCATAAAGTAGTTACTTGAGAAAAGCATGATGTGACTTTGACATTTTCAACACTCTCTGAAGCTCATGTGGCAAAGCATCATATGCACAGCTTGGTCAAACCATGACATGGTTGAAAGTGTGTTGTAATGCAAGTAACTTTTCAGTTAAAAAACTTTGCTTTTAAGAGGTCTACTGTTCAACTTAAAATGGCCATTAATATATCTGTTCGAAATCAGAGCAAAGTCCACACTGAAACTTTTAATCTTATTCCATCTTGACATCGACTGCCCCTAAAGAAATCTGTAAATTTATCCCTCACGAATCAATCTGAGGCAGCTTTCAAAGCACAACTCATCCAAAACTTTGCTTTCAAATACAGTACCTACTATGCCTCGCGGGTAAGGCAGAAAGAAAAAGCTGGAATATTCCACACCACATCAGCTCTTCTTCCTACATCACTCACCTTTAACAAGCTCTTTGGCATCCTCTGAAACTCCCTTCCAGGCCTCCCCATCCAATGAGAAATCCCCCTCTTTTATCTTTTGCATGATGTCAGCAGCATATGATGAGGTCATCCCACGCTGTTCACTCTGAAATGGCACCTGGCCTGACAGCATGGTGTACTGATGGGAACCCACAGAGTAAGTCATTAGTGCTCTAGTTGAGTTTACTGAGGGAACAGAATTCACAGATTTAAGTTTAATTACCAGGATGACCCCGAGACTCCAGAGGTCACATGCTTTGTCGTATCCTGCGCTCTCAAAGAGTTCAGGTGCAGCGTACTGCAGTGTGAAGCAGGGAGTCTGTAGGGGGGCGCTGCCTGCAGGGCACAGTCGGGCAAATCCAAAATCTATTACTTTCAGCACAGAGTCCGCCCCCTCATCCGCAAACAGCACATTCTGTGAGGAGAAAATAAAATCCATGTTCATAGGCTCTCATTTCTCTGTACTCCTTTCTCTAAGGGCTCCAATTTCCTCGTGAACACTGCATCTTCCACAAGTAAACACAAGTATTACTCCCGTTTGGCACAATCCTGATCTTGGCCTGTGCTTTCCCAGGATGTGTGGCAATGTTCTACTTGGTGCAGCAACAGATGGGACAGTCCTTTGAATGTGCTTACCAAAATAACTATTTTGGTGAATAATACACTTGATAGGAGTTATTACCACATCCATCTCCTGACCAGACATCAGTGTTTAGACACTGAAAACAATTTAATAAAACTCTCCTGTTAGTGAGTGAGTCTAGATTGGCATCAAAAATAAAAGTTTATGGGATTACGACAGTCGACTCAGTAAAACACTTAAAGTTAATGGGTGATTCTTGCAACTATCTGTCATTAACAGCAGCTTTAAACTATATAAAAAAAACCTTCTCCTTCAGTTAATTAAATCCCACAGCCATTTGAAGACAGCAAGATATGTGTGATAAATCTGTGGCACTCATTTGGAAAAGTGCTGCGCCGCAAAGCAGAGGCATTATGTGTTGTTGTCCGACGTGTTTACAATGATTAAATCATTCATGTGCAAATGATGCAGCAGAATAACCACAATAACACCCTCATACATCTAAATAGCTGGTTTTAACTTGATGAAAGACATTCTGGAAGAGGACCAGACTCACGCATTTGTTGGATGGTCTTTGTCTGTCTTACAGCAATATTTATGCAAACAGCCATTGACGTTACAACTTACTTTATACAGAAAACTCGTCAGGCTATTTTCTAACATTGATACAAATTAAAAAGCCAATCTGAGGTAAAACTTTATACCTTTGTCACTTAATTATTGTGTTAAGCAAATATCTTAATGCATTTACAGGTACATTTGCACTACTCTGTTCTATTGTGTCAGCACAGTGCTCTCACTTAAGTAAAACCCACCTCTGGTTTGAGGTCCCTGTGCACGACTCCAGCTTCGTGCATGAAGCTGACAGCTGAGACGAGGCTCTGTAACAGCTGACTGGCCTCAGCCTCACCAAATAGTTTCTTTTTCTTGATCCTTTCCAGTAGCTCCCCTCCATGCAGGAGCTCCATCACTAAATATGTGTGATACTGAAAGGGAGAGGAGCATTTATATGGAAGGGTTAATACTACCACCACAAATCTACAAAAGAACATTTAATATATTCTCTCTGCTTATGTTTTGAGAGTATTTGCACGTCATCCATTGTGAGTTTCTCCCACCGTACCTGATCAGTGTAGACTTCATGCAGCTTCACAATGTTTGGGTGGGATTCACACTGCCTCAGGGCAGCAATCTCCCTCTGAGTGTTTGCCTCCATTCTATCAAAATTCAAAGAAACATCTGGTGTAAACAAAGACTTCCAGTGAAATACACAGGAGCACTGTACACTGCTGCAACATCAGACCTCCTCTTACCTGCGGCTGACGATCTTGACAGCATACTCAAGGCCAGACTGTTTGTGTCGACACTTTCTGCACACAGAGAAACTACCTTCACCCAGTGGTGGTCCTTGAAGACACAGCTCATAGTGCTGGAAAAATTGGGACTCCTGAGGAAAACAGGAAGGAGGAGTTATATTGAGCTGTTAAGAGAGATGTTTTTCTTGAAACCTTTGATCAAAAGACTTGGTTTTCACTTGGTTGCAGAATGCCTCTGACTTTTGAGTGCACTGACCAAAAGAGATAAAACCTGGAAAGTCAATATTTATGTCCCTGGTTATATAGAAACACTCAGATTTAGACACATACAGTTTGATCCTACACTTAGATGAACCCACACTGATCAGTGTATTAATATTAACCGTATTATGTCATTGTCATAAACAATCAGGACTACACACAGACAGGCACTGGTGGAGACAAATGATTTTTTCTTAAAAAATAAAAAAATATCCTGTCTTGAGCAGCCCAAGGAAACCATGAAACAAACCCTGAATCTGAATGAAGTGACTCATTACATTTAGTGAATCTTTCAAAGGCAACGTGAGGACTGCCGTCCACCCCTGCTTTTTTTTCTTTTTTTCAAACCCTGTAATGTGAGATTCTTTGTGCTACACAGAGGGTTGTGATAAACAATGATATTGTTAAGTACGGTTGATGGGACAGATATGTCTGATAATTTAGAATAACAGAATGTTATATCATCTATAAAATCTGGCCTCAATTTTTACCTCTCTTGAAAATCCTTTTCAGTAAAGTCTTCAAAAGAGAAAGTATCTTAAACTGTGATATACTGTATCTTTAATCCCTAGTGTTGCTGCAAACACCTGCTTTGAAATAAGGTCAACCAACTTTGGGTAAATGGGTGGTCTAACTAAACTAGTTTCTCTTCCTTCCTGTCTGCAGTTGTAAACACATACTGCTGAGAGATTTTTTGTTCTGGCCATCATAAAGTCTCTTTAGTGGGTGGCTTTCTAACTGCTACTTTTTGAATCACTTTAAAAGTTCAACTTAGAGAGTTTTTTTCCCCAAATGACAGGGCGACAGACTTGAATTCATACCTTTAACATGGCACTGCGCTGAACAGAAGCTGAACCTGGTCGATCAGCGCCAACCTGAGACTCCACGAAGTCTCCCATTACAGCGTTCTTATTGAAGAGGATGGAGGGAGCGATGAAGGAGTAACCCTAAAATAATAAAGGCAGTGTTAGAAGAATGACAGGGTGGTTTATCAAAAGTAGAATGGCATGAAAGACATAAAGAAAGACAGAAACAGAGAAAAGAAGTGAAGACAATCATTTAACACTTGGGTACCCCAAAAACAATAAATGAGATGATTGAGTTTACCCTGTGCAAAAAACCTGCCTTTAAGTGAAAAGGCTTTCAACATTTTACCTCAGAATCAGTAATCCAATTTATTGGCTTTATTAGACAAGCCTTCTTCACAGTGTCAATCTTTTCACACTTTCTTAAAAACAGGTTTTTCCAAAGGGTTCAAACTAAGACAATAATGACTAACCTGAAACAGGCGGTCAGTGCTTGGGGGTGTGCTCGCAGGAGAGTAAACAGGATCCATCCCAGTGAACTCCTCAGCAAAATTCCCCACGTCCAGCTCACTCTTTAGCTCCGGCTTAAATGGACTTGGCACCTTCTTCTGTGCGAGGTCAGCCCAGCTCAGGCCCTGTCAGACAAAAACAAGGCAATAAAGGAAATATGATTTGCTATGATTCATTATACCAAAAGTCTACATATTCCAAAACTGTATGCTGCAGATTTATGGAATCAGCAGGGGTATAGGGAAGAAGAAGCGCCAACAAGTGCACAAGACTGCACATCTAGTCCAGCATTTATGTTTTATTTTTAATTAGCATTGTCATGCTAGACCTAACACAAGCAAAATTCACCTGACAAGTCCAGAAAAATGTTTTGTGACAGAAATGATGACTGACTTACTTTTGAAGAGTAAAAAGGAAATCAGTAAGAGTCATGCCACTGTGCTGTCCGCAGTGACATGACCGTCTTAATCGGGCATGAAAACCAAAACTATCTGATATTACTGTTACAGCTATTCGTAATCATGGGCAGGTCATTCTGGGTTGTCTGTATCATCTTGAAGAGATTTACACATGTACATCCAAGGCTTAAAGAGATACTTAGCAGGAACTGACCTTGAAGAATGAATGCGCTTTTATGTCTTCAGCCCCTCGTGGTCCAGAACCCAGTCTCCTGTGGGGGTCTTTTACCAACAACTTCTTCAGTAGGTCCTGAGCAGTGGGTCCAATCATGGAGGGGAACGGTGGGTCGCAGCGCAGAATGCGTCTGATGGGATAGAAACAGCAATAATCCTCATTCAACAATCACTACAACCCCAAATTAAAGGTTTTTAAATTAAGGTAGGAATCCTAAATATATTCAATATTGATGGAGTAAGCAACACTCACTTTGACACCTCACCCTGGGAGTTTCTCTCTCCCTCCAGGGTGAAAGGAGATGCTCCTGTCAGCAGCTCAAACATCAAGATCCCAAGGCTCCACCAGTCCACCGACTGAAGGGAGGACACGTAAGAAAAGTTTACATGAGGGAGAGAGAACAGAGATGAGCAGATAAAGATCCTGATGAGTACTTTTTCCAGTGAAGCCTGGTTTATCTGTTATGATTCAAACCTCCCTTTAAAACCGAAAAATGTTAATCCTATCTCCAATCTAATCTTGTAACCAGCCCGTATAGTGTTCAAAGTAAAAGCTGTTTAAGGACAGTTTTTAATGCTACCTGCAGGCTCAACAGTGAGCCTCAGTTTGATTTAAAGCTTTCAATGTTGAACAGCATTTTAAAAGTTTACAGCTTAATGTTCTCCTAAACATTTTGAAATATCCTGTAATAAATATAAACACTTTGAGTGCAGCTGCTCTGTCATTACCTTGCCATGCCCAGATTTCCCCCTGATGATCTCAGGTGCCATGTACTCGATGGTGCCACAAAACGAGTAAGTCCGTTCTTTCTGCAATGAAGTGAAAAATACCATCAAGAGAACCAGTAAAGAGTATCATGCAGGATGGAAATATTTCTGTGTTTGGTTTATTCTGAATGCAACTTGTAATCATCCACATCCAAATAAATATTTGTGTTCATATCACTTTCACACACCTCTTCTTCAAGAAACTCTTTGCTGAGTCCAAAATCTGTCAACACCACATGGCCTTCACTGTCCAGGAGAATGTTTTCCAACTTGATGTCTCGGTATACAATCCCAAGCTGAATGGAGACAGAAAAACTACACGGTTACACTTATTTGTATGTAGGTATTTAAATAACAGAGACTGCACTCAAAATTTTGTCTAACAATGAGACAGAAATGACCTTCAAAACTCAAATTTTTCAAATCATTTGGCGCAAAAGTCATATCTAATTTGTAGTACGGTTGCAAAAGCAGACGGTTGTTTTTCCTGCTCTTCACAATATAGATAATTAGCTGATCTGGTACAAAATGAAAATAACTGATCTGTTGGTGGCAAAAGTTACCGAATTATCCCAAAGGCTAACCAAATACTTACACTTCCTGAAACAGGACATACATTTGACTATAGATTCACTTTAGCTTGGTCTATGCTTGATACGTTTGCATTTTTAACAGCCTTGCTCGGTCGCTCTCAAGTGGAAAATAACTGTGATGCTTTCTTCTGATAATATGCTCCCCCTACATTCCTGATGCAGATGACACAACGGTTGTACCACGCTGAACTTCTGCTGAACTGAAATTGAAATGTGAAACTGAATCTGAATTTTACAAACTTAAATTGAACTGGAAAGTGCTCCCAACATGTCAGACTCACCGTTTTTGAAAAAATTTACTGGTGCAGTGTCTCCGTAAAGTTGCATTTTTTTTTTCTCCTTACATAAAAACATTCAAAAATGCAGATTTAAGATACAGAGCAGAAAAGAGGTGACACACACCTTGTGCAGATGCTCCAGAGCCAGGATTATTTCCCCGATATAAATCCTCACCGCCTCCTCAGAGAAGTGATCCCGCTGGTACAAGTGAGTGAACATCTCCCCACCACTCACATAGTCTGCAGTCCCAAACACAGACAAATACAAAGAAATCTCACATCAACCAGAGCACATGGACACAAAGCTGTTGACAAGTTGATTCAAAGAACATATCTTGAACTCTTTCAGGCAATAAGGACAACCAACAGTTGTCCATGTTTGGTCGGGGTTCCTCATCACTCACCCAGGATGAGATGAAGTTTGCTCTGCGTCTGGAAAGCATAGTGCAGTGTGACCAGGAAGGGAGACTGACGAATGTGCTCCAGCACCTGCCTCTCTGTGCGAGTGTGTTCTGTGGTCTTTGCTTTTTGGACAATGGCTGCTTTCTTTAAGACCTTGGAAAGAAATCAAACAAGGTATCCTTCAGGTTTGATTTCCATCACAATGTTCCTTTGTCATTAGGAAAGCACAGATATCCTTGGTAAAAATTCATGAAAAGCATCAAATTTAGCAGAAACTGCATGAAAGCACTAGATAATATACTGCTGTAGAGAAATTTGGCTTGAAATAGCTCAACAATAACTGAGCATGTGTCTCTAAAGACAATAAATAATGTGATGCTGTCAATCTCAAGACGGTCTCCCTTTTCAACAGCTCCCACAGGGCGGGGCTCTATTGAACACTTCAAGACTTATAAAGGCATAGGAGGACAAGCTAAATGCACATTTAAAAGAAAGGGCTGTGATCATTGTCAAAAAGAATACATGTTTTGTTCACACAGCGTTGGCCATCATTCTGAAACATCACACAGACTTGTTTTTCTTTCAGGGAGAGCTTTAGGAATCTGATCTGCTCATTGCCAAATAATTCTCAATACTTGCCAACGCATATCACACAATGTTTGTTTGGATATTTTTGGCAAGAAAATTGCAAATCAGAGTTACTCATGCAAGTTGGAAGAACTGGGACTGAGCACATTTGATTTCAGGTTGAAAGAAATGAAAATATTTAACATTTCATGAGATTCATTGGGAAGGCATAGCAACTTTTTTACTTGACTTATTTTTCTACTATCTTTTTCAACACTTTCACATAGGTTTGGCTCTATATTTAATAAAACTTTAACTATGTTTTTCAGCTGAGGATGAGTTATGTTTTGTTACCCCTGTGCTCTAAAAAGGGACAAAATATTTTCCTCCGTTTCCTCTGCAGGCTTTCACTGAATGGCAGCTCAGTCAACCTTTACTTGGCAGCATATCATTAGATTGAATGACATCTCATTATGTGCTTTGCAAGCATTTTGGATACATTTGAATAAAAGCAAAATCATCGACTCATTTGCATTTAACATTTCAAAAGTTTTCCTCTGCTGAATTTAAAACACCGCCCTGTTATTCAAATACCTAACTTTTATTTATTTTCAGCGCAACATAAAGTCTTACCTTCATGGCATAAAGCTGTCCAACATCATGACCAGTGTTCTTCCTGACCAGAAATACCTTTCCATATGCTACACAAAGACAAACAAATGTTTTGTGACATCATTTTTAGAATAAAACTGGGTTTGCTTGTATATACACACAAATTCCTGTGCACCACATCAAATCCAGCATTGTTTTGTTGATAGAAGCAGCCTCTCAGATCTCTCAAAGGTATTCATTATGGATGAGATCTAATAACAAAGAGATCTACAGCATATGGTCTCCTTTATAAACACTCACATCGTACTCGTGCCGTTTTGATGATCTGCTACTCCCAATTCACTCAGTAAAGAAATGCTTTACCACAACATCTCAGCCCCGTGGGACATTTTCTCTACAAGCTATGAAAATTAATGAGAAACACTTCCCCCTCAAGATATTAAAGCATGGCAGGGAAACACATCCTTTGTGCTGTGAGTAAACCTCGAACAGGCATCTTATTGAAAGTTGTCTCCACGTTTGAAAACAGCTGGATCCGTACTGAATATGTTTGATGCTTCATGAAAACACTTACCTCCAGTGCCCAAGACTTTGAGCAGTTCAAAGTTCTCCATGCCGACCTTCTCAGTGTGACCTGTGAGGTTAGCTAAGACAGAAAATACCAGTTAGAGGAGACAATTCAAATGCTCAATTATGCTTTTATCACTAAATCAAACCAATACACCTCAGCAGTCAGAAACAGTCACAGTTTGAGTCAAAAGTATGCAACAAGTAAACTTAGATCAACTCTCAATATGCAACATAAAATGCCAAACATCATTTATGGACATTAACTTTATTTTTTTTTACTTTGCTTGCATTAACAACAGAAGACACTATGTGTTTACAATTCAGTCAGTGTTTTGATGATACCCTGAAGGAGTAACTCTACTACAGCTTGTAAAAGTACTGCCTGTTCAGCTGCTCCCTGTAGATTAAAACATGCCTGCACTTTGGCCCGGATCCACACCCAATCAGTCACAGAGAGTACAATAATACATTTCTGTAGTGACAGTTAAAACATGATGTTACCGCTGCATAGGGTGACTAACCCAACACTTACAGCTCACTATAAAAGAATAATGTGACAATTTTCTGCTCAATCGGAATATGGGTGATGGTAGATTTACAATATGTGTGCAATTAGAGGGTGTGTACAATATTTATAAACAAACCATGAGGCAGCACACCTTATTTTTCCTTCACGTCCAAAGACAACAAAGGATGTCTATTTAGAGATAAGTCCTGTTTAAAATTTGCCAAAGGAAAGCTACATGGTTCCTGAATATTGATGAAATATAATGAAAATAGTGATGTTACAATGTATCACCTGTTTAAAGCAGGGCTGAACGATTTGTAAAAATTATCTAATTGCAATTTTTCCCCCCTACATTGCAACTGCGATTCATTTTGCAACAATTTTTCAGTTCCCCATCTTATGTGTTACTTAACCAACCAGAAGAAATGAATCACTTTTCATTACCCCCCCCATGTTGGATAATTAAAACTATGAATAAATAACTTTGAAAAAAAAAAAAAAGCTTTTTTGAATCATATGGCAAATTTGATATTGCTTGCTCTTTTGAAGGGGATGATGTGTTTTTTTCTGTCTCATTTTGAATAAGATAAATGCATGCATGAAGGAGAAAAGAAGATTTTTGTGAAAACAAAAAAGAAAAGGTAAAAAAACGCATGTCTTGAAAATGTTCAACATTTTTTTTCACTTATTTCAGAAAGTGAAACCAAGACAATATTTAAACTCATACTACATATATATTTATTGTGAGCCTTTATTTTATTGAATGTTGATGATATAGCTTACAAGTAATATAATCCCAAAGTTCAATGTCTCAAAAATATAGAAAATTACACAAGAGCAAGAGAGGAGTGATTTTATAAACAAAATTGTAAGGCTTCTGAAGAATATGCTCATTTATATGCACTCAATACAATTGTTGCTACTCATGACTGATTCATGCCCATTTGGATCACTTGTCACTCTTGTTTTTGCCACTTTTGGACCATTTTTTGCTACTTTCTGATTATTTTCCGAGGTTTTTCCCAATTTTCTTGCCAATCCTGCTTGCTTCTTTCCATTTTACCACTTAAGACAAATATGATTCTTCTTCTAGCAAAGATATTTTTCATCTCTTTGTCTCACTGGTGCGGCGCATAAAACATCTCCTGCACAAAAATGAAGGTAATATTCGGACATATTTGAGGTTAAGGAAATATTTCACTGTCTGCGATTAGAATATTGCAGCAGACCATGTGATTTAGTCAAATTTGCAATTAAGTGCCCAGCCCTGGCTCAAAGCTACTCAAAGTTGTATCCTTGATATAAAACATGCCATTTTATTTATCGATCAAAACAAATGATATAATTATTGACTGAAGTCAGGTTTGGCTTCTGTTTGTGGTTGTGTGTGGTACAAAGTATTCAGACAGCAGACACAATACACAAAGATAAATTACAATCTAACACTACATGTGCTCAAACTGTGTTGATAAAATGTTAAGGTGCATACTTCAGTGATTTCACTCGGTTTACATCATGCTTGATAACAAACAGCACGCTGACTTACCATTGGTGATCTGATGCTTGACGGTGCAGGCCTTTTCATTTGTTTTTGCATCCGAGTCATCACTACTATCAGATGCGTCCCCAGGCATAACTCAAACCAGAGAGGACTCTAACCTGTTCAGACTGGAAAAGACTATCTGAGAAACTGTCCTGATATCTTTGTATTCAGAAGCTAATGCGCCTCACAAAACTGGAATAAAATGCTACAATATATGCATCCCCCAGAAGACAGGGATTATCGAAATGACCGGGCAGCTGTGTTTTCCAGACAATACTGCTGCCCCATCGTTAATCCCCATGTGTTTGACATCCTGGTGTTTCGCATTATTTATCTCGTCTGATTGGAGGGAGTCGATTAAAAAAACAGACCCCAAGAACAGCTGATTTCTTCCCCCTGCTTGTTTTTCCGCTGTAATTGGATAAAAAGCTTACTTCTTCTTATTTTATCTGACTGCATGTAAGTTACCATGAAGTTTACATAGCTATCGGTAGCATTTCATATGAAGTGCTCATTCATAAGTTAGCTGTCGTTGTCTGGTGACAACGTAAATACTAGTTTATATATCAACGTCTGAACAGACCAGTAAATACGTAAACAGATATACTGCAAGTACGTTAGCCTGAATGCAACAATAACAAACCGAGTAATCTCCCTAGTCCGTGTTGCAGTATTAAATATTCAACAAGCAGTTTGCTCTTAAATTGTTGCTTCTGTTGCTCATCAAAGTTTGAACGTTAGCTAACGCTAATGTTTTTAGTTAGCGGTTATTGCTAACCTCCAAAAATCAACAGTCAGACCATGTTGGAAAATATCAGTCCATGTAGTTTCATTTCCCCCTTTTCTTCTTTAAAGCCACGACACAAATTTGCCCATTTTAAACGTAATTATAGTCTATTTTCTGTTAACGACGAGCTAACTGCTAACACCAGGATGCTTTCGACACAACCTGGGCGACGGTCGGTCACGTGAGCACCGGCGTGGGCGGAGCTACGTTGCTCAAGACCTCATTTGAACTGGTCACCATTCTCCTTCACAATAACATTCAATATTTATCTAAATGCTGGGCATAGAAATGGAAGTCATTTCACCGTTAAAAACCTAATCACACTACCACGCAACACGAGAGCACAGACAGCTGACAGGCTCTGAGGCTAAAGCAGAAACATTCAAAGAGGCACAAAAACACTGAAGTGCCATCATAGCCAATCGCAGCTGCACGGTTTTTAACCATTTCTAATTGGTTTAAATGACACTAAACGCGTTTTCTGTCAGTATATTCCTATTATATTTTTCTGTTTTTGAATAAACTCTCATGACACCATTCTGGCATTCAACTTTGCAAGACCTGTCAGACTCTTTGTCACATAGAGGCAAGAAAAAGTATGTCAATCTTTTGCAGTTACCTGGAATTCTGCATAAATTGGTCATACAATGTGTTCTGATCCTCATTCAAGTTACAACAATAGACACAGTCTGCCGAAACTAATACCACACCTATTTACAAAAATACCACACCTTGATGTTCATCAGTGCATTAATTGTCACACAAATTCCTATAAACTGAGAAATTTCAGCACTGTTGCCTCTCTCTCTAACAGTGGTTATCCTGTAAAAATGACTGCAAGAATGCCCAATAAGGTGTAGAAGAATCCTTAAGTGTCAGCTAGACTTACACAAATCTCTTGCACGTTTAAGTTTTTGTTGACAAATTTGTGAAGTTGACAAAAGTGTGAAGAAAAGAAGGTCCAGTGCACAAATGTCAAAACCTGATCCAAACTGTGAGTGTAGTGAAGGGGGCAACATGGTTTGGGGCTGTTTTGCTGCCTCAGGGCCTGAACAGAACTTAAAGCCATCTGTCCACCAAGTGACGTGTAACAGAAGATGGGTGATGCGACAGGACCAACACCAAAGCACAGAAACAAATCAACAACAGAACGGTTTCAACAGAAGGACATACGCCTTCTGGAGTGGCTCAGTCAGAGTCCTGACCTCACACTTGATGGAGATGACTGTGGCGTTACTTCACATTTGTGACCTGGAACAGTTCTGTAAAGACGAGTCCAAAATTCCTCCTGAGTGTTCTGCAGGTCTGTTCTGCAGCTACAGGAAACATTTAGTTGTGGTCATTGCTGCCAACAGAGGGTCAACCAGTTCTGAAACCCAAGGCTTCTCATATTTTCCACCCTACACTCTGAATGTTTACATGGTTTGCTCAATGAAAACACAATTGTTTGTGTGGCATTAGTTTAAGCAGACTGTCTTTTGTTGTGACAGAATACATTTTATGAACAATTTATACAGATATCCAGGTAATTCCAAATGTGTAACACACTTATGACACACACAGGTGTGCCATATGGGGAATTTGATTATTTCAAGAGCCTTAAAACACATTATCCCTGGTTTTATCTTTCATGTCACTCCTAACCGAAAGCTTCCAATTACATAATACATTAAAGTGGCTATTTTCAATTCACATGCATAATTGTTTACACATGCTCCTATAAGATCATTTTCATTGTGCTTTGATGTGTGTTCTGACGTGTACTAAAATCCCGCCGACTGACGATAGTACTACTTAACAAGCTTTTGTCAACGTTATTTGTCTCCAAGGCCAGAAAATCCAACGCAGACATTTAATTTACATTCAGATATTGTATTTCTAACAGTAAGTAACACTTTTCGGGAAAGTTTCCTTTACATAATGTGATATTCACATTGGATGTATCCAAGTTTTGTTTACCATAGTACTTTAAATGAAGAATGTCTACATCTTCATTTCAACTGCATTAAGTGACAATGTTCAATGAATTTGAGTTGACTGCTGTTGAAATGAAAAGAAAAAGAAAACTTATACAAGTTATTTCTTACAGATTTATGTCTTTCATGAATATCATAACACAGAGATACAACAATGTGGTGACTCTGAGGTATCTTAAGCCACATGTGGCGTACTGCACGTGACATTTAAGATGTGGATTTTCCTGAACTCTCTTTAAATGGAAGATAAGTTTATCTTTTTTGAAGGCTGGATATATTTTACTGCCAAGAATTGCTTGATTTTTCACATAATCATTAGAGAGCAGGGACTGGCAGCACAGAGGCTTCAGCACCCTGAGGCAGAACAACAAACTTTTAAAATGCTCCATGAGAAGAGCCACCTTGTAATGACTATAACTCAACCAATAGATGCTAGCTTAGTAACCTAAATCCATCCAGTTTTTTTAATATTTCTACCAGTATAAAAGCTTTTCTTTCAAGTCTCAAAACCTGTTCAGAAACAACAACATGGCAGCCAAAAAGGCTGAATGAACTTTTCATAACGAATTAATCTTTAAACTTTTATTATGGTAAATCATCCCTAAATTCTTAAAAACAAGTCTTGATTGCAGCTGGTCTTGACTTGTTCTTTCAGCACCCAAATGCAAAAAAACCCTCAACAATTTCCTGATGTTATCTTTATACAAATATAAGTCAATGGTCAGACCAAACACTGCAGTATCTCAAAATTGGGCTTCAAATTATTTTTCAACAAGAACAGAAATTTGACCAAGAACACCTAAAGATCAATGACCTCCATATTAGAGGTCAAGTTAAAGATTCAGCCCTCCTCTGGAGTTCTATGTGAATAAAAAAGAAAAAGAGAAAAAAAACAACAAAGAAAAAAAGAACTTGACACCCAGACTTTGAAGCACCATATTTAGTCAAGCCTTGCTGTGGACAACGCAAGAGTAAAGGAGGAAACAAGTTTTGTTGATTCCAATTTGTGATCTACGTAACTATCTTGATTTTGAAGGTATAAATTGACGCAGTTCTCATTTTATATCCTTGAACCATGAGCTAACAAGAAAATGTGAACCCTAATTGTGAACTTCCTCTTTACACACAGTGTGCTGGTGCACTGTATTTTTGTAGACTTATCTCCTGCTATTCAAGGTTAGTTTTTCTTCTTAGTTTTCCTTCAACTTTCCAAGATGACAAGATACAAGATGCTTTCTTAAATACAATGTAAAAATTTTGAAACTGATAATAAAAAATCATGACATACACTTTAAGTGAGACTCAGGACAGTATTATTCTGAATTTGAAGGCAAAAAGAGGGTGTAATATTTCGGAGGGATTTGTTCCACTGTTGCCTTGGAGTTTCTTGCACATTTCTGCGTGTTGGTTTTCATCAACGAATGGCTATCAGTCCGCAATCAATGAGTTTCTTAATCTTCTGGGCAATAACTGGATTCTTTAAGTGGCTGAGGATAAAATGAAAGAGAAGGATAATTAATAATTATTCCTTTATATGTCACAAAAAAACCATTATGTACAAAGAAAGGAAATCACACAAAAACATACTCGCTAAGTGCCTGTGGGTCCTTCTGCATTTGTTCGAGGATCATACGCATGGCGGGGTCACTCATAATCTGCTGCACCTCGGGATCAGCCATCGCTCTTTTCTTCACCTCCTCAGGACTGTCATTCCTCATGGCCTGACTCATCATGCAGCGCTGGATGCCTTCTGTGGCTTCCTGAATTCAAACAAGGCAGATTGCAAAAAGGTAAGGCAAATTTTAAAAGAGCCAATAACTTAGGGTCTTTCTTGCATGGTTGACAAGTTACAGTTTACTTCAAAGTTATTACTAAGAAAATACCTTTGAGGAAGAGTCCAGCTCCAAAGCCTTCTGGTAAGCATCCATAGCCTTTGAATAATCTTTCATGGCCTCCAAGGCAGCTCCTTTACGTGTGTAGCCTTTAACTGCAGGCAGATAAGTAAAACCAGAGTGAGATGTGGTAAGACTTAAGTTTAAAAGTTACACTTGTAAAACATTCCTAAATCTTAAGGCAAATCACAAAATATGAGACAAAAACGTTTTCAACTCACTGAAAGAGGGCTCAAGTTTGATGCACTCCTCACAATCCTGAAAAAATGATATATCACAAAGTCATTAATTAAGATTGAGCCCATTAACTGACTCACTCTAACTGAGATGTTTCATATAGATGAAATGTACCTTAAGGGCTAGTTGAAACTCCAACAGTTTCGTGTAGCATGCAGCTCTGTTACTGAACAGTTTGGCATCATGGGGGTTTCTCTTGATGGCCTCACTGTAATGTTTCATGGCTAATGGGTAGTCCCCTGTGGTAAGAAGGAGGGGAGATCAGATCTACAGGAGCTCTCTTATGAACCCAAGAAAATGGCAAACACAAAAAACTGCAAGCACACATACACACAAACCTTTTTGGAAGGCATCATTGCCCTTGTTCTTCTCCTCCAGGGCTAAGTCAGGGTTAATATAGGCTTGTTTTTCCATCTCCTTCAGTATCTTTTCTGCCTGTGGTGTCGAATAAGACATTGCAGCATGAGTGGAACTCTTCTTTGATGTTTGCAGGTGCATCTTAACAATGCTGACCATTATGTTGAGTCCAAAATATTGCAATGTGTCCATGAAATATTATATTTCAGAAATAATACATATATATTAGAGATAGAACCTAAAACTTGTTGAGCAATTTTCTGTTCTAATGGCCAGGAGCTGCTGCAAAAGTGAAAAAATAAAAACATCCTCAAAACATAAGATTTTGTTTAGAGTGTGAATAAATCACCATTTTCACAGTATAAATAGTGTGCAGCTCTCAGTCTACTTTGGAGCACAGCACGATAATCATGAAAAAGATTGCTGACTTGACAGATATCCAGTTATAACATGCTCATTAACCCCCTCACTGGGGAGGCCAAACCACAGAATGTCAATGCTGAAAAGCTTGGCTTTTCCTGCCGGGTGCTTTATTTAAGTATATATATTAATGGAACGTTGACTGAAAAAGGAAAATGTGGTAGAAAAAAATCATCACAGACTGTACAAACACTTAGGATTCTACTTCCACTCCAGACTTGAAGACTTTGATTTAGATATAAAGGAAGAAAAGAAGAACAGATACTTTCACATTTCCCATTCATTTACAATAAAATGCTGAATTTATTTTCATCTGCATCACTTAAAAGTAGTGCAGGTCTTCTCCTTAGCCCTAGCAAGACAGTTCAGATGCATCTGTGGTTCAGGAGTGACTTTTTGTGTGACAGTTGTTTCCCACCTCGTGCAGCTCTTCCATGTCATTGACGTGACTTTTCTTGGTAAACTTTTTGCCTTCACAGCACTCTCAAGGCTGTAGCCATTCCTGTTTCTTATCCCATTTTTTTCTACCACACTTTCTTTTTCTATTATTTTTAGAATGGGGAATTTCTTTAATGTGAAATCTTTTGTCTTCTCATAGATCTCAGGAAATTCTTTGATGATTTCAGATGCTTTTTTTAATCATGAGGGAAACTCTCTAAAATAATAATAATTCTATTATAAATTAAGTGAAAACAACTTTTTTTCAGATCTCTTGAGATGCACCAGTACACTCTCTATTCAAATGCCATCTGACAATGTTAGAAAAGTATTTCAGTTTGATACACACCTGCTGACACTTCTTCAGGACATCAGGAGTGCGGTGCTCTGTCAAACTCTTGTTGAAAAACTGAACTGCTTCTTTGTATTTTTCCTGCTTGAAATATGAGTTACCAATCCGAGCCAAGGCCCTTAAAAAAAAGGGAGAAGGATGAAAATAAACACGTTGCATCAATGTGAAATCACTCAGCCAACACCTGTGAATGTGTTTGCTCCTAAAAAGTGGGCTCACTGACTTCTGCTCTCTTTTTCTCAGTTATACAACATGAATCAATCACAGGAGCGCAGCTGTACACTACAATGAAATTTTCCAGCTCAATAGACAGATGAATGGATTAAAAGGTCTGTCATGACAAATAATGAAACAACACTGCCACCCAGTGGTTAATTTAAGGCACAAATTGACTTGAGAAGTGCTGGTTAGTGGGAATTTGTTCAAAAATCAAGAGGACCCCCACAGAACAGCAGTCCCATCTCCATCCTCAAGGTAAAGCAAGTTTTGCTCATGTGCAGAAATATAGAACAGATTGTGCAGAACTCACTTTGCAATTTGTCGGTAGTCTTCTCGGTTCTCTCTGCCAACATCGATAGCCTTCTCACAAAGCTCTCGGCACTTATCGTAGTCTCCCTTCTCGAAGAACACAGCTAATGGGAAACAAGAGTATAACACTGTATTGTCCGTGGTTAAATCATAATTTTCCGAGCTGATCTGTTGTAAATTTAACAAGAACTTTTATTTTCTTTCAGCCTGTGGGCCTGGGTTATTAGTTCCACCAAAAATGTTTTGTGTTGTTTTCTCAAGCTGCAGATTTGGCAGTGGTGATAAAGTTGAGTGTCAGTGATACCAACCGACCCAAAGTTTGATAGGAAGAACCCTTCAGACCGTAGGACAAATCAGTTAATTCTCTGTAAAATATATTTGGAATAACTTTTTTCTAGCACTTATGTATTGTTTTGATCACATATGTATTTACATATCAACAGCTGACATTACATACCTGCTTGGTTAGATATATACGTCATGTTGGTGGGGTCGTGTTTGACTGCTTCTTCATAGTGTTTCAGTGCTGTTGCAAAGTCCTTGTTCTTATAAGCAGCGTTCCCAAGCTCCTTCTCCTTTAAGGCCTGTTGAAAAAATGGAAATAAGAGGATTAAGAAGTAAGAATAGAAATTCATTAAGGGGAACAATATGGCAAGAAATTGATTTAGGTGAAGGGTGTAATGAAGGGATTTACCTTTCTCTTGTTTTCAGGGAGGTCTTCCTCTTTGGGTGGAGGTGGCTGAGTCTCTTTTGGTTTGGGTGGAGGAGGTTGAGTGGGCTCCTCTTCCTCTTCCATCTCAGAGAGGTTCAGACCCAGCAACACAGAGAGAGTGGTCATCACTCTGGGATCCTGGAGCTTCCTGCAAGACAGTCGAGCAAAGAATTGCATATCTAATATTCTTGGAAATGTACTCAAGTAGAGTTAACATCTTTGAATTTGAACTATTTCTGTTTTAGGCATACTTGTAAAATGTTTGAAGAATGGAAGAAGACCCTTGCCATTTTATAGCTGAAAATTGTGCCAAACAATTTATTAATGGAAATATGTTGCTTGGTTTACCGAAAGTAACCATGTTAGAAAAGTGGGTGTAGGGAAAAAAAAACTGCAGATATTAAATATAATCTTTTTTGGGGGGTCTTTTCAGATAAGTACATGTAACCAAAGAAATTGGATTATAAGCTTCGTCAGCACTCAGCACAAGGTCGGACTATTCAAATGCATGTTGAAAATTAAGACTAACACTGGACAGCAAATAGTTGGATCGACACACCAAAATAATCCAATCACTCTTGGACTGCGACAGGACTCCGCAGGTCTTGGTACATTTTGGAATTTAGCGCAAGGAACTTTCAGCCGGAAGTACATTACCATGATAAATAGAGTTGTTGTGACACAAAAAAAACACAGCTACATCCATCCTGACCATTGTCATTACAATGTTGTTCCCTCTTCAGGTGACATGAAACTATTTAAATATGCACTCAGCTCTGCTTATCAAAAAAGGGCACAGGGTCACCTATCAAGGCAGAGTGAGACCTTCTCAGCCAGAAGTCCAATTCTTTTATTCTGCTTGTATATGCAGACAGGACTAGATCCCTGGCTGTGACTTTATGATTGTGACCTCAGTCGGACTGCAGCATGCATGTAAATGCACTGAATTATGAAAGTGACAGTGCTAAAAGGAATGTTGTCTGTTATTTTGGTATACTCTCTTCAGGACATGGTTTTGTATCTCAATTCAGAGAAAAATAGATAAAATGATACTTCTTTGAAAAGCCACATACGTGCCAAGCTCTGATGGTTTGTTCCTAAGCTGCTCCAGCAGCTCTCTGTAGCTGGGATCTGACAACAGCTCACGGGTTCGAGAATCATTCTCCAGCTTCTGATACAGGTTGGGCATGGCAAAGGGGTTCATCATTGATTTCTCTGGGGGACAGAAATATAAGGGTCTATTAGCTGGATGAACATATGCAAATGAAGCCTTCATATACTCAGCCAATGGTGTAGGACAAACTTTCAGACAGTATTCTCTCTGGTGTGACCTCAAACACTTGTCCTTTCTCTGTATGAATCACTACTTCTAAACCCTCTGATGGCTGCCTACTCTCTTTTTAAAACCCTGCACACACAATAAGATTTTACTTTAGTGATCCTCAGCAGCCAACTCTAAATCCTCTAAGCATGTAGGAGAGAAAAGTGAGTCACACACTTTTTACATGTAGTGCCACTTCTACCATAGAAAAAAAAGTCACAAATCAAACAGTTCTTACCCACAAGCCGAGCTTCAATGTTTTGTAAACCCTCCTTTAGCTGCTGATTATTTGGCTCTTTACGGATGCCCTCTTGATAAGTGGTTTTTGCGTCCTCCAATCGGCCAAGAAATTCCAATGCTGCAGCTTTTCGGGAGTAGCCCTGATCAATGAAGATTTTAAGGTATTAAAGCACCTGTTTATGCATCATGTTAGCGGAATAATAAAGAACAGAAGACTTCTCACCTTGCCCCAGTCAGGTTTGAGCTGAATGGTCTGACAGGCATCCTGGAGAGCACTCTCGTAGTTTCCCTTTTTAGCATAAGCAGCTGAGCGGTTGCTGAAGAGTACATGATTCGAAGGGTCGAGGGCCAAAGCCTCGGTGTAGCAGCGCACAGCTTCATCGATGTTCCCTGCACTTAGTGCCTTGTTGCCCTGGTCTTTTAATGCTGAGACCTGTGAACAAAGAAGATCCACTTAAATCAAACAGTAAGGGACATACTCCTCTGATAGTTCAACTCTCCTGCTTTGACTTCTGTAGCACTCCTACACAAAGGAAAACAAACCCCAATATAGCTCTGACGCTGGAAAAGACATCTCTAACAGCTGCTGCCGCTGCTGTTAGCAGAACTTCAGGAAGGAAAAAACATTCAGCTGTTCATGATAGCTGCAGTCATGATGTCAAGTAACAATGTCTCTTAATCTTAAATGCTCTTTATGATAATGCAGAAAAAATGTAGATTTCAGGCTCATGTAGACCTGGAAATAAAATGACAACTTTATACTCATAGCAGGATTATATTCAAATCATCAATACTCCAAAGAAATAAGCTAGGTGACTTTACAGCAAGGAGGTCCGGATATGTCCGAAACAATCCCTCTTCTGAAAAATTTTAGCCCCAGGAAACAAACATGATTTGCATTTTCCTCTAACTCTAGAGTTTCCTTCTGCTGCATATAAATACTAAAAGTAGATGAAAGACAGAAAACACTTCTTTGTTAGGATATTGATCTTTGAGTTTGCATCTACAGAGCGAATTTATAATACTGTTAAAGAAAAGGTCTCTTTTGACATTTGAAGCCCCACTTACTGCTGTGCTCCCTTTGAAGTAAGTGTAATGTAGAATATGCTGTACAGGAAACTGTGGATCAATATGACTCTTTCATACAGTACTAAACAAACCAGATCTGTTTCTAACATACTTAATAGTGTTGATGTATGGGTACTGTACTCCCGACAGTCTTGTTCTTTTTTCCAACAACTCAACCAATTTGGTAGCTTGGACATTTAATCAAGTTAGAGTAGAAAGAGAGTGTTTAAAAGAAAAGAGAAAGCATAATTTATTAATACAGGCAGTACAGTCTGAAGAATTGAATTATTATTTGGGACTGCTGTACAATCCCTCCCTTCTTGCATTTGCCTAGTGAATTCTGAAAAGTTATCAAGCTGCTCTGCAGAACATGATAAATTTAAACCCACAAAGGGGAGAAAGACACCTACTCTAAAAAACAGGCTTTGAAAGCCTTCAGGCTTTATTTGATGACTATAACATCTGACACTGGAAGCTTATTGACCAAAATACCAATCAAAGGACAAGAGGGGGGACTGGATCGGCGTGATTTTCACTTTCAAATCAGCAGACTGAATTTAAACTGCACAGACTAAAACATTTGAACCCTAGAAGACTGAAAAGTTAAAATTCTATCTGAGGTTGCAAGCTGTGGTTGTAACAAACAATAAGTAACAATAATGTGCATCTTTTATTGTGATACAGCTGTTTTAGCACAGTAAAAACTGCAATTTTCATTTCAGTGCTATTTCAGTACGTTGCCTCATTGTTTATCTTAACAGTCACCCAGTGACAACTCAGACTTATTGTAAATCCAGAGGTTACTTCAAGAATGACCTAAAGTAAGTTAACAAAGTAGCTGCCTGCTTGAAAACAACAACTACTTTCTAAAATAATGTTTTCCTGACACCAGTAACCCAAGCAAGGGATATATAAGGAGACTTTTTTGTGGAAACTGATTAATGATTCTTTTTCAAGGATGCATGTACCTTGGGATCGACACTTTTTACATTTGAACCAGTACAACTGATGCCTGGTACCTAGGAATCGATATCAGTACCTAATGGTACCAGTGTTTTGGTACTTTTGTGTGTTGATGGGGTAATATATTTTAATTTGATTGATAATAAAAGCTTTAGACATTTCAATTCATCATTAATTTCTCAAAATTTATCAAAACAACACTCAGCTATTGGTACTGTAACATCGCAGTTGTATCAACGATTTCTTCAACATGAAAAGCCTTAACTTAAACTGACTGCAACTTAGTAAATTGATGACAATTATGTAGTATTTTTTCTTAATAATGCACAAATTAAAACCCAGCATGATGCATCCCATACCCACATTCAGCATGAAAAAAATCACCTAATCCCCCACCCCCTCACAATCAAAAGGATGCGTTTAGGTACTGAATCATGGTACAGTTTGACTGTAAGTGACTTACTTACTGACAGAATTCAGTTGGTACCTATAGAAGTATCTACTTGGGCACCCATCCCTACGTATGCCAATAGAAATGCTATTAAAATAAAAAGGGGCTTTGTCTCACACTATGCAGATATATGAAAACAAGGGGGCACATATCTGTCCACTATTGTCTTTTGTGGAGTGTTTATAGGGCTATTAATACTAAGTTTTAGATGACTATAAATGATAATCCATTGATTTTAAATAGTAACAGTAACTTTGGGTTAAAAATGTTCCAACAGTGGATGGAGGTAAAAGCTTTTAGGGTTGAGTGTGTTCTTTTCTGGCCACGTGTTAAATTACTAATAGTATCAACACTCCCATCTGTCCTCTCTCGACCTGCACTCTACTTTTAGAAAAAGCTGCTCCATTTCAGAACTACTGACCACACCAGGTAACGAAGACTACGCTTCGATACAGTTTACAGACTTCATTTTGTTTTATAGAACTTCACAGTCTGATGTCTCCCTAGCTGTCCTGCGCCGTCGACCCCGGTTTTACGCCGACATCGGTACTGTCGTCTCCCACACGTAGATCTTTCTAGGAGGCCAGACTCTCGTCTGACTTGTGACTCCGGCTAGGTTTTTATGAGGACGTCGTACACGGTGTGAGACGGCGTTTTCCACTCCACCGGTCCACCAACTCATCATTATTTTGAAACCGCAGATAGAAGCTGAATAAGGGTTTGATTGTGTCCGTGGTCAAACATGACAGCGGTCACATTGGGAGCGACAGTGAAACGGCGATTCGCTAAATGAGGAATTACAATGAATATTTAGTCATGCCGGTGATAAACAATGAGTGAGCGACGCTCTTTAATATATTACTGCATAGTCAATGTCTGTAAAACCATCTATGACATTTCATAACTCAATGTCAGAGCAGCTGAGCTAAACTTCAGTTATTTGTGTTAGCTTCACGGCAGCTAACCTTGTATCGAGCAAACACCTATTAGCCATTAGTTCCCCCTATGAGCCAACAGTTAACCCAGGTAAGTTTGATCCTCACCAAGCGCCCGATACAGTTACATAATAGAGTAGCTGTCAAAATACCTCCTGTTTAGCAACACAATCAAATAAAACCATGTGTAACAAAACACCAGCAAAACAATTTGCTACCTGATTGATGCTAACTAACACGCTGGCTAGCTGTGTCACATTAGCAAACACTGTAGTCCCAGCTATAAGAGACAGAAAACTACATTTTGTACCAACTCTGTGCAGAGGAGCTGTCTTTAACTTGAGTTTCTTTTAGAGCTATACCACCATACCTAAAAATGATGAGAAAATGTCAATAATGAAGGAGTTACAGGACACTCACTTTCTCCATGGTGCAAGCATGAGGTTCCTTCCTTCCAGAAACTACTGCGGACTAGCGCCTCCCTCTGAACAGCATGCAGGCTGCCAGTGTAGGAAGTAGAAAATACGTAATCCACTTTCACATTCAGGGTTGGTCGGAGGAGGAGGATATATAGTGAATGAACGGAACCTTCTGGAGGATAGTAGAAAAGGCAATAAAGTTTCACAGGTAAATAGTGCTCCTCATGTTGTGCATACAAACTTCCTCATTGATCATTTTCAGGGGGAGGTGAGGAACAGAAGAGTGAAATTCAACAAAAAATGACAAAATTTAAGACATTTACACACGTTGCCACGCCACAAAACTCGGGAGTTTAGGAGACAAAACCTCAACAGAACGACCCCAGTCTTTCAATACGTTTATGATGTCTTAAAACAATACATTAAGTCAGATAATGCTATAAGACATAGTTTCATTATAAAAACTGGCAGAAGTTTTAGCCTACTTACTGTCCCTGAACTGAAATACGAATTACAAGCCAGCAATTCTACATTATTATCATTATTATTATTATTATTACTACAGGCAATTATGTAATACATTATACTGGCGTGTGACTGACAGTGGCATTAACAATATTATAGCTATGAAGATTAAATTCTCAGCCCATTGCTTCAAGGGAATATTGTCATTACTCTGTACTTATGAAGGTACATTTTCTTCTGGCTGTCATCCTTTAAGGCATAAATAGCCAAACAACACTCACACTTACTTATAATAGGCTACATGGAATTAAATATTTTACCATAATTTTTTCCTAAGTGAAATTTCTGAGTTTCTGTGTTATTTTAGCTGGCCTTTTGACTGTGCGATCAAGCTGTAAGCTGCTTGATTTGAAGCTAAATCACATATATATGCCCCTGCCTGCCTGGTGCCAGATCCATTAGATTCCGTTTCAGGCTCAGCAGCGCTGTCTCCTGCACATAAACACCTAAAAATAAACACCTTAATTGGCATTTGAAGGGTGTAGTAAACAGCATTGTGTGTAATTGCAGGGTGTCCCTATGGGATTTCTTTTTGCTGTATCAGAAAAAAAGTGACTGAATCCTTTTCAGGGACAAAAAAGTAATTATTTTTATTCATAAAGTTACAAAAACTGCTCATTGTTTCTTGGATAGTGAATAGTTTTAACAAATTGTTGCAAATGCAGACATTTCTTTGAAATATTATGTTTGCACTGCACTGTGTTATGATTTTATTGATAGTTTAATTTGCAAAGTGGACAGTCTGATGTGGCTTTGTTGTTTATCATGTCTTTGATTTCTCACTGCCACAATATGCAGTATGTTTGATGTTCAGGGGATCCAAGTATTTGCAGGACAGGCTACCAGATGTAGTCTTCAGTGAACATTTGCACCTTTTAAATGGAATACACAATACTGCTGTGGGGGCTGTAGACAAAAAAAGTATACATTACATTTCACAAATGAAGAAAAAATTTCCACATTTTTCAAAGTAAGCCTTTTGCTGGTTTCACTTCCCATCTCCATAGTCAAGTACTGAGTGTTTACAGTTCTTAAGAGCTCTTCAAAAATTAAAACACAAAATCAGAAGAAGTCCATTAATAAAGATGTTCAGTGACCTACAACAGCAGGGGATGAGAGCTAAATCTTAAAATCACCAATTATATGGCACACTCAATTTGGATTTGCATCAATTTCAAACACTGGGATGATGCACATCCAAAGAGTTTCTTTGTAATTTTGGTGGAGAAACACATTCCACAAAGAATTTAACATTTTAGGATTCAGAATATGAGTATTTGAATCAGTAATTATTCAATATTAAATACTGTGTTTAAGTGTTCCAGAAATTAGTGCATTTGCTGTGTTTTTCGCCTAGAACAAAATGTCATCAAAATCACTAATTGTTGTCCAGATGCGCAATGCAGTTTCTTAAAGGCAAGGGATGGAGGCCATCGTGAATAGACCATTGATGTTCCTGTTGCCATGGATTCACAGCCTAAGTTCACAAAAGAGACAGACACCATGCTGTCTGAGATCAAAGATTTGCACTCAGTCTCTGCAAGGATATCATCCACATTCACTGAGGCTCACATCAATGTGGTTCACACATGGGCAGAGTACTGCAGACATACTTAAAATGATACAAAGAGATTGATCTTTTATGTGTTCCTGTCTCCTTTGCAAGGTTTTTCTGTTGTTGTTGTTGTTGTTGTAGTTCTTGCTGTTGTTTTCCAGGAGATGTGAACCATTCAGGCAATTTTAAAGCCACCCAAGGTTTTAATACAGGCAATATCAACAAATCAAATGAGCTTCAAGCTAACATTGTGAGAAATTTAAGACATTTTTGATACTTTATACTTTTAAGAGTTACCTAAAAATTCAATAATAAACATTGCTTTTCCACTATGAGTGACTTCCAGTGTGCACATACAAAACAAGTTATAGCAATAACACAAATTTCAGAATCAGAATTACTAATCCCAGGGGTAAGTTTAGTGTTACCATAGCTCTCACTATGATACAGCATGAAGAAAATAAGTGGGAAAGAGGTAATAATCAATACTATAAATAATAAGCATAAAATAAGCAGTAAGTACCAAAAGCAATTATTTCCAAAGGTAAAGTAATATTTACATTATATAAATTATGTTTGTAGCTGGATGAACTGTGTTAAACAAATTGCAAACTGAATAGGAATTAAGATATTACAGTGTTAAAAAAATACAAATATAGTATATGTTGACTTGGTTAAACTTTAAAATTTACAGTATTCTCTAAAGGCTTTTAACTCAATTCATCTTCACACTCCTCTTGAATTATATGTTTTGAAGATGCGGAAAACTGAAATACAGTGAGACAGTTACTTTATAAAGTTGGTGTAATGAGAGCTTTAGGTGTAACTGAAGGTTGGACTTGTCCCGCAATATCATTTAGATAATGTATTTCATAAACTACATTATAAGGCATCAAATAAATTAATAACATTTACCTGAACCTTACTGGTCACGAGGCCTTTTCACGAAGACGCACCGGGAGTCATCAAAGTGTGATTCTTTCTCTATCCCTGACCATATCTGGTCGAAAGTGTTCTAATGTCCGAGTTTTTGAGAGGAATTTGAAGGCGACAGGCTCCGTTAACATTTTGGCGCGTGTTCCTGAACCAATAAGACCGGACTGAAGTAAGTTGCTTTCAATTTATTTTGATTCCACTTTCGCAAACAAATCAAGGTGAACTAAACGAATTTTCCATGTTGAGAATTTTGGAAATTAAAGCATAAACTGCAAATACTACAACGTTTTTCAACTTAATGATATTTAACTCTGTAACTGGGTAAACTGACAAATTAGCTTATAAATGTTTAGCTCAACTACTCATCAACTTTGTCCGAATCTATTCACACAAAATAAAACGGCTTTACACCACAAGTCCTTCTCTTAACCGAGTTAGGATACACATTAAAATTTATTTTAATGTAAATAAGTGATAAAAGGACTTATAAAATCTGTTTAATACATATTTCCATTCCATTTCTTAAGTTAGCTTGTGCTTGTTTATCTACTTCTGTCTGTCTGGAGGAGCTGCATTTTAGAGACAGCACAATGAGAAGACAGGAAAACCAGCAAGGCAGGACAACTGCAGGCAAGTAGAAATATATTCATTTGCTCACTACACAACTGCCTATCGTCATACCTAATGAGAATACTGATTTAATTTTTTGTGTGGTTAATTGTGAACTGTCTTGTCTTGGTATGGTTGATAGTTAATCTTGGTTTCAGGGCTTGCAAACACCAAGTTTGACATAATAAACTGTGTGATATATCCACGTGTGATTTCTTTTTTTCCACATCAGGCTGCATGTCTGTGCCACTGTTCAACCAGAAGAAAAGGAACAGAGTCCCTTTGACATCTGCCCCGTCTGAGAATGAATTCTTTTCTCACAGTGAATACAAACCAAACCCCAGCTCAGTCACATCTCACGGCCAAACAGGTAGAGGATTATTTTAGTGTTAAGGTCTCTGCTGGGAGTCATCCACTAGGTGGTAGTACAAGACAAAAAGAATGCATTTGAAGAAAGACGAGACAAAATCAGCTGTTTTGAGGGGTTATTTTTAATTAACGGTATCTCTCATGTTTTAGTCACCTTTGAATATCCCATCTTTACCATATCAAACAATCAAGACAGTGTTGGAATAAGAGAGAGGGAGGGTATGAACACATTGGTATGAAAAAATATAATTAGGGATAGTAGAGACTTTAATATGCTTTTCCTATTATGATACTTTCCTCAGGTTCTTATGGGGGCTACCAGGCTTCAGGTCAGTCCTCTTGTGCTCCACAAAGGCTTCAGTGGAATAGACAGGGCGTCTCACAATCTACTCCCCACCAGCAATATGGAAGCAATAGACCTGCTCCTGGCCCTGCACCTGTAATGAAAAGCTATGCACCCATTCCACACCCTTACAAAGATGGAGGGACAAGGTACATTTGATTGTCTCCATGGTGATTTGTGCAACTACCACTGATTTGACCTGGTGGTCTCAAGCCAAAACCCATTTTCAAAACAATGAAAATACTTTAAAATAAAAGTACCTTCTCAGTAATTGTGCAAAATATATGAATGAAATGTTTACTTTTTATTTGAAGAGCAGTAAACTGATGAGATACCTTATAACAGAAAGGTAAACAGTCACATGGACACAGCCATCCTGACTACAGATATTATTACGGGCCAGCAATGTGACTTTGCAGTAATTTTATAAGTTAGTCATATAACTGTTTTTTGGTGCTAGCTGAATTTTAATTTGGCTCTTATGAGAGATTTGATTTATTTTGGTTTCAGCTCAAAGACGGGACAACCAAGCAACCCTGTTAGACATCAGCCTCCCAACCCCAGTTTTAACTCCAGAAACAGCCAATATCAAGCCCCCTACAACACTCAGGGTGCTCAAAACAAGCCATCACCTCAGACTGGGTTTTCTCAGAGGGGTCAGCAGTCATTTTTCAGGCCGCCCAATCCTACTCATCAGTTTTCCCAGCAGGCCAGAGCTCCACCTGCTCCTATTCCACCACCCAGCAGACCCTCTGCTCATGAAGCGCAGCCACAAAAAAACTCATGGAAGTTCACAAACAGCTTTGGCCCTCAGAGTACCTCCTTTGATGGAAATAGGAGCACAAATCGACCTCAGTTTGCTCGGCAGAATCAAACCCAGGTGGGAAAATATTTGATAATACAGAACAAGTATGTTAAGATTTTGCATAAAAGATTATATTTCTGTCAAATTATTAGATATTTTATTGTCTTTCTTTACCAGGAGGCATTTCCAGTGAAGCCAGCTGTTGAGAACTCACTTAGAATCCTGACTGCAGTTATCGATGGAATGAGACATTGGAGCCAGTTTAAAGACAAAGTCCCATACTTGTTTGAGATATTTGGTTAGTTGATTAAAAGATGCTGCTGTTATTGATATGAAAAGTCAGCATTTTTTATGACTATGAGTTTACAGTCTGTGTTCTTCCAAAAGCTACTCTGGACTCAGCTGTCACTCTGGGTCGACATGGAGCAAAGAACTTTCTCATGAGAGACGGAAAGCAGGTTGTGCAGTGTGTCTTCTATGAAAATGTGAGTAGGGGGAAAACAGACTGTTCAAATTTGTAAAAAGTTAATTAACTTATCATGAGTAGGTTTGGAGAAAGTGTCTCTACTCTCTTCTGTTTGAGCGTCAGTATACCAGTGAGCCTGTTAGTATGTAAGTTCAAAACATCTTGATTTAGAAATTCAGAGATGATTGAAATCAATCTTTGTTTCATTTATTTTAATCCTACTTGTTAATCTGTTTTTTTTTAACTTCACAATGTGTCTTGGGACTGTTTAAGTCTTTAAAAAATCAACAGCCTTTTTAAACAACAAGACCTGCCACCAAAAAAGAAAAAACACTCATGCCCTTTCCCTTAACCAAAAGTGAGGCAGTTTACAGCTGTACATTTCCCTTTACCATTTTTCAACAGGAGCGTGAGCTCCCCCGTCTTATCCGTGGTCAAGTGCACCGGTGTGTGGGGAACTACGACCGCAGCAGAGATGTCCTGGTTTGTGTGTCCGTCAGACCTGGTCTCCCCTCTGAGCTGAGAAACGCTCAGGAAGCTGTGAAGGTGTGTGATGCAGAAATGAGGATGCTTGTCAAATCTCTTAGTGAAGTATGAGCTGGAGCTGGTACAAGGACAAGACACGAGGGTCAAAATAAGAAGATTAGTTCCATAGTTAGGTAACTCTTGTTATTGGAAAACCTCAAGTAAGTTTTAAACAGTTAGTTTTTAGGTATTAAACTTTTTATTATTATCTGTTTTTTGTTGTGCGGTCAGGCAATCCATAGTTCCTGTTCTGAGATGCTTAAGTTCACTAACATGTTTCAGCATTTGTATATGTTCTCCTCTTTGAAACAATACATAAACAGATGTCTCACTGAACCATTTCTTTAATTTAAAGTCAAGCCTCTTTTTTACATTTGAAATCTTTTTATTACAAAGAAAATTCACAGAACAGCAAACATCTTTTGGAGGTTAATTCAGGTAAAGCAAACACAATGAGGTAATATCTCAAAATATATCTTTGAAAAACGGGGCAGTTAAGAATAACGTGATATCAAGTACAGTTAGTTTATTTACAGTCAAACAACACAATGAGGGAAAAAAAACTAATATTCTACTCTACCAAAACACTTTCACCAGTGCTGAGACTTTACACACAAAGGTTCAACAAACAAGGGAATCAGTCCAGTGCAGTCACACCATTCATCCCCAGTCAAGCACAGTATGAGGTCCAATACAACACCAACATCTCTCTCCTGACCTTCCTTCAAACATGGAAAAAGAAGCACAGTCATTTTCTTTAAGTCAGTAAATGTTATCATGGGAACAGAATTTGGGAAATATTAAAGATTAATCCATCGGCAAAATCCAACTCATTACTTTACACTTATACAGAAACACCCACTAGAAAAGGGAGTCAAGCTGGATGAAGTTGGCAGTGTACAGGGAAAGTAAGTGGAGACTTTTTGTCCTTGAAACATGACAGGAATGGTGCCAGCTGTCAAAGGAGAAGTGGGGTTGACAAAAAACACAGCAACACATTTTAGCTTACTTAAGGAGTTAATTATTTTAAGCCACGTTTCACACATAATGTTAANTCCTCTCTCGACCTGCACTCTACTTTTAGAAAAAGCTGCTCCATTTCAGAACTACTGACCACACCAGGTAACGAAGACTACGCTTCGATACAGAAATGTCTGAAGTAAAACAAAATATCTTGAAGTGTCAGACTACAGAGGGATCGACAGGACGCGGCAGCTGGGGCCAAAATGCGGCTGTAGCCATGACAGCAGAGGGTGTGCATCTAGAAAGATCCTCCGGTCTGAGAGCAGACTGAACACTGAGGCCGATCCAAAAATACTCCTGCAGCATGTGCCACACTCTGCCGCAATTTCCACTCCGCCGGTCCACCAACTCATCATTATTTTGAAACCGCAGATAGAAGCTGAATAAGGGTTTGATTGTGTCCGTGGTCAAACATGACAGCGGTCACATTGGGAGCGACAGTGAAACGGCGATTCGCTAAATGAGGAATTACAATGAATATTTAGTAATGTCGGTGATAAACAATGAGTGAGCGACGCTCTTTGATATATTACTGCATAGTCAATATCTGTAAAACCATCTATGACATTTCATAACTCAATGTCAGAGCAGCTGTGCTAAACTTCAGTTATTTGTGTTAGCTTCACGGCAGCTAACCTTGTATCGAGCAAACACCTATTAGCCATTAGTTCCCCCTATGAGCCAACAGTTAACCCAGGTAAGTTTGATCCTCACCAAGCGCCCGATACAGTTACATAATAGAGTAGCTGTCAAAATACCTCCTGTTTAGCAACACAATCAAATAAAACCATGTGTAACAAAACACCAGCAAAACAATTTGCTACCTGATTGATGCTAACTAACACGCTGGCTAGCTGTGTCACATTAGCAAACACTGTAGTCCCAGCTATAAGAGACAGAAAACTACATTTTGTACCAACTCTGTGCAGAGGAGCTGTCTTTAACTTGAGTTTCTTTTAGAGCTATACCACCATGCCTAAAAATGATGAGAAAATGTCAATAATAAAGGAGTTACAGGACACTCACTTTCTCCATGGTGCAAGCATGAGGTTCCTTCCTTCCAGAAACTACTGCGGACTAGCGCCTCCCCCTGAACAACATGCAGGCTGCCAGTGTAGGAAGTAGAAAATACGTAATCCACTTTCACATTCAGGGTTGGTCGGAGGAGGAGGATATATAGTGAATGAACGGAACCTTCTGGAGGATGGTAGAAAAGGCAATAAAGTTTCACAGGTAAATAGTGCTCCTCATGTTGTGCATACAAACTTCCTCATTGATAATTTTCAGGGGGAGGTGAGGAACAGAAGAGTGAAATTCAACAAAAAATGACAAAATTTAAGACATTTACACACGTTACCACGCCACAAAACTTGGAAGATTACAAGACAAAACCTCAACAGAACGACCCCAGTCTTTCAATACGTTTATGATGTCTTAAAACAATACAATAAGTCAGATAATGCTATAAGACACAGTTTTACATTTAAAAAAAAAAAAAAAAAAAAAAAAAAAAAAAAAAAAAAAAAAAAACTGGCAGAAGTTTAAGCCTACTTAATGTCCTTGAACTGAAATACGAATTACAAGCCTGCAATTCTACATTATTATTATTATTATTATTATTATTATTATTATTATTATTATTGTTGTTATTATTATTATTATTATTATTACAACAGGCAATTATGTAATACATTACACTGGCATGTGACTGACAGTGGCATTAACAATATTATAGCTATTAAGATTAATTTTTCAGCCCATTGCTTCAAGGGAATATTGTCATTACTCTGTACTTATGAAGGTACATTTTCTTCTGGCTGTCATCCTTTAAGGCATAAATAACCAAACAACACTCACACTTACTTATAATAGGCTACATGGAATTAACTATCTTACTATAATTTTTTCCTAAATGAAATTTCTGAGTTTCTTTGTTATTTTTGCTGGCCTTTTGACTGTGCGATCGAGTGCAGTGCACTGTGATATGATTTTATTGATAGTTTAATTTGCAAAGTGGACAGTCTGATGTGGCTTTTTTGTTTATCATGTGTTTGATTTCTCACTGCCACAATATGCAGTATGTTTGATGTTCAGGGGATCCAAGTATTTGCAGGACAGGCTACCAGATGTAGTCTTCAGTTAACATTTGCACCTTTAAAATGGAATACACAATACTGCTGTGGGGGCTGTAGACAAAAAAAAGTATACATTACATTTCACGAATGAAGAAAAAACGTCCACATTTTTCAAAGTAAGCCTTTTTATAAACATTTTAGAGAAGTCAAGGATTAAGATTGCTGGTTTCACTTCCCATCTCCATAGTCAAGTACTAAGTGTTTACAGTTCTTAGGAGCTCTTCAAAAATTAAAACACAAAATCAGAAGAAGTCCATTAATAAAGATGTTCAGTGACCTACAACAGCAGGGGATGAGCGCAAAATCTTAAAATCACTAATTATATGGCACACTCAATTTGGATTTGCATCAATTTCAAACACTGGGATGATGCGCATCCAAAGAGTTTCTTTGTAATTTTGGTGGAGAAACACATTCCACAAAGAATTTAACATTTTAGGATTCAGAATATGAGTATTTGAATCAGTAATTATTCAATATTAAATATTGTGTTTAAGTGTTCCAGAAATTAGTGCATTTGCTGTGTTTTTCGCCTGGAACAAAATGTAATCAAAATCACTAATTGTTGTCCAGATGCGCAATGCAGTTTCTTAAAGGCAAGGGATGGAGGCCATCGTGAATAGACCATTGATGTTCCTGTTGCCATGGATTCACAGCCTAAGTTCACAAAAGAGACAGACACCATGCTGTCTGAGATCAAAGATTTGCACTCAGTCTCTGCAAGGATATCATCCACATTCACTGAGGCTCACATCAATGTGGTTCACACATGGGCAGAGTACTGCAGACATACTTAAAATGATACAAAGAGATTGATCTTTTANGCGGTGTTACAGTAAAAGATGGGACTCCACTTTCCCCGAGGTAAAAGTCAAACAACTTCTCAAGCGCTTATGTGCAGTGCGCCGCTCTCTCTCCAATTAAAGTTAATGTCGATCGCCCATCAGCGACCTCCTTCTCCGCTGCCAATTTTCATAACTTATGGTCCATCCATAAAACCAGAAAGAAGATATTCTTCGGTCGAGCAGGAATGTTCCGAAAGAACTGATGTATATTTATTCATGATCTAAAACAAAGAATGATCATTCATCGGCACATTTGGCAGCGTTTGTGTGGAAAGCATTATTTTTTTTCCTCTCGTGCACGAAAACAACCAATGGGCTGCAGACCAGCGCATTTCATGGGCCGTTTATTTGGATTTTTTTTTCTGTTCCCCCCGAATGCCCCACGCAGGTAGGACTTAAGGGAAAGTCAACAATGTGATTGGCTCGGTTCAGTGTCATTCGTCTGCTGACCTACTGCTTTAACGGGCCGTTCACGCAACATTGAAAAAGTGTCAGTCGGCCCAAATGAGACGGTCGGCCCACCGGGCATTGCCCGGTATGCCAGATGGCCAGTCCACCCCTGAATGTAGTCCACACATGGGCAGAGTACTGCAGACATACTTAAAATGATACAAAGAGATTGATCTTTCATGTGTGCCTGTCTCCTTTGCAAGGTTTTTCTGTTGTTGTTGTTGTTGTTGTTGTTGTTGTTGTTGTTGTTGTTGTTGTTGTTGTTGTAGTTCTTGCTGTTGTTTTCCAGGAGATGTGAACCATTCAGGCAATTTTAAAGCCACCCAAGGTTTAAATACAGGCAATATCAACAAATCAAATGAGCTTTAAGCTAACATTGTGAGAAATTTAAGATGTTTTTGATACTTTATACTTTTAAGAGTTACCTAAAAATTCAATAATAAAGATTGCTTTTCCACCATGAGTGACTTCCAGTGTGCACATACAAAACAAGTTATAGCAATAACACAAATTTCAAAATCAGAATTACTAATCCCAGGGGTAAGTTTAGTGTTACCATAGCTCTCACTATGATACAGCATGAAGAAAATAAGTGGGAAAGAGGTAATAATCAATACTATAAACAATAAGCATAAAATAAGCTGTAAGTACCAAAAGCAATTATTTCCAAAGGTAAAGTAATATTTACATTATATAAATTATGTTTGTAGCTGGATGAACTGTGTTAAACAAATTGCAAACCGAATAGGAATTAAGATATTACAGTGTTAAAAAAATACAAATATAGTATATGTTGACTTGGTTAAACTTTTAAATTTATAGTATTCTCTAAAGGCTTTTAACTCAATTAATCTCCATACTCCTCTTGAATTATATGTTTTGAAGATGCGGAAAACTGAAATACAGTGAGACAGTTACTTTATAAAGTTGGTGTAATGAGAGCTTTAGGTGTAACTGAAAGTTGGACTTGTCCCGCAATATCATTTAGATAATGTATTTCATAAACTACATTATAAGGCATCAAATAAATTAATAACATTTACCTGAACCTTACCGGTCACGAGGCCTTTTCACGAAGACGCACCGGGAGTCATCAAAGTGTGATTCTTTCTCTATCCCTGACCATATCTGGTCAAAAGTCGTCTAATGTCCGAGTTTTGGGAAGGAATTTGAAGGCGACAGGCTCCGTTAACATTTTGGCGCGTGTTCCTGAACCGATAAGACCGGACTGAAGTAAGTTGCTTCCGATTTATTTTGTTTCCACTTTCGCAAACAAATCAAGGTAAACTAAACGAATTTTCCATGTTGAGAATTTTGGAAATTAAAGCATAAACTGTCAATACTACAACGTTTTTCAACTTAATGATATTTAACTCTGTAACTGAGTAAACTGACAAATTAGCTTATACATGTTTAGCTCAGCTACTCATCAACTTTGTCCGAATCTATTCACACAAAATAAAACGGCTTTACACCACAAGTCCTTCTCTTAACCGAGTTAGAATACACATTGAAATTTATTTTAATGTAAATAAGTGATAAAAGGACTTATAAAATCAGTTTAATACACATTTCCATTCCATTTCTTCAGTTAGCTTGTGCTTGTTTATCTACTTCTGTCTGTCTGGAGGAGCTGCATTTTAGAGACAGAACAATGAGAAGACAGGAAAACCAGCAAGGCAGGACAACTGCAGGCAAGTAGAAATATATTCATTTGCTCACTACACAACTGCCTATCGTCATACCTAATGAGAATACTGATTTAATTTTTTGTGTGGTTAGTTGTGAACTGTCTTGTCTTGGTATGGTTTATAGTTAATCTTGGTTTCAGGGCTTGCAAACATCAAGTTTGACATAATAAACTGCGTGATATATCCACGTGTGATTTCTTTTTTTCCACATCAGGCTGCATGTCTGTGCCACTGTTCAACCAGAAGAAAAGGAACAGAGTCCCTTTGACATCTGCCCCGTCTGAGAATGAATTCTTTTCCCACAGTGAATACAAACCAAACCCCAGCTCAGTCACATCTCACGGCCAAACAGGTAGAGGATTATTTTAGTGTTAAGGTCTCTGCTGGGAGTCATCCACTAGGTGGTAGTACAAGACAAAAAGAATGCATTTGAAGAAAGACGAGACAAAATCAGCTGTTTTGAGGGGTTATTTTTAATTAAAGGTATCACTCATGTTTTAGTCACCTTTGAATATCCCATCTTTACCATATCAAACAATCAAGACAGTGTTGGAATAAGAGAGAGGGAGGGTATGAACACATTGGTATGAAAAAATATAGTTAGGGATAGTAGAGACTTTAGTATGCTTTTCCTATTATGATATTTTCCTCAGGTTCTTATGGGGGCTACCAGGCTTCAGGTCAGTCCTCTTGTGCTCCACAAAAGCTTCAGTGGAATATACAGGGCGTCTCACAATCTACTCCCCACCAGCAATATGGAAGCAATAGACCTGCTCCTGGCCCTGCACCTGTAATGAAAAGCTATGCACCCATTCCACACCCTTACAAAGATGGAGGGACAAGGTACATTTGATTGTCTCCATGGTGATTTGTGCGACTACCACTGATTTGACCTGGTGGTCTCAAGCCAAAACCCATTTTCAAAACAATGAAAATACTTTAAAATAAAAGTACCTTCTCAGTAATTGTGCAAAATATATGAATGAAATGTTTACTTTTTATTTGAAGAGCAGTAAACTGTTGAGATACCTTAAAACAGAAAGGTAAACAGTCACATGGACACAGCCATCCTGACTACAGATACTATTACGGGCCAGCAATGTGACTTTGCAGTAATTTTATAAGTTAGTCATATAACTGTTTTTTGGTGCTAGCTGAATTTTAATGTGGCTCTTATGAGAGATTTGATTTATTTTGGTTTCAGCTCAAAGATGGGACAACCAAGCAACCCTGTTAGACATCAGCCTCCCAACCCCAGTTTTAACTCCAGAAACAGCCAATATCAAGCCCCCTACAACACTCAGGGTGCTCAAAACAAGCCATCACCTCAGACTGGGTTTTCTCAGAGGGGTCAGCAGTCATTTTTCAGGCCGCCCAATCCTACTCATCAGTTTTCCCAGCAGGCCAGAGCTCCACCTGCTCCTATTCCACCACCCAGCAGACCCTCTGCTCATGAAGCGCAGCCACAAAAAAACTCATGGAAGTTCACAAACAGCTTTGGCCCTCAGAGTACCTCCTTTGATGGAAATAGGAGCACAAATCGACCTCAATTTGCTCGGCAGAATCAAACCCAGGTGGGAAAATATTTGATAATACAGAACAAGTATGTTAAGATTTTGCATGAAAGATTATATTTCTGTCAAATTATTAGATATTTTATTGTCTTTCTTTACCAGGAGGCATTTCCAGTGAAGCCAGCTGTTGAGAACTCACTTAGAATCCTAACTGCAGTTATCGACGGAATGAGACATTGGAGCCAGTTTAAAGACAAAGTCCCATACTTGTTTGAGATATTTGGTTAGTTGATTAAAAGATGCTGTTGTTATTGATAAGAAAAGTCAGCATTTTTTATGACTATGAGTTTACAGTCTGTGTTCTTCCAAAAGCTACTCTGGACTCAGCTGTCACTCTGGGTCGACATGGAGCGAAGAACTTTCTCATGAGAGACGGAAAGCAGGTTGTGCAGTGTGTCTTCTATGAAAATGTGAGTAGGGGGAAAACAGACTGTTCAAATTTGTAAAAAGTTAATTAACTTATCATGAGTAGGTTTGGAGAAAGTGTCTCTACTCTCTTCTGTTTGAGCGTCAGTATACCAGTGAGCCTGTTAGTATGTAAGTTCAAAACATCTTGATTTAGAAATTCAGAGATGATTGAAATCAATCTTTGTTTCATTTATTTTAATCCTACTTGTTAATCTGTTTTTTTTTAACTTCAGCTGTGTCTTGGGACTGTTTAAGTCTTTAAAAAATCAACAGCCTTTTTAAACAACAAGACCTGCCACCAAAAAAGAAAAAACACTCATGCCCTTACCCTTAACCAAAAGTGAGGCAGTTTACAGCTGTACATTTCCCTTTACCATTTTTCAACAGGAGCGTGAGCTCCCCCGTCTTATCCGTGGTCAAGTGCACCGGTGTGTGGGGAACTACGACCGCAGCAGAGATGTCCTGGTTTGTGTGTCCGTCAGACCTGGTCTCCCCTCTGAGCTGAGAAACGCTCAGGAAGCTGTGAAGGTGTGTGATGCAGAAATGAGGATGCTTGTCAAATCTCTTAGTGAAGTATGAGCTGGAGCTGGTACAAGGACAAGACACGAGGGTCAAAATAAGAAGATTAGTTCCATAGTTAGGTAACTCTTGTTATTGGAAAACCTCAAGTAAGTTTTAAACAGTTAGTTTTTAGGTATTAAACTTTTTATTATTATCTGTTTTTTTGTTGTGCGGTCAGGCAATCCATATTTCCTGTTCTTAGATGCTTAAGTTCACTAACATGTTTCAGCATTTGTATATGTTCTCCTCTTTGAAACAATACATAAACAGATGTCTCACTGAACCATTTCTTTAATTTAAAGTCAAGCCTCTTTTTTACATTTGAAATCTTTTTATTACAAAGAAAATTCACAGAACAGCAAACATCTTTTGGAGGTTAATTCAGGTAAAGCAAACACAATGAGGTAATATCTCAAAATATATCTTTGAAAAACGGGGCAGTTAAGAATAACGTGATATCAAGTACAGTTAGTTTATTTACAGTCAAACATCACAATGAGGGAAAAAAAAACTAATATTCTACTCTACCAAAACACTTTCACCAGTGCTGAGACTTTACACACAAAGGTTCAACAAACAAGGGAATCAGTCCAGTGCAGTCACACCATTCATCCCCAGTCAAGCACAGTATGAGGTCCAATACAACACCAACATCTCTCTCCTGACCTTCCTTCAAACATGGAAAAAGAAGCACAGTCATTTTCTTTATGTCAGTAAATGTTATCATGGGAACAGAATTTGGGAAATATTAAAGATTAATCCATCGGCAAAATCCAACTCATTACTTTACACTTATACAGAAACACCCACTAGAAAAGGGAGTCAAGCTGGATGAAGTTGGCAGTGTACAGGGAAAGTAAGTGGAGACTTTTTGTCCTTGAAACATGACAGGAATGGTGCCAGCTGTCAAAGGAGAAGTGGGGTTGACAAAAAACACAGCAACACATTTTAGCTTACTTAAGGAGTTAATTATTTTAAGCCACGTTTCACACATAATGTTAATCGTGTTGGCTCAGCACAGATAACCAGAGGGGAAGTTCAATTTGTACAGCTCTTTCCTCTACCACTCAATTTATAAATGACGTAAGACAAGGGTGCCAAGAATTAATCTGTAAGCTTCATGTCATAACCTTTTAATATAGCAATTCAACTTACCTCTTCGAGATAATTGGCAAAATTGTCTGAGGGCAAAACTGAACACAAGTACACTGATTTTTTTTTTTCTTCTCTCTGCTGCTACTTCCACGGATTAGAACGAGTCATCTTTTTTCAACCTCCCAAAAAATTTGCTCCAGTTAATGAGATCATACAGCGTCAAGTACAGGAGAGCCACATCACCTCTGAGAGGAAATATAGAATTAAAAACAGCACATCACACAACAGGATCCACAGTTTTTCAGCAGAAAAAGATGATAACCTGATACTTGTATTCAACACTTGTCATGGTTATGTTAAAAGGCACAAGTTGGTCAGATCACATTTAAAATCTAGATCAATTGTTCTACCATTAACAAAGCCCATCTTATCATGCATTTTTAGACAAACTCCTACATCTCCCTGCCTTTTGCGATCATTTTTTCCTGAATTAGATTAGTGTTTAATATCGAGTGTTGTACACAGAAATAAATTGCTTTTGTTTTTCAAGCGAGTCACATTACACAAACAGTTCAGGGGAGAAAGGTTGACAAAAGGATGCAGTATCCCAACATAACACTTTGACAACACTGCTCTCAAACCACGACTTATTTTTATGATTCACTTCACTGTGACTGGAGGAGAGTTCCATTTGTTCTCTCGGCAGGTTAAACGCTGTGTCTTTTCTTTTTTGACAGTTAGTAAAGTCACCGCCTTTGAAAGCTAAAACGTCTTCTTGACTCCCACTGGGTCACTGCCAGGTCATGAGACTGAAGGCAGGAAAAGTCTGACATCAAAGAATCCTTCAAGCATCGAGCAGTTTCTCTCTTCAGTCTTCAGTTCCGGGAAGTCAGCTCTGATAAATCCAGACCATATATACAGTCAAACGCTTTAATACAAGCATCAACTCCTTTATGTCCCAAATGGACGAGTCTCAATTCATGAGTGTTCTCAGTTTCCTGCCATTCAAATTAGCTCTTCTGGTGTATTGAAAAAAAAAAATTCCTCAAATCACCTTTGGATTAAACAAATCACTCTGCAGCATTGTCTCATGCTCCACTGTCTCTGCGCAGCCAACTTCCAGTCTGTTTTGGAATGTTTTACATGTTATCCACTAAGGTAAAGAAGGAAAAAAACACTTTTTCTAAAACATTTGTTAAGTTTGTTGTTTTCTGAAATCAAGCAAAATCAGTCTTTGCACTTTCTAACTGCATCATCTTCAGAGCTTACATGAAGAAACAAGAAAGTTTAACATCTGACAGAATAGAGGTTAAAAGGATAACCACGTAGCATATAAACATAAAACATTCCATTTAAATGAACTGACTTTAAACTAACTACATAACAGACGCAGGAAGACAGTTTGTTAATGAGCGTCGGCTTGAGTTATCATTTAGAGAAAAAAAAACATCAAAAATAAAAAAACAGGACTGCAGTTGTCCCTCCTTGACATCAAACCCAGGTTAGACGGAGGGATCAGGAGAGAGAGCAACAGATACCCCTGCACTATAACAGCGTTGGCAGAGGAGTGGGGGACAGCTGCTCCTTCGGTGCATATTTTGCAAAAAAGGGCAAGAAGACGGTGAGCATGACTCCAACGATTGCTAGCATGTAGCCCCAACCAATCTGGCACTCGCCAGCATAGTAGATCTCTGAGTTCCCACAGAAGGACCTGACCAGGGACGAATTCAGGCCGAAGGGGTAGACCAGCAGTCCGGCAGCCATGATGAAGACTGGAGGAGAGATAAAAAGACAGAGGACCAAGTGATTAGAAGGAGCACCATCGAAACACCTGTGGGCAGTAAAACTTCAGTACAGGCAGGAAAATTTTTCGGTCTTTCTACCCGGGTTTAAAAAGGTTTGTTTGTATCCGAGGTTTTGATGCTTCTCCAAGGTTGGGCCGCTGATTTCAACCAATTATAAGACTGACTAGAAAGCAATGTGTAACCCTCTGCGCATTGATAAAGCTCAGTGCATCATTATATTCTGCAAACATGATGAATTGTCTTCATTAGATACATACTAAACATCAGATCGTATCCCTGGAAAACTCGCTATTTCAGAGACAACCAAAAAGGCTTTTCTAACAGTATGTTTATTGAATTTCAAATGTTTTCCCAGACACATAATTCCAAAAAAGATTTTTGGTTTGCCTATGAGTGAATTCAACCAAAACACAGACGATCCTTTAACATCCCACTGAGGTGGTTTGTGTCGTTTGCTTGTGCTCCCATTAAACAGCCACTTGGTGGCAGTGGAGGTTTTGCACAAACGGCTTCATTGTGAGTCAGTTGGGTAATTTTAAAAGTTTACCAGTGCCGAAGTAGATTTTTTTTCCGGTATATTATGACTTTGTTGTCTTGTGTCGCACTCATAAAAATAAATCAGGCCTTGAATACATCTATGATTGAAACTGTGGCAAAACTGAGTTTTCAATATATTTAACAATGAACACTCCAACTCTCTTTCATTGACAGAAACTTCTAATCAAAATGATAAATGCCTTTTTAAACTCATTTGCCCTCTTCATATTAAAGTTTTGCTGCTTCATAAAAACAGCCCCTCTCTGCACTCGCTGTGATCATTTTTCTGAGACGCTATCTTCAGCCAGAGTGAGTGGCTCACTTTTACAAATTGAGTCAAGTCTCCTGGCCTGTGCTGCCAAGCAGTTATCGACTGCACTACAGGCTATCATTGCTGCTCTTAGTCATTCAGAGTGCCTGCTGGATTTCCATTACAATGCCAGGTGTCATAGTTGTGTTAGCTTTGTAGAGCTAGGGTTATCGAAATAGCTTAAACTTGTTCAAGTGAGAAAACACCACAAACATATCTTTTATTACGCTGTATTGATTCCAGACGATGTCTGTTTTGCTGCTTTCAAGGGCAGCAGCTTCATGGTCAGTGGTAAAAAAAAACCAAAAACATCTGTATGAGAGCTTCAGTGCAGTTGCTGTGTGAGTATTAAATCAATGGTTTGTGTGGGTCTTGAAGGATTGTGTCAGTAGAACATGGATGAGGAGGTAGGAAGCTTTTACTGATGTTAGTTGCACTCTAGGGATTTGGGGATTGACTGTAAGGGAGGATAAAAGGAGAATGATGGGGGGGAAACACAAAGAAAGAGGTCTGAGTGGGTTATGGAGGTGTGTGTCTTGCTGGCTGTATAGTCTCTCTGTGGGGTTCATTTAGGGTCTGCCTCTCAGCCGTGTGTTTTTTTTACCCAGTATCCGGCTTCAGTGGCCGTTTTTTCATCTGCTGGGGCCTACTGCCTTGGAACTCACCGACTAATGACACTTTAATGACCTTCTTTATCAAACTATCATTGGCTTTGTGGAAGAAACACAAAGACTTCCATCCTAAGGCCACTCCCCTTCCCCCTGAAAAGATGGCACATGAAGCAAACTTGGACACAATAGTACAACGGATAAATGACCCACTACAACACATGGACCCCAAATAATCAATACAGGAGTGAAATCCAGGCTGCAGTCTCTAACAAGTGTCAGGTAGAGCAGAGAAATGAGAGCTGAATTTTATATTATCAGGCCAGGAGGGTTAGCCGGGCGGGTGTCTGGATCAGATAAGCCGCTACCCGTGGTGAGTGGATCTTTGTAAGCCTTTAATGAGAGGAGAACTGTCCAAAATCTGAAAAATCTTAACCTCATATCAGAGGTGAAAAGGAAATGGAGGAATTATGTCCTCCGGGTCAGAGAGAGGTGAACCCAAAATAGAGTGGAAGAGAAGCCTCACAGAGTTTATTCATCATCTGTTCGGCAGTGTTGACAAAATGCGACTGCTTATGAAAAACAAGTCTTAAAAGATCCTTTTGAGGCTGAGGAATAAGCAGAGTAAAGCCTGACAAATGACTGTCAGTTATGGAGCTTGAGCTGATTGAGTGATTTATCTTTATTCATAGGGCACCAGATGATAAAAATGATTACGGAGCACAAAAGGAGCAGGATTCTAAGTTATGAACATGAGGCAAAAATGGCATATGTGAGGTATGAGCCTCATGCACTTGCACACACTTCCAGGTGTGTCTTGATTAGGTTTGTGAATGTTCAGTGAATTAGACCATTTAACATAGACAATTCCAATGATGGTACCAAAATTACAAGTCAGTCAGATAGCAATCCAGTTCAAAAAAATGTTTTAAGTCTGAGTGTGTTGTTTCTCCATTGGCATGCTGTGTGAGCACAAATTATGAGGTCATCACAGGCACCCTGTTCAAGTATGAGTTCAGCATTCAGCACCTGCCTATAATGGGCTTCAAAACTCTGTATCAGAAACTGATTGCTGACATCACAGACACTACCTCCAAATATTGCATATTGTCTATAGTCAGGTACAAGGATCTTAACCTGCAAGGATGAGATGCTAGTGCTGCCGACATTAATTAATGTTAGTTAACCAGTTTAAAATTGTTTAGCCCAACATCTGGGATCACAATAGCCATAGTAAGTAAAATGTGCTCAGTTTGGGGCAATGGTATTGCCTAGCAGGCTAGGTTGCCAGCCCCACAAGGCTAGCTCTCAAGCAGGGAGGCAGGGGCTTTACCTGCGTCATCTTTCCCAAGGTATTTCCCACTCTCACCTTATTCCCTGCCCCATTTATTGTCCTGTCCTCTGTTTTACAGACATACAAGGGAAAGCAAAACAACTGACTTCATTTGAACTGTCTCCTTGTAGCTTTTGCATCTTTAGACTAGTCAAGAATTAAAAATCCCTCTGAAAGACTATGAAACTTGCTGAATCTTGGGCCATCTGAAATCATGATGCATTAAAAGATGAATGTGTGCATGTGTGTGTGCAGGTAAAGAGTCATTGATCCATTTATTAATGGCACATGCCAATTCAGGCATATCACATGTTTAGTTTGGATTCTATACACTGTTAGGACCCCAGGCCTATACCATATTTTTTAATATGTTACTTAGAGACCTAACAATTATTGTACCCAAGCATCTGGAAACAGCATCAAGAAAAGCTTCCTTGTAACTGGGAAAAACCTTGAGCAAAACCAGACTCATTGTGAAAAAGCCATCTGCCACAACTGGCAAAGCCTAGTGGTTGGAATAGAAACAGAGAGAGAGAGAAGGACAGACACAAGCAGACAGGGAAGTAAACATTCATAGACAAAGCAAACCAAGTCAGCTTTGGTTTGTCTGAAAATTGGAGAGAAGTAAATAAGCCCCACTCACCAGTTACAGGGTTGTATCACTAAAACTGTGAAGTGCTCTTTCTTGTACTCTTCTAATGACCTAATGCATGACTGCATGTATTGCATATATTACAGAATGCACCATTCAGAACAAGGAGCCCTATTCAATTTAAGTATGGTAACATAAATTTAGTTTCCGCTGCTTGCATGTAGACAGGCTTAATTTGGACAGGGTCTTACATGGCCTGGTGGTCTAATCCTATGAGGGATGGGCAGTGTGATGAAAGAGGCTGACATGACACCATGACGCCATGCGGAAAAGACTAAAGCCTGGCACTGTTCATTACATGTGAAGCCGGCGGAGCTGTGAACATGTGGAATCCCACTTAACTGAAGGCAAAAAACTGAACGCTTTAGTGTTGTTGACATCATAGATAATGAGGGGGTGGCCACGCAGGTATGAGTCAGCAGGTGATGATTCAAGGCTGTTTATAAGGTCACAGAACACAGAATAATCAAAACAACTCCACAGGGTTATTGTTACGAATAACAACAAAAAGTTTGAAGACATCTAAATTAAAGTTTCGAACAATAAGAAAGTTGTACTGAACTGTGAAGACTTTAGATGTCTAGTTAAAATTACCATTGAGAAAAGAAACTGTTGACTTGAATGACCATAAATTTCTCATTTGAATTTTGTAAAGGGGTGTATGAATATTATTAAGGAGTGAGAATGCATTTCTTTCTTTCTTTTTTTGCTCCAGAAAAAATTTTTAATTCTTACAAGATCAAAGGTAGAGAGATAGTGCTCCAAGAAAGTGTTACTTATGCTGATGTATGTGCAATACAATATGATACCATACTCCATTCTTTATTTGTGGTACAATTTATCCATGATATTTATGAGGTGGTAGTAACCTGCTCAATCCACCAAATGTTATCTCTTAACACTGACACTGAGATTTGTAAAGTTGTTTCTTTTACCTATTTGCCTCCTAACACTGAGGTATTGTTGTTTTATTATCACAATATCTTAGCTCTTGTGTTTTCTGTTACATCTCTTATTGTTGCTTTCTTTGTTTAGCAGGTGTGGAAATACTTCACATCAAGAGACACAGAATGAAGATTATAGAGAAAAACAAATTGACATGTTTTCATAGACATGAAGACAAAGATTAAAAACAAAACAAAGCAAAAAATAACTTGAAGAGGGAGAATTACGATTTTACATATTTCAAACTTGGGTAGAAAATGATAATACTGGATGTCAAAACTTGATGTGTACAGGTTTTTACATCGCTACATATTGTATAAATCCCAGAATTTGGGCCTCCAGAGGACTGGCCAATCAGCGGGAAGGGGGTTTGTTGAGTGGGAAGAGTTAAAGAGACAGCAGCTGAAAAGCAGCATTCCCAACAGAGACTGAAGTAAGGCTCTTTTATAACAGCAGTGTGGGGGCAGGCAGGTACTTTTTAGGCCATAAATTATGTAAAACTTCTACAGGGATACCAGGGGGCAGTTTAAACCATAAAAATAAAAAAAAATCTAAAAAATTCTCTCTCCTTAAACAATCAGCTGATGATACTTGGTGTTGGTGCAAATTCATCTGGGGTATCCTCATCTACTACAAATATAGGATATGCACTTTGATAAATCAAAGCTGAATGGTGACCCCTGCTGTTTGGTTACAGTGTTTTTGTTTATATCCCACTAATTTGCTTTGGGCATTGTCTGATATTGATCTTTAATAGTTACAGTTACACCCCTACCTTTTAGTCTAATGTCATCAAATAGCACAAATGAACAAGATGATGCTTTCTTTCTTAGCAAAAACCATACTAGTTTAACCCGCTGGCATTGCTTTTAGGCATTGTGATTTCATTTTGTAGGTACCTAGTCTTACATTTAAGAATAAACCATCTATGGGCCCGAATGTACCAGTCTACTCAGCTGAAATCATTTTAAACAGTCAGGCTTGAGGCGTTTGGTCACCAAACGAAAACATAGTTTTAGCCTCGGTCCCATCCCAGTTACCACACAGAGCTTTCTTCTAGCATTAACAACCACCAGACAGTAAAAAGCCCCAAGTTCTCCCATCATTTACCTCTTAATAGATCCTCATATCAGACAATTTACTAACCTCCCACCAGCTAATCAATGGTCTGCATTTATGAAAACTCAACTCAGGGAGGAAAGTCCAGCTCAGCCTGCCTTTTCTCCACAGAGCTGAATAGACAAGAGGTGGTGTAGAGAGTGTGTCAGCCTTGATCAGATGAGTGCTGCTGAGTATATGAGGCTTTCATAATGGCTCAGAGATGATGAGACAGTGAATAATGGAGTGACCTCGAGTGAGTTGGGCACTAATGTGTCCCACTTTCAATGCAAACTTAAAATACGCTGTGCAAAAGAAGGCCATCTCGGTGTGTTTATTTGTAGAAGAGATGGCAAATTAGGAGTTCAGATTTCTCACACTTGTATTTTTTTTCCATCAAAGTTGTTTTTCTACAGCATTGTGAGTCTTTTCAACCACCTTTTCATTCACAGCTTTCTTTTCTAACAACGGGCAGTCTGTTAAAGTTGAAAGGACAAAAAGCTGGAGGACTGCTGGTATCTCTCATATTGACTGTTTGACTTCACACTTGAGCAGCACGGTACAGATTTCTGACAGAGCACATATCTATTTGAACATGTGAAACAGCCAGGAGCTTCCAAGAGCACAAGTTTTTATTGTTCATCAGCTTGGCCTAATTTCACAGGTAGCTGCAAAGCTGTCGAGGCTTTTGTGTACGCTAATGAAAAGCAAATAAACTTCATGCACTTGCTCCCCACTTTCTGCGAAGGTTTGTTTGTTCATCTCGGACAAGTGCATTAGAAGAGAAATAAATGAAAAACAAAAGCAAGGGCAAAGCATTGTGCTACAAAACAAAGACTATGCAGCTTTCAACAACCAAATGAACTAAATTAACCTTGAATGTCTTTCTCAGTGGTGCAGCGAAAAATGGAAAGTTGCTCCCAGAGACGGTGAAACAGGTTCACAGCAGAGAGGATGAGAGAAAGAGATTGAATGAATCTGCGGGGCAGGAAGGTGTGTGATAACCTGGCATCCAAGCGTGACACAGAATCAATTTCATCACACACCTCAGACAGAAATCATTCGCTTAGTTTATTACACAGAAACACACAAATCATAGGACCACTCATGTGTCATATTTCAACGTGAACACCTGAGTTCAGCTGCAGAATACTGACAAGTCCAAAATTCACTTTTGTCAGAGAGCTGTAGTACAGTTAAGTCAGCGGCATTGATATACCTCGCATCTAATCTATAACTCCTCCATTTAATTCTTGTCAAGACATTTCTAGCAATAAACAATGTGCTATAAGCATTGACCCACTGTAGTACAAAGGCCTCTGCTTTGGAACAAGCTTTATTTCTTCGACCTTAAGACTGTAGTTTTCTGGCCTCTACATGGGGTAATTTTACAATATATGAGTAAACAGTGATACTAACAAAATGATGTATTGGACATAAATCAGCATGAGAAGAATGAAACTGACAAAAAAATATGTTCAAGTAAAATTAAATTATGTATATTTTAATTTTATAGTTTGGCCTCTGTTCGGTTCACTAACATTAAAGAGAGGGTATTGTTTTTTTATGAGACTTTACACTATCCCTCCAGTACCCTTGTTGTAGCTTTACATAATTTATAGCTCGAAACTGCTCCTCAAACCCCCTTCACTCTGATCAGCCCTCTGGAGGCCTGTTTTAGACAGCTATTGGTGAACCTGAGTTTTTGAGGCCTGTCCCCCCCAAGGAACTCATAAGGAGATGCTACTTTGCACATTTTTATGACAGATTCAGAGATTTCTAATAAATACTAATATATAGCAAATAGAAAATCTGCAAAATAATTGGTGTGGACATCATACACTGTTACTTTGTGTCCAAAAAGGAGTGGTAAATGCACTGCAGCTAGTCTGCACAAAGAGCTCTGAATCTTAAGTGTCATGGTCAGCGAACACCTGAGGTATCCTATTAAAGCTATGATCACAGTATTGTGACATAATGGTCTTCATTAGATGACACATCTGGACAATCTTCAAACTGTCATTGACCATTGCATTGAGACAGTGATTACTAAACATTGTGTAATGAGTGTTTCAGCTGGCACGTCTTTTCTTTGCTGCTCGTTTCCTTCACAGACATACAGTCACACTAGCCACATCAGCCACTCCCTTGCGGCACCAGCTTGACACATAAATGTTGTGCATGGTGTTGTGGCTACAAAAAGAATTGATGTGTGATTAGACAGCATGAGCAGGAAATTTCTAGAGAGGCAATGTTTGAGTGTCATAACTCTGTTAACAAGAAAGAATTAAACTTAATAGGAAATGGGTTTCTTACCAACTGTACATGCACAGAGAGCTGTAATTCCCGCTGGTGTAATCTGTCTGTTTTCCCCTCTGGCAAACTGTTACATAAAATATATTAAGCGCACTGATTATTGTCACACAGACAGTCAGACGCCTGAAGAGATGACTCTGTGTACAGTGGCTCTGTAATGACAGGATGATTCAGCGGCTAAACAATCAAGCATTGTTAACCTTTATAAAAATCAGAGGGAGTTTCACAGTTAAACACTAGTTTCGGTCACTAATAGTATCTGACTTAATGTGTTCTCCTGCTGAGGACAGACACTTTTAAGTACTCTTTAATAAGAAGTTAGGAAGAGTAAGACTGACAGTGAGGAACAAGACACGACAGGTTATACAATAAATTCAAGGCTCACAGCCTGAGAGAGGGGACTTGAATATATTTAAGTGGACTAATGCTCTGCTTATCTGCTCTGACCTACAAGCCTCACCGACAGTCAAGTAGAGACTACGAACTCCTCTGGGACTCAAGGAGTCAGGCATGTAAATACACAAAACATTAAAAGAAGAGTCAGAGAACCACAGCGGGTCTTTGGGCTTCCCATACCCTCTGTGTCACCAGCACCCGCTGCTCAGAAACTTCTTATCCGGCTTCAGCCCACACAGGGACATTATCTGGTGCTACTTCAAAGACACTTGAAAGAGCACACACATTAGACTGTGGCCTTACATTACTGCAAACCTGTTTGATGTCATGTTACCTTCAGCCAGCAGCAAGAGAAAAAACGTATTTTTCTTCTCTGCCAAGGATAACACCTGCTTTCTCCCTGGTAAAGTTTTGGGCGAAGGTCTAATAACAAGAAAATGAGTCTAATAAATCTTGATTCACCAACACAGCATGTATTTGTTTGTGTTGCTGGCCATGTTTGTCATTGATGAAACACGCCAACAGGAAGCGTATGCAACTGAAACGTTGTTTAATTACAGATGTAGGCCCAAAGCTATACATCTGAACTGCTGTTCCTCCACCACATTCTTCATCATTTTGTCTGTTTTTCTAAAGTAAGCATTTTCCAAAAATAGAGCAGGTGAGCTGGTTTTTGTTCAGCCTCATGTAGACAATATTAAACCAGATGTGGCCAGACAGGCTCATTTAAATGAGAAACTGGCTCACAGTGACAACCTGGGGCTGTAAACAGAGTGTGACCCACATACACTCACTTATAATGTATACACACAGGCAGACGTATACAGTTCTGCGTAGGTGTTTGCATATTAACATGTACACCTGACTGTCTAGGTATAAGACAGCTTGATGTAGTATAAGTTCTCTGGTTCAAGGACAGTTTAGCAAATAAATCTAAGAGATAGATGTGTGTGTGCGTTTGTGTATGTGTTCAATGGGATTGTAACAAAGGGCAGTGCGAAACAGTGGTGCATCACCAGGAAATTGCCTTTCACTGGCTGCATACAAGAAGTATTTCCATTTCCTCCTCTATCTGCGGGCGAATGAAGATGTGAGGATGGATAATTTCTGCTCCCTCGCACAGGAGGCAACATTTTTTTCTTGACCTCATGTCCAAGAACACTTAAAAGGAACCAATAAGAGATCTAAAACACTTAAAAGAAGCCAAAAAAGAGATCTAAAACACCAAAGAAAACATGTTTTGAGCAGAAACTAAAAGTTAAGTTAAAGAAGCACAAGAGTAAACGAAGCATCCCTAAGTGGAACATACACAACAGACTGCCTTGTATTGAGACTAACCCTTTTTAAAATGAATAACATACAACACAGCAGCAGATGGTCCAGTCTCCAGTGTTACGTATCAAAATGTGCATCGACTTGAATCCATTATTTCGACCTCTCTGTGTTCTCAAGGTGAGGAATCGTAGCGTGGAAGATGAAAGTTTCAGAGTTGTTGGGAGTTGAACTGTGCCAGCAATGAATCTTCAGGTAGTCAGCTGGGACCTGGTGGAGCGTGGGCAGAAACAGCAGGGACTCCATCCTAATGTGATGAGCTGAGCTCGAGTCTGCACACAGCCATGTTGATAATTAAGCTCAGTGAGCCTCTGGGAAATTATGCTAATGACGCTCCTCCGACTACCTTCATTCCTCGAAACGTTTGGCTTAAGGTGATTACGCACACAACAGCAAGTAAAACACAACTCCAGAATAAATGTTTCAGGGGAAGATTAAGGAAGAGAGGAAACGAGGGCAGCGTTGAGAGAGAATGGGCTGAGGTGGAGATAAGTTTTCAAAGATTCTCAAGGTACTTTGGTTGTTACGTGCTATTGGTTTTTGTGGAATTATTTATTTATTTACAGCTCTTTGTGAAGAAGAACCAAGAGACAAAGAGTGAGTAATGAAAAAGTGCAGGGAGAGAGACATCCAACTGAGTCCAAAAGTGTCAAAACAAAAAGAAAACTCAGAGAATCACAAAAATACTTCAAAGTCTGAAGTATCTGAAAGAAAGACCCAATCAAGGACTTGCAGAAAGTGACGGTTCTTCTTGATTCATTTTTGTGTACCTTTGTCTCCTCTGTTCTTCTAAACCATTAAGTTACTCAGAGCATGTTGAAGTGACCTTACAATTAATACAATTGTGCTCATTCAAAATGCTGTTATTGCAGTAACTAGTCTCAGGATGAATCCAGTTAGTCAACTTAACAACTCAAGGGAATATTGTCACCCTTCTACTTTGCAGTTATTGCTGAATTACTTGCCGTGTTGATACTTCTACTGTGAGCCCACAATTTCACATGTTACGTCTGAGCTGTACCCCCAAGGGTTAGGTTAGCAGCTGCTGCCAATTAGGCAATAATGCTCCACAAACTGAATGTAAACAAGCACAGGTGACTGTTTGCATCCATATTGAGCAAGGTTTGACACTACCTTGATCTAGGAAATGGGGACAAAGCTGTATGTGTCTGGTACAGAGTAGTTGTCAATGTGGTGTAGTATATGGCGTGTGTATTATGACATGGGGTGCTATCTCTGCTTCCTTAAGCCCCACCCAGTTAACTACATTTTGCTAAACTTTTACCAGTTTCTGAATGAAATCAGTCAAAAGTATTCACTAGGAAATTGGTTGCTTTGAATCATTCCTTGTGAGACTTTCTATCCCTCTGTTTTAGTTGACACAAAGCTTTTTCATGAACCAAGACAAGTCCATTGAATTTCTAGAAAACTGGCTTTGATCTGTGGAAGAGTTACTTTACTGAGCCAGTGTGAAAACAAGCTGTGACAGAGAACATCAAACCATTTTCAGTGGAAACAGTCAATGGAGGCAGAAACCTGTTGACCTTGAGCGCAGCACTAAAATAGATAAAGGAATGAGAGAGAGGAGAAAAGAGGAAAGGAAAAGCCAATGAGGAAATAAAATAGAGGGAGTTGGGAGAGATTAGCAGGGCAATAAAATAGCCTGTGCTATCTTTGGGGTGAGCGGGCTTGCCTGTGGACTGGTCAATCAGGACTCAGTAATAGGTCTGTTTATCACTGGCTCACTCAGACCACTTCAAGCTCACACACAGGATGCCAGATGTGGTTCAAGCCTCAGATCCAGAATGCATTTGGGCATGTAACTTCTTTGTCTCATAGACTTTTAATGATTGTGACTCGTATGAGCTTTTTGTATTTGGGAGATTACATCAGATGATGAAGCAAAGCTGTAATGATTCCCTGCAAGGCACCACGAAAACAAAGACAAAGATACAGATAAAAACAAATCATAGTATTACAGATAAGAAGACAAACAGACACTCTATGAGGGCATACAGTGAGCACTCCTGCCATAAAGTGATTAGAGAGATTTAAAGGAATATGTCAACAAACAGAAAATTACACCTGTTCACTCATGAAAAGTCGGATAAGAGGATAATCATCTTTAGTTTATCTGCTCTTCCCAATTTAAAGCTGCATCCTAGCTTAGCACAGCTGAACCTAGCAAATGATCTCTGAGCAGACTTAAGGAAAACAGCTAGCCTGGCTCCTGCAAAAGATAATAAAATTCATATATGACCATCTCCAAGGCTCATTAAACTACAATGAATCCCCCACCCCATCCCACCCTGCTCAAGCTAGTGTCACCCTAACATTAAGTCATTCAGGTTGTTAATTCTCTTTCTCATATTTTAAATATGGGTATAAAGTAACAATGCTGGGTGTGCATACATCCACTATATATCCATGTGTGGGAGAAATCCCTGAATCTGTCTGTTAAATGATCTAATGATCTGGTCCAAAAAATTGGTCCAAAGGTTTGTGGAGCGGGGACCCTTAAAGAGACAGCAGTTAAAACAAAGAGTTTCAGATAGAGGCTGAATGAAAGATTCTCTAAGTGATTTTTTTTTCTATCTAAATTTTTGAGAGTTGTAAATCATGTAAAGCTACTACAGGAGTACCAGAGAGAGGGTATAAAGTTGTAAAACATTATTACACACTCTCTTTAATGCTAAAATATCAGAGCACACTGCATCACTGCTTCTTGTGCACATGGCTCTCTGGCTGCAAAGCAGTCACGGTGGTCTAGAAGAAGACAACAAAGAGATCAAGGTGTTGACATCTTCAATGCTGACAAATTCATCCTTTGTCAGGTCAGAGCTGTTTTGGTTTTGACCTGATGAGAGGGTGGGCTACAGAGTATGAGGCAGATTGTAAAACTGTTATTGCTGATATTTATTTAAGTATCAGTGCAAATCTAACTAAGAAGAAAGCAAATGTTTATTTTGTTCTCCAAATGTAACATTACATCCATAAAGGTCAGGTTAGCAATTAAGTTTGTCACGATTTTTTTTTCTCACAAAGAGGTTAATGCAAACAGAAACTGATTGGCTATGAGAAAGGAAAACAAAGCGGACTTGGTATCATTGAGACAAACAATAAAGATACAAAAAGACTCGCAACACAGCTTGTGGTTTGTTGGACACCATTTTACCAGCCTCCAAACAAAGACCAATTCAAGTGTGTGTCTCTAAGCTCCCAACGCATGCTGAGCCATCTGAACTCCTGCTTATGACTGTGAATCTCCATCCTGGGAGCGCTGTAGCAATGACACATGAATCTCACACGCTGCACCCAATCTATCATCTTAATTACTTCCATTTCCATATCGCCATCTATTTTTTTAATGTGGCAAATTAATTTACACCACAGACAAATTGCTTGTCCTTGACTTTCTTATCCCTTATGAAGGCAACCCACAGCGCGCACACATGGGGTTATGTCAGTGTAAAACCCAACTAAACCTAATCTGTCACCAAATCCATCCATCCAACCTCACAGGGTGGAGCGGTAAAGCACCACACGCATTGATAGGAGTGTAAATAGAAGTAATAAAAGACAGAAAGAGGTGATAATATTGAAAACATTAATCTATGGTAAAAAAAAAAAGTGGCCTTTACCAAGACAATGTAGGGTTATGTGAAGAAGCAGGGGATGGGGGAAACAACAGTAAATCTGATGCAACCCAAAGGTCTGAGTCTGTGCTGCATGTGGATGGATGCCAGAGGTGATGTGTGTGTGTGTACACACACTGTCGTGTGTCTCACATTAACCCAGTGATTGTGCTGACAGCCTTTGGCCCTGAGGCTAAATCCTTAAGCGAGACATCTCCTGGGTTCAGCGGCTGCCTCAGGACCAACAGGAAATGTCAGCTGTAAAAGTCAGAACAACCAGGTGATACTGGTCGATGCAGCGTATATCCACCTGAGCTGGGGCCCACAGTTCACGCCTGTGTGCCATATATAAAGCTTAAAGGAGAACAGAACAGAATATGAAGACTAGGATACAATGTGTCTTAGGCACTATGGAAAACAGATTAAAAAAAGCTGTTAAAGGAGCAAAATTGTGATCTCTACATGACCTGATGGTTCGATCTATAAAGCTGAGTTAGTCTAATGACTACAAAGCTGAGGCACTTCAAATCTTCACTGAAGAGAAACAAAATCAACCACATAAAGATCTTAACAACCACAATGATGCCAAAGTAGAACAAACATCATTATACAAAAAGTGATCACAGACACACAAGACACATAAGAGGGAACAAACGACCACAAAGAGAGTTAAACCAGCCACAAAGCATCACAAAAGAACCCTATAAAGACACAATGCAACCACAGAGACATGACCACAAAAGACAAATTTACAGGTGGACACAAAACCACAACAGACAACCACAAAACATCATTAAACAAGTTTAAAGACTCATAAAATTATCACAGACACAAACCAACCGCTAAAATGCAAAAGAAACCTTGAGAAACAAAATAACTAGTCAAAAGAATCGACCACAAAAGGACAAAAAATACAAAATGAAAACATATAAAACTTACAAGAAGACACACAAAACAATCACGCACAAAAATGTCCAGAAGAAAGAATGAAACAGCATCAAAGACATGAAATCCCTAAAAAGTGAAGACACAAAATAGAAGAAAGCACCGTCAAGAAAAACAAAGTAATTCACAGACATGACCCAAAGGTAAAGAAAACAACCATCATGTTGTGAGACAACCACCAAGAGACATTAACCAACCACAAAGAAACAAAATGACTGTAATGTCCTTTAAAATGACACTGGAGCATAAAAAACAGGGAAACAAAAACAGGAGACATTTAACAGTAAAAAAACCCACTCCCTCAGAGGTATTTACTTACTAGAGACAAAGTAGCTAATGATGAGGTAACTCCAGTCATTGTCTACATGTTTCAATGTCTATTTATATATTCAATTTTTTTTTCCCAATTCCCAATATTGTTTTTATGCTTCAGTATTTCTGCATTAATTCATAAACTATAGACCAAGAACATATAAGTGTCTGAAATAACTTGAGTCTCTGCACATTTTTGGTACAGTGTTAAAAATATGCCACTATCTAATAATAAAACCTATAATTGCTCCTGTTTTCCTGCTCCTTTTACCCTCTCTGAACTGAGCAGCGCTAAAACATGCATGAGAAATGCATAAAACAGCACAAAGATGTAATAGACCTTGCAGAATAAATATACATGTATACATAAACATACAACCTATTTGATAAAGTACTAAAGGAATGAAAACCTCCCGGAGATCGCCACAGGTATAATGAAAATATGAAATGCATGAATTCATGAGGGGGGTCTAAGAGCAGGGTACTTATTTTCCAATTGACTGCTATACATTTTTCAAACAGGTGCATGTGTTTTTGTTTCTTACATCCTGTGGTTATAGAGCTCGCTCCCCACAAAGACGACCCTGAGCTGCAACTTAAGAGAGATGAGAAAAACAACTAGAGGGATTCACCTTTGTTGTGTAAATTAATTTTACTTTTATGAGTGTTTTTTAAATTGTCTCCTTTGCAGAATGAAGCAGTAAGAGAGAGAGAGAGGATCATTATGAATGTGATGTGCACAAGGCTGTTTTAGACATCATAGACAAAAGAAAATGAGGAGCAGTGCACCTGGGTGCTGCTACTATATACGGGCTCCCATTAATCAGTATGTGTGTGTTTGTGTGTGTGTGTGTGTGTTATAAATGTGCTTCTTTGTGTTTCCTGAGTAGTCTGCACTCAGAATGTCTGGGTATAAAAAAATAACCTTGTTTATGAGTCTTGTTCTTTGTCCCTGTGTGTCTGAATCCGTGTTTCTCTCCCTGCGGTGATGTGTGCTTCAAGCAAAGATAAAAGATTGGAAAAATAGGATCAGCTGGTGTCTGTGCTGTAGTTGCTACACTGTATTCAGGGAAAGAATAATTTTATTTGTTGTTGTACACGAAAAAAAAAAAAATCAAAAAGGGGACCAGATTTTCTGAATCTAAGTTGCACTGCTGCCGATTTGGACATTCACACAATAGCCTGATGCTTTCACCGTGTTTTAAAGGCTCTTTATATGTCAAACCATTAGCCAAGTGAGAGAAATTCTTCCTTTTTGCCTTGTTTGTGAGACTTTAAGCTGATGTACCTGCTGGGGAAATGATTTCAGCAGACAATATGGCGACGGTTCTGGACTCAGCAGTGTGCACAGAGTTGCTGAGTGACATTTTCAAGCACTGCAGTTTCCAATAGCACAAGAATATGATGTGCTTAGTCAGGCTTACCTGAGGAAAAGTTAGCTTTTGCTAAGTCTAAGGAAGAGCGACAACTTCTGAAAAAAATGTACTCAAAGCCTTTGAGAGTGGATGTTGCAGAAAAAAGAGAAGTCCTGCTTTGGTACTGTTCAATAAAGTCATCATCTAGCGATATACACATGTACAGGAAGCTTTATACAGACTGCAGGTTGTCGTGTGATTTTGTAAGTGTGAGCGGGTTGAGGGGGAGGGCAGCATCATAATGAATCCCTACAGGAGACTCGAGGCCCTGCTGGGCTGCTGTAATGAAGCTCTGCCCCGCCATCGCTCCCTGACCCACTGGCATTAAGGAAAAATGGAAACCATTACCTTCAGCCTTCACCTCCACAGACTACCAAGCAGGAGAGCTGCGCCGACACAGGGCTGTGCGTGGAATGAGGTTGAACCAGAGACAGGGCACAGCGGGGGGACTCAGACCAGACAAGCTGACTGTATTTGAAGAATATTTCTGTCACATCATTGACAGGACATTGTCAAGTGTATGAGTGTGTGTTCATCATGTGTGGTAGAGTCAGATATGCTGAAGAGGAGGGTAGTTTTACAATTTGCACAGCTTTAGCCTCAATGTTTAGTTTATTAAAGACACATAAAGTAATTAAAGATGGGTTTTAAAGGAAAAATTGGTGTTTCTTCACAGATTAAGACTGATTAGAAAGTAGAGATCCTCCAAACTGTGTGCATATATGTGTGCGAGTATGGAAAGGAACTTATTTAGATTACAGTTCAGTATTTGTCTTTTGTTGTTGATGTCCAATTTTGTAAGTACACCCTGCTGCTTTAAATGAGTGTGTTTTTGTGCGCATGATTTTTACACCACAGTCTGTCTTTACACATTTCTCTGTTGTATCTACGATAGCTCATTGTTTAGGAGAGTACCTCAGCACCCTGGGGAGCAGAAAACAAATGGAGGCTTTGTCTTAATTCTCCACAAACGGATTCCCTGCGCTCTCAAACTGGAAAACTGGAGAGCTGCTGGGCAGAGATCGGCTGATCAGCAAATCTGTGGGATCAAGTTCATTAGAGGAGATGGAGTATCATTGCAGCCAGCCACAGATGAACTCTCAGATAAGACTGGCTTCTTCCCCCATGGCTTTGCTTTCATTTTCTCCATCTTTTCATTAACCTTCCATGCCCTCCTCTTCCTTTTCTATAATTGTTTTAAAGGTAAAATAAAGGAATTAAAGACGGAAAATCTGGTGAGCAGCAGTATCCTGTTGTTCATCATATGATTTTGAACAGTGGCTCACATTTTCCTCTGATGTAAATTGATGACTATGCTTGGTATGAATGTGAAATTAATCCAACAGTCCCTGGAGTTTTTCTGGCTGCCCCTTGATAAAACTCTCATAGAGTCAAATTAAGCTGATATGAGAACACAGCAGGCAGAAATCAAGCAATTTTCTGCAACATAGAGATTGAGTATGTGTCATGTCCCTGGTTCTGTTGAAATTATTGCCCATAAAATGAAGTTGCATCACCCCTGACTACTCCTTTTTTTTAACCCCCTTTTCACTCATTCATAACTATGTCTGTTTATAAGAGGCCTTAAACTATCTACATGATACCAGACTGCTTCACCTACCACCCTGTGTGTCTTTTAAACATGACATAGTGACAAGGTAAACTTCACGCTGGGGGATACGTGCGCAAATAAGAAACTCTGTTCTGACAGACAGGTCATACAGAGAAAATAAATCAACTGACTTCATACATGAGCTGCAAAAATACATAAACAGTTGTTGGAAAACATCCATGTCACTGATGATGTGGTCAGGATCTTGTCTTATCTTGAGGATATTTTATGCCAATATAAGATTTTTGGTGTAGTTGTTTGTCGTTTTCTTTCCTGGTTGCACAAAACAAGCTGAGATAATACAGAAAAGTCTTGGTTTGGTCTTTTATGTGGCTCCGATTGGCTAACATCTGCTAATCCTTTATGGTATGGCTTTATTGAAAAGACCAGAAAAAATGCAACACCTCAAAATAAATTCATAGCAAAAGGAGTCAAAAGACAACTTCTGCCTGTTGACACTGTGGCAAAAATGTTCAATTAGTATTCTAAATCTATAAAAACAACAACAACAAAACCTCTAAGGGAAGGGGCTGCAGGCAAGTTTTCAGGTATATACTTATTCAGCAAAGAAGCCCCTTTCTCATTCACCTCTAGTCACCGAAAACAGAGCAAGACCTGTCCGTCTGCCATTCATGTGGCTGCATGTTTTATCCTAGCTCTTTTAGGTTCCCCACAATTGGCCAAGAGCCTAATCAGTCCCTCAGTCCCCATCTTACTATAATCCCATGCTCACAAGGCCACATGTTACAATATTATTTCAAAAGAGGATGCTCTTGAAAAAAAAAGGAAATATTGGCATTGGTATCAGTTGACAAGTTATGTTTATGCATAACAGTGACAAGGCTACCCTACTCTCTGTGGCTTTCAAATATTTCAAATAAAACACAAATTGATGAATCTGTGTATTATTTGAATAGCTTAGCATTGAATGCGCTATAACAAGTATGTTTCTAGTTACCACTTGGCCTGGTTTAATATGAAACATAATTTGACATACAATGTAGATATATAACGAGGCCTCTATTAATTCAGAGGTCCTTGATCTGAAAAATATTGAAAATCCCTGATCTTGAGGATGATTGCTACTTATGCACTGACTCTATGTTTTTAGCCACGTTGCTATTTTCAGCTGCATTCTTTGCTTATTGTGCACAGGAAATGATGGCAGCTGAAAACAAGTGGGTTCTATCTGAAATGGAGCAGGTAAATTATGAGCAGTGATTGATTTGTGAATACTGCAAAGAAGAAATAGAAGAGACATCAAGAGATGGCACACACAGTACTACCACTTGATCAGAGAAGGCAATGTTGTCGAAGCAGGAAAGGTCCACCTGACCCATCACATGGCTTGCATTCTTTGTTGTTTCAATGTCTAGGTACATTTTTGAGGAGGTGAACTTGTAGATTTTTTTTTTTGTCAAGACTTGCTGCATCCTCCCTGTTATAACTCCAGGCCCCATCCAAGAGTACAACACCTTGGTTTGGAATCACTGATATATAACTTTATACCTTGATAATTTCATCTTTAGAGCGACAGCAAGTTGTAGTCTTCTATCTCCAATTGGAGCGTGTTACATGCATTAATTCTCAACACTTTTCACAAAGTTTATATGGACAGTTAATGTTTGAAGACCTCTCTAGTAGATAATTGTTGTTTCTGTTGTCACCGTGTGATAAACCAGTTTGTGTCTCTTACATTCTTTTTTCTCTGCTCTTGCGTCTCTTCTATCTTGCATCTCTTACATCTTTAATGAGCTTCTCCATTTGCTAACTATGACACATCGATGCACGCACACACACTCACACACCATACACACACACGGTTTAATGACTCCTCTTAAAGCGCAGCCCATGCCCATGCTAATGGTGTAATAAAGGACTTCAGCAGTTCCCCTCAACCTAACCTCGTGTCATCTTCCAAGGTTTGTTTTTCGAAGCAACAGGACTTATCCTGCTCTTTAATCACTTTCCTTTAATCTAAGGAGACAAACAGAAATCAACCTTCAGTCTAACCACACTGAGATGTGTCTCCCAGTCTCTCCCTCTATCGATCACATGCTTTCAGATCTGTAAATGAAGGCTGAGGTAACGACGATGGCCTGAGAGGTAATCAAGAAGACCACTGAGACACAAGGGAGAGCAGTGCTAATGTGGTGAGAGCATTTCCTTGGATACAGAAACCTTAATGAAAGCAGTCAGAGCTGTGGTGGTAAAACACGCATACCTTCTTGCCTCTCTCTCTTTAAATTAATGCTCTGTCCCCTCCCTGTCTCTACAAGTCACCCACTCACACATGCATACGGTGTCAGGGTCAAAGGGTGACCTCTGTGTGATGAAGCATGGTTCTGGGTTCAGTCACACATACTCATCATAACTGAGCTGACACCCTGACAGACAATAAGGGACAAAACTTGACGAGGCCCAGGCTCAGAGAGTGCTCTTTGGAGAAGCATAGGAGACAGTAGATGTCTAAATGTTTCTGTTCTTGCAATTCTCCACATTATGAAGGTTGATGCTGCTGATTGTCTCTTGTGTGTAATTACTGTACTTCTAGCCTTTGTGATTGTGTGCCCTTGCCTGATGTTTTTCTTTCCTTGCTGTCTCACCTATTTCTGATTTCTGGGTGGATTGAGTACTTGTTCCCTGTTTCCCATGCCGGCTTCTTGTCTTTCAGTGAATTTCCCTCATAGCTCTACCTGTGCTCCCCCCCATGTTATGTTTGTTGTTGTCGTTGTTTTGTGTCTTTCGATATATTTCAGTTGCACCCCGTGGACTCAGTCTCACAGTGAGCCTTTTGTTTCCCTTTTTGCTTCTACGTGTAAACATCAGAGTGTGCATCTGGGTCGTCTCCCTTTTTTCAAAGTCCCAAACAAGACATTTCCCTGATGCTTCAATCTGAACTGAAGGGCATTGTGAATCACCCAGTTGGGTTTCTGTGCAGTATTGGTTCTGTGAAAATGCAAGATGTACACACACTGAGTCAGAAAACATTGTTGAATACCAAAAAATATTTTTCTAATTTAATTCAATAAATTATTTTTCATATTCTTTCTGAATATTTATTTCAATAATGACACAATTGCTATTCATTCTGCAGCCTCCTGCCAACACTTGAAGAAACTGTAATAAAGTCCAACAATAAAGCTTCAAGAGCTACTATGTCTTCAAGTGATCCAGGACCACTCTTCTTTTTTTAAGTTATTTTTGGGGCTTTTTGTGCCTTCATTGAGATAGGGAGGGACTGTGGGTAGAGTAGGAAAGGGGGGATAGTGGTGGAGTAACATGCAGGAAACAGGCCATAGGCTTGACTTGGACCCAAACTACCCATTTGAGGGCGAACCTCATGGGGCAGGACCTAGACCTGCAGGCCATCCGCACCCTGACCAGGACCACTCTTGACAAAAAAAAATCACGAGTATATGGAATGTCGTGGGGAGAGCACACCTCCTCTCTCTGTCATGTGCTCACACAAAAAGCCGAGGCAGAGAAAGCACAAAGACTCCCAATGAAAATGCATATACTAGTAAAATTAGACACAGCACTGAAGTGAGAGCTGGGTTGCAAGGTGGTTTGCAGAGAAAGCAGCAAGAGAAGGTCAGCTAAAGCAGTTCAATCAGAGATGTAGATACAATCAGCTGAGCTGTCATCTGGTGACAAACTTTGGACCAGGCTTCACTTTTTTTGCCTGCACGACTGCTGGACCAGCCAAAGTATCGTTGTTCCTCAACTAATTGCAGTTTCCCACAAAGTGTCTGTATCAGTCTTACCAACATTAAATGTGTAATTCTTCTTCCACTCTAATTTGCCTGGATTACCTTGTTTTTGGTGCATTTTCAGGAATGTTTCCCAAATACATAAAAGGCTACAGCTAACACTGCATCACAAACCTTCACCACAAGCTCCAAAACACTAACTAGCGCATCTGATGTGCAGAGTATGTACAGAGATTTTTACAATCCCTGCTCCTTTTGTTCAGGACGGCCTGCAGAATTTTTTTTTCCCAGGGCCACAGGGGCCCATCATCGTCGCCCCGGGATGTCAGATCTGAGTGTTTACTGGTTGCGGCCTGCTAGGGAGCTTGACGGTTTTTAACACAAGGGATCAATACACCATGTTGAGGCAACCACATTCAACATGCTGCACCTGAATCCCTCTTCACGCTCATTGCTTTTGGCCAGCCAAAAACTGAACTACAGTTTGTTTGTTGTTTTGTGTTTGGGTGCCCACTCCTATAGCTTGGCACTGATGCCAACCTGATAATGTGATGTGCTTATGGCTGCTGTGTTTATTGGGAGAGAATGATGAGACAAGCAGGGCAGCTAAATAGAGCTGTTATCTCCTGCAGAAGCTGGGACAATATGTGTTTTATGAGGGTTCTGCAGAGAGACACATGTTCACACTCTGGCACAAGTGTCATACAAAGAAGTATTATGTTCAAGCTAAGATCTTCAAATGGATGTATCTAGCATTACTGGAATCTCTGAAGCTCAATGAATCCAATTTTTTATCTCCATTCAAACTGTCAACCTGGGGTAGATTTTGTCTTCAAACAGCTTTAAATATTTTCTTTGGTTTGGAGCTGCAGATAGGCTCATCATAAAGGAAGAACAGAGCTGTTTTGCTTGTCACCCTGTCTGCTGGAGGATGAATAGGCAGAAGAAACAGCCAGGTGTAAAACTGACTGGTCATGCTTTAATAACATGGTGTTGTCGTTATTATTAAGGCTTTAAATCAGCACCTACCTCCTCTTTGTGTGCAAACATCTCCTCACCAAAAAGGCATCTCATGAATGTGTGGAAAACCCCTCGTTTTCAGGATGGTGTCAGAGCGAACTAATAGCTGCAGTATTCTATTATTACTGCTGTGACCCTCTACACACACACACGCACACACACACACACACACACAATTACCCTCAATTCAAATAAACACTGTGCCAGGTTCCCTTGTGTCAAATTATGGTGATAACTGGGGCGTTCATCAAGGCTGCACAATGACTGGTTAACATCTTCTCTATTAGCAGCTTTATCACTAAGCAACAGCAGCAAAACCACACCCCCACCAATCTCCTTCCAACACACACTAACACACACACACACACATGCTCACACACACTGTCCCTCTAAATGTAGTGGTGCTGTGTCTAATTTGGAGGGTGTTTGACAGACAGCATTTTAATGACCCAGAGCCTGGGTGAGGAGTTAAGCTGACAGAGGCATCTACAGGGCCCCTCTCATGTCAGCAAGAAGACTTTGAACAGTCAAATATCCATCTATGGAGAGTGAGATGGGTTGACTGCTTTTAATCACACCATTAAACCAACATAGCTATAAATAATAAGTGAGTGCAGATACAGTTTGAAAGGCTGTCTCAGAATTCAGTAAGCTGACTCACATTTACCTTCACAACACAGAGATTTGACAATTTCTTCCTTTGTTTGGGTGTCAGCGCATGATGGTCACTTTGTAGACTGGACAGGGAATCCCCGTTAAGTTTAAATTTCTTATCTCACCACCAGTCTTTTTTTTCTGTAGCGTAGAGTGGGTATTTTAGCCACTAAGTGAGCTCAAGCTAGCGATTGCCTTGTTCACAGTGTCGCCAGGACACTCTAAAGAGCATCGAGTAGACACAGAATTCATCTCAAAATGGATTTTCCAGTGATTTTTGTCAGTTTTTATCACCAGGTCTTTCTGTAAAGGGAAGCAGGCTACCGTTCTTTATACTTCTGCTCTAGTAAGAGACATGAAGACTGGAAGGATTCGGTCCCTAAAACAAGCTTCCAAGCTTCCCACTTAAGTCCCCCGTGGGAACATTTTTAACCCTTTGATTGCTGTATAGTGAAATTGTTTACATTGTTTTGTTGTTGTATTATGAGTGGCTTCCCTTGAAACCCTAAGAGCAGTGAACATTTTGCTTAACTTTGTTGTTTGACTTTCGATTAGCAAAATGATAAGTCTGCTGTCATCACAGTATTGGCTTGTGTGTGATAACGACGAAAAAACAAGGGGGAAGTATTTGTAAGATCTTGTTGGGAACCAGAAAAAACGTACTATGCATGATATTACTTAAATACAAATTATGACATTTGCTGCTTATGCTGTCAATATCTGCATTTAGAAAAGAAGAAAGAAAAAAACAGTAAATGTGACAAAGAAATAAAATCAAATGTTTTTTCCTGCCCTCTTGTTCTTTAGAGTTGTTTTTTTTTCTGCTGCTGTTGGCAGAGGAGGCACTCACAAAAAATGAGTTGAAAAACCAAACACGGAAACACCGGAGACGAAATAAGAAAGGCAAAGTCCATGTTTTTAAATGAGTATTGGATTCTGGGCGAAGAAGTGACTGTGACGGTCAAATACTTGAGGAATATGTTGGACATGAAGGCTCACTTTACTCCCAAATGTCCAGAGATGGCATTAGCTGATAAGCTAATGTCAAAAACCTGCCAACACTGGGCACACTGAGACTATCAAAGCTGAGTGTGTAAAACGACACAGCCATTCAAAGTTGTAGAAATTTAGATTTTTCTGTTACATGGTAATGACATGGATTTCAAATGTGTGACTCATCATGACTTTACTCCACTGATACTGTCTAACTAAAGCTTTACAGAGAAAAGAGGTAGAAGGTTTGAGTACAGCAGAGAGGGTTCAATTTCACCTGGACTCATATGTGATGGTAGCAGCTCATAAAACTCACAGACTGTTCCTGATTTTCACTAAAACATTATAAGTTTGGCCAAGCTGTAACGCAAAGTTCAGTTTGTCAGGTGCTTGTGGACTTAATTGCAGGGTTTTATCACAGTGTTGGTCGGTGTGGGCTTGACTCCCACTGTGTAGAAACTAAAAGGGCAGAAGTGAAAGAAATTAATGAGATTTTTTCTTAATAGTGGATGAACCAAATTTTGATCATGTTTTCCTGTGTGGACAGAAAACACAGTTCAAAAGATGATATCACATTACTTAGTACACTGATGTGATTATGATGGCAACAATATCGTATTGACTATATATTAACTATATATTGACTTAAGTTTTGTGATATGGTACAATGAAACCTGCTGACTCTCACCCCTTCTGAGGCAGTTTTTTCCTGTTTGATTTTGTTTTTTTCAATTATTCAGGTGTCAACTTACCAGAGCAGCCCCTGTCTGAAGGAGGCAATAAAATCACAAATTTACACTAAGTGACAGGAAGGGAAAGACAAGGCTGCTCCTGCTCATCCTCATCACAATGCTATGGCACTCAGGGAGTACTGAGTAGCATGTAATGAGAATAGCTGTGCAGCTTTAGTCATGAAATGCCTAATTAGCCATTAGCATGCACTAAAAAGCAGCTATGAGACCATCACTGTGGCTCCTCCACAATCCCCCACTGAGCTGATACAATACAGCACAAACTCAGCCTGACTGTGGGGAGAACAGTCAGCCTATCAGATGTCTCCTTCAGCAGTCCAGGTCCCAGGGATGAGACCATGATTAGCTTCCTCCTTACTAGTGCTGGTCCAGCATGCCCACACAAAATGATTTTGTGGGTTAATTAGAATGAAGCTGTCTGCTGTTTGCAATAATGCAGCCATATGTCTGCATTAAATTCATCAACACTTGAGAAACAAGTGTGTTTAGCCGTTCTCACATCGACATTTTTGTGCTCAAGCTCTGTTTCTGATGTTGACTGTGTCTCCTGTCATTAGCAACTCTCTCCTCTTTCTGTTTAGGTCAAATTAAGCGGCCCAATTTGACGCCCGTCTTGGCTAATGATGGATGATGTGCTGAGACTTTGTATCTGCAGAAAACAATCTGTGTAATTGGAAAGACAACAGAAATCTGCCACCGAGTCAAAATCATGCAGCTGTCCCAAAAGACAAAGTCCATATTTCTGAGTCAGGAACCTCTGCTGAATGATGGCTTTAAAATGTCAGTCTTTTCAACATTTGGTTAACTAGAAGGTCAGAATTCTCTCACCAACAACTTATTTCACATAAACTTCACTTCAAACAGACCTTTTTTAAAAAATTCTGCCAAAAATACTTAATAATCAGCTAAAACAAGGAAAATCATAGGAATTTTCAGACAAGTACTGCACATAGTCTGAAGGGACTCAGTTCACAAGTTTCAACACTACAAAAGAATTGTCATATTTTGAACTTTTTGTCCCATAAGCGCAACAGATAGTAAATTCATTCAGGGAGCAGTTATGACAGTCCAGGAGGTAAAGGATCCAGACTCAGGAACTTCCCAGTGGGCACCAGAGTTCAGTGAAAGAGCGCACAGACAAAGGGATTCACTGATGATTGGAAAAGTTGGCTGAACAGACAACATGCCCTCATCTCCTTCCAACAACAAGAGAAAGGCAAAATACCGCTGTGACAGGCGCTGACTTATTGTGTTGGTAGCATATTCAAGAGTAATGCAAGTAATCTGACTGGTCGAGCTGCTGGTTTGACCACACCAAAACACACACCTTACTTATTAATAAAATGGAAAAGTCCCCAGAGTTAAAAATCTAGAAGATTATTTAGTTGGTTTGAAGAAGATATTCAAAATCATGGAAAGTTCAGCAACTGGGCAAACTTTATCATTATTCCACCAGTGGCTGAAACTCAACTATAACACTCTAAAAATATATGGTACCGGGGCATAAAGGGGGTTACTAGAGCACCAGCTGAATGAAACAGATTATCATCACAGACTATATAGAGAATGGACAGCATGGCGCTGCCTTTTACTGTTAAACAGTCTTGAAGCCAAAAAAACAGCTAAAACAACTACATTAAGACCAGATCTGACCATTGGTTAAACAAGTGGAGCCCAGGGAGTGCTGGGAGCCAAATCCATCAAGAAATTGTACGGGAGATCTCGTCAGTATTAGGGTAAGGCTTTCAAAATCCTACTAATCAAGATGTTAACCAGAGGTTATCAGAGATTTGGAGGGAAAATCAAACTAGTCCATAAAGTCTTCACAGAGCTCTGCTTGATTTTTCTCTAAGAACCAAAATCCATCAGAGAAAGATGGTGTCCAGCAAATCAACACACATCCGATAAGTCAGTGGCTCATTGCTCAGTTGACCTGTTTATCATAGGAGCATCTTGTTGGCCAAGTTTTAAAATGACTGACAGCTATTCTATTCTCTTAAAGTCTCAGGGTCTAAAGACGCATTTATTTTGTTCCTCCTCACATCTGCAGGGAAGTCAAAGGTTTTGAACAGCACCAAAGACCTTCAGCAATGAGCACGATTGTGAAACTGAATATACCTCACAACAAATCACCCCTCTCTTTAGCATCTCCAACTATTCAATTTGTGTATGTAGGTTTACTGAATACATTTACATCTATTAGGGATGATGACATTTGTGATTGTGGCATATCGGTGCTGCTTTTGGCTTGAGTGATTAGTGAAATGACATATGAGTTTGGACACCACTGACTGTGTGTTGAGTCTGTATTCACAGTGTCATTTTGGAGGCAGACAAGTTGCCTGACTGACACATCAAAGGTGAGCGCACTGTCATTGACTAACTGAATATGTAGACCTGCACTTAGAGATCTGGACAGCAGAGAGTGATGAATGTGTGAACTAAATATCACCATGAAACCATCTGCAAAGCCGCTGACTGTGAGTGACCAGCCAATAACTGCCTGGATGGATCCGTCTGTGTGAGCCAAATAGTCTGAGCTCAATCATAACTTACACTCTGGTAAATACAGGGTGACACTGCACTACGTTTAACCTCATTTCCCATGGTTTCTCATGAGTCAGAGCTCATTACTAGTAAACTGGACCGAAAAGCAAGTGAGAAGAACTGTGAAAAGGAAGCAACAAACAAGTCCCTGGGTGAGTCGTGTTTACTTCTAACAAGCTATCAGTTATGATGAACTGGTTGAGTTTATTCTTACAGGTTATACTTGCAAATCCGTAAGGAAAAGAATTTAGGCATTTAATGCAGCCATCAGGGCCTGTGTCCACTTACAGCATCGTGTATATTGGTCGCTCCCATGAGCCTTGCTTCAGATCACCTCTCACTGCTGCTTATGTTGATGTTACTAGACTTTGAAAGCTGTCTGGCAGCACCTCCACTGCCTTGACTGTGAAGTCTGCCGATGCTCAAGTCTCATTTGTTTCTTCTCCGTTAGTGTTGTTGATACAGCTGATATCAGAAGTCCTGCCCCATGCTGATTTTAATTAGCTGTTGAGAGAGAGCAGGCACTGACAATGTGGTTGTGTTTTGAAAATTAAACTGTGTAGATCTGAAGGCACTGAAAGCGCAGTCACACAGAAATACGACTGAAAAACAGATTTAAATTTGAATGACATGCAAAGACAAATATAGCCATACTCAATGCATGCTTTAGGCAACTGTACCTAAAATTAAATCTCCTGATAGGGCCTGTTCGCCTCCAACGGCTTTAAGTGTGCCCCAAAATAAGAAAAAAGTGAACAAGGGGAAAAAGCAAAAAAAAAAAAAAAATCATCAAAATGAAATGAAATTAAGAATGAATAAATCTCATTGATGATTGTGATTTTTTCAAATACATATAATATATCATTAACAGTATTCCTGTACAAATGGTCCTGCCATGAGATGCAGTCCTATGGACCTGATGCCAAAGCATCCCCCGCGCAGCCTGCCCATCATTACATTTTACTCCTCTCTGTCATGAGTTTTCCTCAATACAATAATAGATTTTCTTCACTTATTTTTCAGCTTGTTTATGGTTTATCATACAAGTACTTGTTGATAAGCTCTCTTTCATTTAGTGTATCCTCATCATTGCTGCTGTCTCTGCTGTCCTTGTGGCTTTAGTCATCATCTTTCTGCATTACCCCAATCACCTAATCTATCTTCGTCATACTTCACTTCCCTGCACAGTAGATTAATGGAAAAACGGTTGAATGAGGCCATTTCAGGCTAATATTATGGAGTATAAGTCTAATTTTAAACAGAAAGTCCCAATTCTCAAAGCTCCTCATGTCCAGCCCGATAAATGCACAACCATGACTCCCCCATTACACTCTCTTTCTAAGTAAATTTGACCAGCATGCCCTGTGCGTGCCAAAGCATGTCTGTGTGCCTCCATCAGCCACATCACTGCCCATGCACATCTCAGGCCCAGCCTGAATCCACCCAATCTGCCATCTGCCTTGGCAGTCAGCTGCACCAGACCAGGCCAGAGATCAGGGAGGTTGCTCCAGATGCTCCTCAATCCAGCTGCAGCCTGTTGGCAGTGTCACGGCATGCTCTTGGATTAATGAGCCCCCCCCCCCCCCCCCCCTCTCTTTGCTCGCTCCTTGGGCTGCTGTCCCACTATCTGTACGGTGGCTGCCAAGCCCATTATCCATGCACGGTTTAAGTCAAAATGCCACACGCCCGCTCACTGATCGATGGGGTCTTAAACAACGGGGAGCCATTTAAACAAGGGGAGTTTGCATGCCTACGTGTGCGTGTGCGTGTGTGTGTGTGTGTGTATATATGTGTTTGTGTGTGTGTGTCAGTTTTCTTGCCTGCTATGTCCCCCCTGCCATCTCATCTTTCCCCACCTTCAGTATGGATTTAGGAGGCTGGGCCGGGTGCCATCGATTACAAACAGCCAACCAATCACCCTGACAGACAGCTCGGTTGAGGGCGCACCTTGGCCTTTAATAGTTCTGTCTGTGATGCTCGTGCTCATGTGGGAGGCTCAGAGCGGATAGTAAACCACTCAGCAGGCAGCCACTGTAACCTTGTGTATCTGCATAATGAGACAGACAAACACGTAGGCGCAGACAAACTCGAGAAGTCACAACACACACTCTAACAGGATTCTTCTTTTTTTAAGCCTCTCCTCCTTCGTCCTGTGTGTGTCTCTGCTCCACTGGTGGGCTGAGGAGCAGCTTAAAAAAATACTGGAATGCAAATGACCTTGTCTCATCTCACAGCAAACACCGGGAAATTAAATTAGGGCTCCCTGCAACTTGGGAAGTGCTCTTTCTTCGGTCCTGTTGATTTTACGTGTGTTTGTGTGTTTCTGGGGCATGTGTGTGTGGGAAGCCGGGCTGTGAGGGGATGCTACTACTCTCCTTTAAGCTTGTTAAGCCCCATTTCACTTGGCTTATTCTTGAAACTTAAGTAAAAAATAATCAAATTTAGCTAAACACAATGTGTTGGAGTGTTTGTGTGTTTCTGAGTCCAGTTTTGTGTGAATAAGAGCCAGAGTTCAGAAGCTGTTTTCCAGGGTTTTGTTTGTCTTCTGTGTGTGTTCGTGAGTGTTGGCGTGTTTTCAGTGTATCACCAAGCTGTGAGAGAAGATGTTGTGTTTTTAAACTTGTTAAGCCCCATTTCACTCCCCCTAATTTTTTAAAACTCCAGGAAAAGTAGTATAATCTGGCCAAATGTGATGATTATGAGTCCACAGGCTGTTTCTGTGTCTAACGTGTGTGTGTGTGTGTGTGTGTGTGTGTAGCTCTTTGTCTGGCCTGCTTCATAGTCATAACCTTTAATAGGAATTCACAGTCGTTAAATAATTCACACTGAGGTGGGCGCCTACAGTAAACTGTCAACAACATGAGCTCCTACTAAAATCCCATTAACTACCAATGGATTATTCCCTTCAGACATTTGTCCTTTATGTACACTAACACACACACACACACACACACACACACACACACACACACACACACACACACACACTAAAGACATGCGTTCACATGTATCACTCCTCCTCACAATAATCCTAATGGTTCTCTGTAAGCAGGCTGAAACTGGAGGCCTGCTGAGGCACTTTCCATTATTGGAGAGGTGGTGAAATGGAGACCCCGTTGGCCTCAGGGACTGGGGCTCAGCCCGGGGACATTATGATAATGAGAGGGTCTGCGGGGAGCAGAGGCCGAGCAGACTGATGTGATGTCTGGTGACACAATAACAGCAGTATGGGTACAGGTTGAACATTTCTTTTGTTGTTATCAGATGTAATGTTCTTAGCTTCATATTCGCTCTCCTGTTTGTTTGATTTGTTTTGGGGAGAGGAGAAACAGAGGGCAGGTGGATATCTATCTGCTGTGGAGAGATTCATATCAAATTGTGTTTTGATTCTATATATTTGAATTTCTCATGCACATACTGAGCTGTTGATTTAGCTAAAATGAAATGTTGAATAATTTAATAAAAGTGATATTTGACCACTGAAATCGAATACCATTATCATTCAATTTAATATTTATAAAATCACATTGCTGCATAAAAAATAAACCTCCCTGAATCATGTGATTCCTGAAAAGTTGCTAGGCAACAAAGGTAGACTGTTCTCCTTATTTCAGTTGTTTTTTAGACAAACAATGTTTTTAAACACATTTAAAGTCACCAAAAGAGTTTAATGACTGTATACAAAACAGACTAGTTTTCACCCTGATTTCTTTTTTATGCAAGGCAAACAAGATCAACAGCAACATGTGAATGTTTATGTTCAATTTTAGGGATGATAATAAAACAGCTTTTGCAGTTTTTATCTTTGTATGATGTTGTTGACGAATTTATATAAGATCTATAAGGTAAGCTCAACAGATGGGGTTTAACTTAGTTTTACTTAGAATTTGTATAACTTTTATTGCAGATTTTTGTCAAGTTTAAGTAATAATTCCACCTTTCTTACATTTTGTCTGCAGAGTCCCTAAAGTCCTACATTGATATGAACAAGAACAGGAACGGGAACATTCACACAGATTGTGTAAACACTGTTTACACTGTAAATGCATATCAAGATAGTTGCACTGGGACTGTAACACAAAAAGCTCTGCTGGAAAGAGTTTAGGGGTGTGCCCTATGTTGTACTGGTATTTAATAAGCTCTAATGTCAAATTAATGTTTTGAAGCTCAAGCACGATTTGTCACTGTGGTCTATTCTCAGGAACCTGAGAGTTTAACATCTATCACTTTTGTGAAGTTGTGAAGTTGCCAAAAGTAACAGCAGTTTGCCCAAATGTGCTCCAGCAGCATGTTGTGGTAAGTTACACCATGAATCTCTGTGATTTCAACTTTATCCCACAGTCAAATCTGTTCTGTTCTGTTAATCATTTCCTGAACTTGTTGTTGCCACAAAGGTGGCTGTGGAAAACTAATAAGCTTCTGTTGTTATTAGAATAAATTGTGTGTTGGAGCCAAAAGTGAATGTTGACACCTGGTTCATCACACAGCAAGAGACAACAAACACAGCTTCATGAACAGCTCATCACCTCGTACAAACAATGTTATTATTACGTAGAACAGAGGAGAATTGAGGAGAGTAGAGTATAATATAATAGAACCAAATAAACAATATTGGTCGAGGATGCAGAAAATTGTCTTTGGCTTCAAATTGTGAATTAATTCTAAATAAAACAAAATAAAAAGCATAACAAACACTAAACAATAAAACTAATACCAAGACAATATTCAAAACAAGAAACAGAGCGTGTTGAGACCATGGCCAATTACCTGCATGATAACTAGATAAAGGGTACATCATTCAGAGTCTGTAATTGTTATTCGAAGTTGACATGAAAAAATCTAAATAATACGCAGTCAATTCACAGTTAAGGCATATTTTACGTGAGTATGTTTTAGGTTATGTCTTTGAGTGTGTGAACAAAGTTGGGAAGCATGGCATCCGAAACAAATTTTGTTGGCAAAGTTTGATAGTGATGTCTTAAATCATGAGGTGTCAAGTTAAAAAATAACAGTACTCATTGGCAGTGAGTTCAGAGATAATGAAAATCCCTTTAAAACCAGTTGGGGGCTTTGGGTAGATTTAGTTTTATGTATGTAAGAGTTTTATCTTTAATAATACAGTTTCTGAAGAAGCTAATCATTTGACATTTTTATTGCTCCTAAATGATGATATATGATATTTATAACCCTTTTGGTGGAATCGAGTAAAATCTGAAGAGTAGAGCTGATGGGATCAACTCAAAGTGGAAGTATAATAGAAGGGACCAGGTATCTGTTTCAGGTGCTCTCCTCTGGATGTTTAAGGGTCATCGAGTGCCGTTTGTAAATTTCCAATGACATCACCAATTGCAACGACCACTCTTGTTATTTTCCCTTAACATTTTACAACCCATTGTGCATCATGCAGCCATGATGAAAAGCAAAATACTTTCTACCAGATCTTTGTTCAATTATCTTTTGACTAGTCTTACATAAATCTTGCCTCTGCTTAGCTTTTATAGAGCATAACCTCAACACTGTCAAGAGCAAAAAACCTTAAAAACAAACAAAGTTACTGTGTATCAAACTTAGGTATGTCTCAAGTCATATCTTTGAAGGTAACATGATAAAGTTAGGAAATATGCATGTGTTACAAATTTTGTTAACAGAGAAAAATAGGAATGTCTGATATCATGACACACTAATAAGACGCTAAACAGAAACCGTCAGACATCCTGGGAGAGAGATGAAGATGTTAATTTAGACAACGAATAAAACAATACATCACACTTCCTGATATTAAAAATGTCCCATGGTAAAAGACAAACAATAAAGTGTCATATTTCACGCTGCATCCCCTGTGATGTGGAATATTACTTCATCCTAAGGAGACATCGTCTGTTTCAACCTGCATCTACACAACAGCCCTCAGTCAGCAGGAGGGAGTGGCTCTTTGTCTGTCTGCATCCAGGGAGCTGCTACACACTCACTCACACACAAACACTCACATATAAACACTCCTCCAGCAGACAGTACAGTAGACAGTAACTGAGATTAAACCTTTCATCAGCAGCAGTGCAAAGCTGACGTGAAAGCTATCTGGGTTTCTGTGATCAAACACATAACGGTTGGGATGCCTCGGTTACTGGAGCAGAAAATGTTTTGGGAACCCCTCGCTCTTCTCCTGATCTTTCAGAGCAGATTAAGATACTTTAAAACCTTAAACTGGCAGAACAAAATCTTTTTATTTCCAGTGATTGTTAATAGTAAACGTGCTGCAGAGACGCTGCAGCTCAGCATTGAAAGTAAAAGCTTTTTATGGCGTAAGCACCTGCTCCAGGAGCCAAAAGACTCACATTAATGCTCTCCATTTACTGTAACTCCCTGCTTCAATTGAAGTAATGGAGCAGGGTGGAGGAGCAAGTTGGCACACAACATCAGAACAAGGAGTCTGCGCAGGAATAAACCTTTTATATCGCCAAAACAGGATATTTAAGTCAAACCAACAGGTGTACCAACTAAGGCTCATGTAGGATGGCATGAAGTACTAAACACATGTATGGATGAAAAGAATTCATGTTCCTTTCCTGTCCCCATCTATTATTACTACTTTAACTATTAACGTTAGAGGATCATTCAGACGTTTTGTCCCAGTGAATAGTTTTTCAAATTTAAATCAAAGCAACAACAAACAATTCATCTTTACTTTCATTATTACACAAGAAAAGGTACAAATTCAAAATCTTGTCTGAAAACTCTGTCTTGCAGAAGGATGCCGTGATATTGAAATTTAACATTTATTTGCAGCGTGTTGTACCACAGCTTCAGTTTCAAAGTTTATATTTGGGCTTTTTAATGCCTTCATTGAGAGGAAAGTTAAGGGGATAGAGTTAGAAACAAAGAGGAGAAAGGAAGGAAATAATAGAAACAAGCCGCTTGCTTCAAGGCTAACAGCTTTTCACTTTGGATATTTGCTTCAACTACTAAGCTAAACTAGCTTATCCAAAGAGCTGAATTTTTTTTTTTTTTTTTACATAACTGAACTTAACCTCTGAAAAGGAAAAATTAGTGAAGTATTTAAGGGTAGCACATGAAGTGGCCAATCAGACGTTGTGTGGGTCCATCCCAGTCCTGACCCTGCTTCTCACTGCACTTATTGTTTTAGCCAGTGTTACTTTCATTTTACAGCTTACATTATCCAACATTTTTGACCTTCTTTTACTTATTGCTGAAAGTAAGGTTTATTGAAATCTTATCATTAAATTTTGTATTTACCTATTTGGCTCCTGTCCTTTATTTTTATCATCAAAATCTTATTTTCAGTGAATTTTATTTCCCTTAGGTGTCATGCCAAATGTTTTTTCTGAATCTTGGGAAATATATTACATTTTCCAGAATTCTATATTCGATGTATCATAAAATCATTCCTCTGTTTCAGATCCCTGACCATTTTTTAAAAAAAAGTTGAACAGATAACAGAAAGTTAGGAAACCTTTATGATGTTGTTTTCATGCCTGAATGAAATGCAGATCACACTGATGGTGGTCACACTGATTTTTTTCCAAACATTGTCACTACAGTTGTAATTTTCCATGTTTGGAGAATATCCTAGCCCCTTTTCATGAATCAACCACGGTCCTGTGCCATGTAAACACTTCAAACCTGCACAATAGCCCTGAAAGCAGCAGAAGAGTCTGAAGTGCTTAAAACTCTGTAAACACCGGACACACTCTCCTTATATGATGCTTGAAATGTGTTTATCCTGTCAGCCAAAACTGTCTGAGCTGTAAAGAAGCCTCAGTTAAGCTAACACACATCAGGACTCGCTGTGTTGCTGCAGGGTTTCTGTGACCCGGTCACAGCGTAACCTTTCCCTTCCTGTTACAGTTCACAAATCTCTCTGCACTTGGCCCTGCGGCCGTTAGGCATTTGTCACTGACGCTGGCATGTTGTGAGAAAAAAAAGAAAGAAAAAACTCACTTTGGAGCGAACATGTAGAGAGCAAGCTGCAGCCTCCACCCTCCAGTGGCTACAGAACAACATTAGCAACCATCTTTATTAGCGCTATTAGCACTGGAGGCCTGTTTTTCATATCCTGGCCGCGTTAATGTGAGGTTAGATTGATGGTGATGATGATGCTTGGCGTGGAGGTTTTTGCATCTGATTTATAAAAGGTTGACAATGAGGGGCTTCATTTCCATAATGAATCCTCAGCGCCTCTTTGATGAGCTGTTGACAGACGAGAAAACAACAAGTGTCTCCCCCTCCGTGGATAAATAATGAAAGAACAGAAAATGAGGCAGTCCAGCAAATGACTCCATCAGTACTTGAGGGCTTTCTTTTTTTGTTTTTTTTTTCTTTGGTTTCTGGTTTCACATTTGACAGATGCTGTGTGACAGGAGCTTATAGTTCCAACTATTGCTGCCAAAGACTCCATGTTTCCTATGAAGTCCATATTTACATTTTGAGCACGGACCAAATCCATCTACAAACTGGCCTGAACTCGCGTGTACATGTTCAGCCCCACCGGCTTTTCATCATGAGTGATGACAAGGTTGGGGGGGAGCAGTACTCTCAGCCTGGTCTCTGTTTTTAGGTTGCTGGCATGCTTTGGGTACCTTATCAATGGCTTTTAAAATTAAAGAAAAGGTCCCTAATTAGGTCACTACATTGGACACTCCCTCTTGAAAGCTGTTATGTAAAATTATAGAATTATTTTAAATAAAGTAGTCACTGATGAGTCATTCTGTTGCCAACAAGTTAGTAGCTAGAACACAACACAGACAACATACATAGATCGAGACAAACAAAACATACCAAGCGGACCACAGCAAAAAGGGTGTTTTATTGTTGGATATGAAATAAAACTTTTAGTAATCCAAAGGAAGAGACTCAACTTCTATCTGCTACACAACCAACCAGCCGAGAGCTTCCTGTCAGAGAGGAGACAAAGCTCGTCCCTCCTCCAGACATCTCCTTACGCCACCCTCCCCAGCTCCAAACAGCCAAACCTTGGAGCTTTATCACCAGAGAGCGACTCTGGCGAGATGAGATCCCCACACAGCTTAACATCTGGGCGCTTTGCCGCTGATGCCCTCATAAATAAAAGATAACTCCTGCCTACCGCGCACTGTGGCGCTGGTATAAATCATGTATATGGATTTTCACTTGGCTTTCACTCTCTCTTTCCCTTACACTCTCTCAACCCCCTTCTTTTACCCCGCCCACTTTACCATAATTCTTCCTCTGCTCTCTCTCTTTTTCTCAGTCTTTACAGCTCACGGTCTGGAGTCCTCAGACAAAAGGAGAGAGCAGGTGATCACAAGGTGTCATGTTAATTTTCATCCTCTCCTGGTTGCACAATTTTAAAAACTTCTCTTCTCATTCAAAGAATAAAGTAGACGGATGACATAGAGGGTTTATCTGTGAGGACAAAATGATAGATTTAGTTTATTCTTTGATTCTTTTTTAATCAACTTCCTTCTTGAAGCAGTTTATTGGGTCTTTTCATCCCCAGTGAAAATACACTTTGCTTGTCAGTCAACCACTGGACAACTACCTCCAAAGAGGTCAGATGGTCAAACCTGCATGTCAGAGTTCGTTGAAAGAGACAATCAACACAAAAAATGAGGGTCATTTCTGTGCTTTTTAGTCTAAATCTGGAATTATTGTGCCCAATTTCTGCTCGGATAAAATGCAGACTGAAAGTCAGGGTTAAGAGGCTGCAATCAAAAGTGAGGAGAGATTCAAGAAAGACAGCATTGAATATTTCTGCCTTTGCACACGGAGCCTGTTTTCTTTTTACTGAAAATACAGCAGGTTTTAAAAGAAATGCCATCCCATGTTGTGCCAATCACATCTGCACACTGACTCTGAAACTCTGTCATTACTTTTTGGGGGACAGGTTTGATTTTCTGCATATTTCTTTTTGCATCCTGTGGGTACTTTCAATTGAAAAAAAACATCGACAACCATTGATTAAAATCTCATCTGAATATCAACAGATCTTGGTGTCTGTGTGCACTTTTCTGATGGCAGATTTGGTTCCTTTGTATTTGCGTGTTTATGCGTGAGTGTCCTACTTCAAACATACCACTGGCTGCCATTCAGGATCAATTGCTTCAAGTGCATTGGTGAGCCTCTTTGTAATGTCTGTACCTGGAGGCGATCAGGACGACTCAGGAGTTTCTTTATCAAAAGGTAAAACTTTTCTTGCTCTTGTCTTGTTGCATTCTAAGGATGGACCCAGTTTTTTTTTTATTTTTTCACTTTTTAACAGGATTTGTTTGCAAAGTAAAGGAAAATAAACACACTGGATTTTGTATGCAAGGATGGTTGTGGTGACCAGCCAATCACGGCACCCATGCAAGTGACTTTGTGTATTGATGATAGCCAGTGGAAGAAGCTATCCCAAGAGGCTTTAATAATGTAACACAGAGAAAGTGTGATACAATGTTTACAGGATACCTCATTTACCTGCAGGAAGTCAGGTGTACTGCTCTTGAGTCTCTCCTATAGAAATGTGACGCTGCAGCTGGCACTGAGCTGTGGAGGAGGAGCCCAGTTTGGATGTTGTGTTTAAAAACAGGAACAAAAATTCTTGCAGACCCTTGCTTTAGAAAGCAAAGTCTACATGTCGAGCATAACTGCATTTCTATTTGGCAAAAAAGTACCAAACAGCTCTTAAACTCATCATCCATCATCATTTAATAAAGGTTGTTGAAATTCCTCTGGGAATTGATGTCATATTTTCACATGTTACAGTGCAGTGAGGGCTGAAAGAGAAAGCACCTTGCACAAAGACTTAATTATCTGTGAGGTGTTGCCACCTGCTCTGAAAAATGAACATCGTGTTTTGTAATGTATCAGCTTTGTGTTTACAATTTGTTCAGAAAGGCATGCAACTGTCATAAAATATCACTCAATGACAAAGTTTTGTTTCAAACATAAAGAGATTTGTGTGAATGTCAAACAATGTTGTACATCATGAAACTATTAGTAATACAGAGTTAGCCAGGAGAACCAGAAACTACGTGTAATGAGATTTCCACTGTGTAAAATGTTAGAAAATGAAAGTCATTTGAAATTATTGCAGCTGCAAGCCTTCATGAACTCTTTTTAAAAGCAGCAGCATTCCCACTCCAAGGATGTAACAATACAAAGGCTCAGAGGTTTTAGAGTAGACGCCAGGACAGATTTTATTTATCCAGGAATTCCTTTAGACACAATACTTCACCTACCAGGGAGTCCTGGCCCATTTCAGAATAAATCTGAAATATTCAATTACAAAGTTGAGCTATTGCTAAAATGAGGTCTTGGTAATGTGGCCTTTCCAATAAAAGCAGCTCTATTACTGTTAAGTTTGAGACTTTATTGATGCCTGAAGAGAAATTCTAGCCACTCAATTCCCTCCAGATTGTTTTATGGCTGGAGAGGCATTGTGTGTGTCAGCTCAGGAGGACGAAACACAAACAGACACACTGGCTTATTCAGGTTTAAGGTTAGAGCTGTTCAATGGAAAACTTTCTATGGGAGATGAGGCACTGTACAGCTTGACATCAAACAAACCCTTGAATGATCGGCTGATAGATTTAATCCCCAAGGACGGGAAACTCAAATCAGCCTCAAAGAAAAAAAACTAATTATGTCAGGTCTCCTCTGGCTGATGATAAAGGATAATTATATTTTTATTCCCTTCACTAAGGCCAAATACGTCCCCTCAAAATGTGGCAATGTAACCTTTAACAAACCCATGTGATTGATGAGGCACCTCATTTCTCCTTTCCAAATGATTACCAATCACTGTTTTCCCTCCTGTTCACACACAACTACACGCATGCCCACAAATATCCTTCCTAGCAGCAACAAACACATCTCAGCATGACACTTGAAAAAAGAAAGCATCTCATTTCACGACTTTCATTACTCATATGATCTGATAGTTACATCCACGGTGCATGGAGGCAGAATACAATTACAGAGAGAGGGAGAGAGGTTTCTGCATTATCTGTCCCAGGAAAGAGACTCCACAACGTCCACAATGACCGTCAGTGACAACAGTGTCAGCTGCACACAATACTCCCCTTCGTCTATCTGTCTGCTTGTCTTCAAGGGGAGCCACTCGGACAGTAGGAGCCGGTGATGAATGAGACATCGCCCGGCATCTGATACATATTTCTCATTTTCAGAACAAACAACGCAGACGTCTGAAATGAATATCAGAGGCTGAGAGGACACGGGAAACACTTCTCAGTCTGCGGGCAGGAAGAAACAGATAACTTGTTCACAAGGGCACACTCTCATTCTTTACACGTTAGAGATCATGTGGTCCGGCTCCATCCAGAGAGGATCAACAAAGGCACCGAGCATGGATGGAAGACGTTTGACAACATAAAAGTATGAGTTGTTTTGATCCACTTTGCATGATTTTTAACCTACTTAAAAGTTATGGAAGTGAGTGGATGTTTTCAGCTGGACTGTGTGGAGCATTTCTGATCCTCAAAGTCAGTCTGCCGCTGACTTACAGAGTTACTCAATAGGTTGAGTCACTTGTTATGACAGAAATACATCATTGTCAACAACAAAGTTTTTTATATGTATGAGATGCTACCGGGAGACATAAATGCTACAGCTGAAAAGAGGATACTAAATGTAATGTTTGGTAGAATATGCTGCTCTTGTGTTTCAGAAATGTGTTTTTCAGCTTCATAATAATTTGTAGACCAAACAGTTCAGTGATTAGAGAAGATAATCAGTTGTTGCTTTAACTCGCTAAAGGCACTGATTGCCTCGGTGTGACAGGTGACCTCATGGTTTTTATCCCATCAGCGTGTTGAGTTAGTCCAAAATCACATCAGTCATCGATGACCCAGGCTGAGCAGAATTTGATTGTCATTGTGTGCTCATGAACATAGCAACACTTAAGCCCTGTGAGAGGTTATCTTCCTGACCTTCTTACATTTCAAATCTTCATTTCAGCTTAAGAAGCCCATTAACTTGTAGGTCTGGCCTGACAGTTAATGAAAGCAGACAGCTCTGCACTGATACTAACAGCTCAGTGGATTCCTCCGGGACTGTGGAGCCTGTACACAGCTCGTGTCCATATCTGCTGTGTGCTGCTCAGCACTGACACTTGACAAATGTGGTCCTTCCCTCTAAACCTGGTTACCAGCAGGTTGTCCAATGACAGCAGATTTTCGCTGTTTAATGCCACACAAATCCGATTATGTCTTTCGGGGGTGCACTCGCCTGCCGACAGAGATGGATGGAGATTATAAACTGAGGTACCGGCCGAGTCGGACATTTTTTAAAAGGTTAGAGAAGACATAAAAATGGCAAGACTCAAGGATGTCTGTGGTTAAATATCCCAGCTCACAAGGTCAGCAGAGTCAAGGTGAAGGAGAGGAAACAGAAAATGGAGTAGGTTATTGGTACTCCATCCCCAAACACCACTAACCTGCCCTAAAGAATTAATATGATGGATCTCCATTTTTCAGCATTTTCATGGTGGTTGTAAATTCTGACCAGAAAGAGAAAGACAGGAAAAGGGAAAAGGACAATGAAAATGAAAGGAAAAGAGGCAGGGCGGGTCAGAAAAAAGCTCAAATCCCAAAGGTGAGATTACATGTACAACAACATGACAGGAAGAGGCATTTACAGTCCAGAGCGATGGAGTCAGGGATGTGCACACTTAGTCAACAAATCATTAAATGTCACTCAGCAAGTCACCATCCTAATACTATATACAGATGTCAAAAGGGATTGAAATGACTTGAAGTGTTCAGAGAATGGAGGTCATGCTGTTTTAGTCTCTTTTTAGTTAAACTGACATCTGACTACTCAACTTGAGCCAACCAGCACCAGTGTGTTGGTATTAATCCAAAAGGAGGCGATGCTAGCTTTCGTTAACTTTGGCCACACTTTAAAACCATATTGAAAACCCGATACCCTAATATCCAAATTACCAAAATGTGATTGAGCCACATTAAATAAACTGTGCTCCATTTGACCTCTGTACCTCAATATTGATTTAGTTGAAGTGACAGGAAAAGGAGTTGCTCTCGAGCACCTCTAAATAAATTAAACCAGAAAGGATCAAAGAGATTTGTCCTGAGATCTAATTTACAAACAAGTACATAAACCTCACCTTTTTTTTTGCTTGATGCCTCCAAACACAGAAAAGACAAATGTCCTATTGGAGTTGTATTCTTACTTCTGTCTTTTTTATTTGCTTTATAGTCGAGATTATCAGTGCTGGTGCACTATAAACTTAACATAACTTTCTTTCTGTTTGATTTTGAGGTGCTGGGTTAGAAAGTTTGCACCAGTTATATTTGGTTGACATGTTGTTATACAATAAACTAAAAAGCATATTTTTCTAACTCTATGGATAGATTTTTTTTCTTTTACAAACTACTTCAGAAACATTTGAATAAGTCAACTTTTACATAGAATTATGCAAAAACCTTTCTTATATTTCAGATTTTGCTGTGTACATGTCAGTTGGACCTTCAGAGCAGTATTTAATGCAGAGAGGTACTCAGGTGTTTCACCCTGAAGATGGCGCTCCAAGAAGCAAGCAACAGTAACGTGTGGTTCTTAGTAGTGGGTCATGATCAGAATTAAAACATTTAGTAAGTGAATTCTTTGGAGGTCATGGGCAGTGGGTTAATCCCCGGACCACAAAAAACAGATGATTGGACACTATTGTGATAAATAATCTGGATTTGTTGTCATTTCATTCTGTTTCATAAGCAGATACAAACTCCTGACAGGAGCTTTATCCATAGTATCCTGTGGTTGGTCTGGCAGTATGTGAGCCCTGAAAGCCCAGCAGTAAACACAGGTTCCTAACAAGAATCAATAAGAGGTGATCAAAAGACAATCCTGACTATGGACCACCGTGTTGAACAGTTTCTTCCTTATTCCAGTGATTCAGAGCAAATGTTTACTCCAGCTCATTCATCCTGTTAGTATCAGTGTCTGAAAGCACCAGTGAACTCTTTCAGCTGCATGTTTGCCAACACAGTTTACTCTCTGGGAAATCCAATCACCACATTCCTCCTCTGGTTTTGTCTTTCAGTCTTTCTCAGTTTCTGGAAGGATCCATTCAGAGAGCAGAGAACCATTCTGCCTCATCCTGAAAGGCTTTAAACCCGCACCTCTGCTCCTCAATGGCTGAGAACAGGCTGATTCGGCCTTTCTCTGGCTAACACAATTAGCCATGGAGCGTCCGGGCCCGGCCTCCCTCACATTCAACTCTGTGACTTCATCCATACACACTATCAGCCTATTGCCATGCAAAGCAGCAGCGTCTTCCTCCTCCGTCCCTGCTCCATCTCACATCGCAGCCTTAAATAGAGGTCCCCCTCTTTAGCCTTGCTTTGTCCCACGGCCACTAATGCGTGTAATTTTTGCACAAGTGAGGGACGAAGACCCGAGCAAACACACCTCTTTCAGCTCCAGCTATTATGGGATTTGGCATGATGGTGGAAGGAAGATCTGCAATTGTGGCCAACTGGGGAAACATTGGGAAAGACAAGATTGGTGAGAAGTGGTGAGGAAGGGCAGAAGAGTGTGAAGCATTCAGATTAAAATAGAGAGCTCAAGAAAACAAGAATTCCTGGAAGACAGCTCAAGAGGAGGACAAACTGTTTTTTCTCTCATGACAATGTCTTCTACGTCCAAAGTGAAAATACTCACACCACTTCTCCTGAACACAGAGTAAAGAATGCAAGAATATAGTGCAATAGTTGAGAGTACAAAAGAAACACTAAAGTCCATTTCTGCTTTTAAAAATATCTTGGGATTGAATTTTCAAGGACTCCTCATGTACAAGAAGTCTTTCAGACACTCCTTTGTTCTCGTAAAACTTCTTCACATGACTTGAAATGCCTTTAAAAGCTGAAGCAGAGTGAGGAGGAGGAGGAGGAGGGGAATACAAAGCCGGCGTGCCTTCAGAGAGACAGCTTTATATGATTAAAATTGACTGGCACATGTTTCAGACCTCCACACCCACCCATAACTGATATTGAAGACCCCCCTGGGAGGGTGAGCCCCCCCTCAGTGAATGAGACAGGTTTGTGAAAGAAAAAGTACAAGGCTGCCGCCACAATCAATTCCCTGCCATTCAGACAATATGTCTGAGTGGATCTTTTTATTTCCGTGTGCATGTGCGTTGTGTCCTTGTACCCGGGTACCGACCACCAATTCCAATTTCGTTAGCTCCTTAAAAACCACTCAAGCCCCTCCTTACCGAGCCTCCCACCCTCTCCAAGAGCTGCGTGAAAATAAATATTTATCACATCACCAGAGAGAGAGAGGGAGAGAGAGAGAGAGAGAGAGAGAGAGAGAGAGAGAGAGGGAGGGAAAGGACAGACAGAAACAGAAAAACGGGGAGAGCGGAAGCCAGAGATGTTACAATGACAACAGCTTCCACTTGTCAGAGAGAAACGGATGGAAATTGAGAAACAATGAGGAACAAGTGAAAGAGTTGTGGGAGTGAATGAAAATAACAGCACAAGTCTCTGAATGAAACCGAGGTGGTTAACATCTATCTGGGCCCTATGCCACTGTGGTCAGATTCCCAGAGAAGAAATAAAAAGAAAAGCAAGAAAAAGAAAAGAAAAAAAAGTTTTTCCTCCCAGAAAGAAGTCTCATTGTCGCAAGCAATTTCACAATTTGCATTTTAACTGTCTGCTTCCTCCTTGGCTATCATCATACTTACTGCTGAACTTAATATATTCTTTCAAGGTAGCAGAGTGATTTTTTTCTGAATGTTAATGGCTTGTGAAGGAGAAATCCATTTGGGATTCAAGCAGAGAGGAAGAAACTTTGAATCGGAGCAGAGAGGCTCGACATGACAAACCTCAGGCTTCTGCAGCTGAGATTTTCCTCCCCAAGAGATCATAATCAAACATTAGATGGTCTTTTATCAAGAGGAGCACACATTGAAATGACCAGCCTCCAGTCCTGACCTTTGACCCTAGACAGAGCGCAGGTCATGTGGGTGTGTTTTGAGAAGACAGCAGCATGAGTGTGTGGGATTTATGGCCCTATGTCCCTTGAGACTAATCCAGAATAAGACTTGATACCTCAGTTATAATTTTTGAGACTGAGGCTGAATTAAACACAAAATAGTTTTATTTTGATTAACTGATTGATCCTGCAAAACAATTTAACAACTGAACACGTTTGAAACTTTGGTCAGCAAAGCTGCAAACTAACTTTTTTCCCTGATGTGACCGATGCAAAATGGAAGGACTGCATGTCAAAACATTATGAAAACGTATCACAGCATGTGAACAACTGCCACTATGACAAGTTGTGCAGTCTAATGCAATCTGGTTCAACTGCAATTTCACCTTTTAGAAGCTCTTCTATTCTGTTTATGCTGACTTGTCAGAAAAGTTTAAGTTGAACTTTATGTTAATTTTTGTTGTATTATCTGAGTTCATGTTTGAGTTGCAAGAGTACTCAAATCAAACTTTAGTGACAACAGCATGACCCAGTTATGATTTTGTTGAACACCGTGTAGACCCAGCTTGTGCTGATTCATGAGGTTCATCTGTGTGTCATTCTCTTGTCATACACACCTTTCACCTCAACATTTATGCACAGTGTACATTAGACGACAGGCCTGAGTAAGATTCTGTAGTGAAACATGTACCATATGTGTGTTGTTAAAGCCTATGCACATGGAAACAACACAGACTCTTAGATTGGTCAACGAGATATAATATTAATTTCCTGCATTTACAAAATTTCAGTTTTTTGGTTCTCTGATTCATTTCATCTCTGATGTTTCCTCTCATTTCCTCTTTGTAATAACTGAAATATCATCCACAGCTGCTCATCATTTGTCAGCTTTGACTCTAGCATAATGTGAATGTGGCAGAATCGAAATATATGATGACAGGAATATTTCAGAAGCTACACTCTAGTCAAGTGTTTTAAGGGACTTTGAGGACTTTCCAAGTCTCACTTATTTACCTTATCATGATCCACAACTTAAAATTAGATTATCAGCACTAACATAGGTTATTCCCAAATGCCTCCTCAGCTTCTCCCTTGGGTTGGACAGGACTGGATTGGTTTACGGCATTGCCAAGTCTCTATGACAACACCATGAACTGACAAATTTCAGCAATGAGAAGAAAGATCTGTGTTTTCCTCAGTCGAAAATGATTTTGTGGATTTATTTAGAAGTGGTGGTGGTCACTGCAACTGGACTACCTGACAGAAAAAGGACAGAGGAAAGCTAAAGTGGAGAGTGACAGAGCACAGACTAAAGGCTAAAACACTGGCTGAGCTGTTTATGAAATATTCATCCCAGTCGACATGTTGCAGTTGTACTACAATGATCTGCTCAAACCCGCAGTCTATCAACAAAATGAAGAGCCAGGTTTACTCTGCTTAGTAGATGAGCACTGGCAGAACATAATCAGGATTCAGTGTTATGGATACATCTCAGAGTACTGGGCTGTGAGTAGTGCTAAATATCTACTTAACTACGCTACACTTAAAAAGTTTGCTTGTTGTCACATTTCAATCAACAGCATCAGGGAAGCTGAGTCTTTGTCCTAGAAAAATACCACTGGTTCTGGCCAACTGTGTCACTGTAATCCACTTCAACCAATCTTCTATCAGCACAGGTGTCAATGCAGAGAACACGCCTTAGACGTTCAATGTTACTGTGTAAAGGAATTTAAACTTTCATAACTGCAGGGAAAGGGTCTGAACTCAGAGGGGAAGCTGGTAGAAGTCATTGACAGACAGAACCAGGAAGTGCAGGATCCTGTATCTCTAGATCTCATCAGGATATACTTTCTTCTGCTCTTTTAAAACCGATCATTCCATTTTAATTATCAGTCACTTGCGAGTCTCCCAACTTAATAGGAGTTCAACTGTAATGTTACTGGGTTCACTTTAACAAGGCCAGCAGATAATTTATGACTGTAGGACAATGGAGTGATCAATAATGAAAATAATCCTGCGCTTCAGTCCTGTTTTATCTCTGTAGTGCTCAATAATTCATCCAAAGGGACACAAACCTGCATACATCAATTCAACAATAAAAGTCTGAAATCAGCATTTAGTTTGATGAATTTCTATCATTGTTTTGGCCTGTCCCTTCAGGGCTCAAACCCTCTTAAATGCTAATAGACCCTCCTTTCTGTCTGTCCTTAATGAGGGCTTTAATAATGCACCAGTATTCCATACAATCCTAATAAATTCAATTGTGCATATCAGAGCCAGGGGCTCTCTCTTCCCCACACTTCTTCTCTCTCCAGGTGGCCGACCTGGAAAAGGTCCTTGGCAGTTGTATCCATTATTCTTAGTTGGCCACAGATAAAACCATTATCTTCCGCATTTGATCCCCTTCAATCCTCTCTCAATATTATATTTCCTCATTAAGAAAGGTGTGGGGGAGTGCAGAGCCTTCCCTCGAGTCTTTTTCCTGAATTTATTTCTTCTCTTTGCCATAATTTTCCCTCCATCCTGTGCCTCGCTGCCTCTCTGCTTTATTCCACACACATCAGTTTTACTTTCCCTCTCCTCAGATACTCCGTTAGTCTGTTTCCTGTTTTATTTCACCTCACCAAAGACATCTATCTCTCTCTGTTTTTGTCTCCCTTCTTTGACTCTTCCTTCCTCTCTGCCATACTCATGGAGGATGACTTTTTCGAACACATGTAAATCCCAAAGGGAGCAGCAGAGGAGGTGATATGGTTTGTTGGTGAAGATGGAGTGATATAGTAAAGAAAAAGAGCAGAGAGGGAGAGGGAATGAGAGAGAGAGAAACCCTAAAGTTCAATTTGCAGTAATTCTGTTATCTGCAGCAGGCAGCACCAGGTCACAGCTTCAGATACAATAGGTCCCCTTCCTCCTGTATTCCCCATGTCCAACACTCAACCTCAGTCTTATTGCTTCCTGCTATTTGTCAACTTGTGTGTGTGTGTGTGTGTGTGTGTGTTTGTGTGTGTGTGTGTGTTATTCTTGTTGTGAATCAGCTGGCTCTGTCCATGAGGATTCCCCAGGCTGCTGCAGTAATCCTTCAGAGCTGAGATTCTGTCAACATCCAGACAGTGATGTGTCCATACATTTCTCTCAGAAATGAGTTGTGTATTTTGGGGAAGTCAGAGTGATGTGTACATCAACTCATCTTACACTCCATCGAACAAAAATTAGATTTTTTTGCCATCACTGGGTGTAATTTTCTGATATTTTCCATCCCATGCTATATCTCTGTACAACCAAATGTCATTTCAAGTACAGAGACAGTGAAACAGCGGGTGAAAAGACTCATCCAGGGGAAGAAGACATCTTAGATTTTACCCTTATGAGGGTTCAAGATCTTTCTGACAGCAATATTCACCCTGATAACCCCTGAAATTTCCAGGTAAAGCTCACAGTTAAAAAATATAGATCATAGTTCACATTCAGAGAGTACACACAGACATATGCATACCTTGTGCACTTTTGAGTCTTATGGACTAACTGATCTTATTGTGTGTTTTTACTGGTTGCTGTTCCTTAAACTTGACACCGTCATTTGAGTTAGTCATGGAAGAGGACAGGTTGCACATTAGCCATGTTTGGACACCTGTAGACATTGCATATACTTTGTAAACTTTATGAAGCAATGTTTTACACATTCTTTCCGGTCAAATAAACAAGTAAATACATGTAATTGCAGTACAATTGAATAAAAAGTCAGAGCGAGTCAATGAGAGCAGGGATCAGGAAATGATCTGGGTGATGATGTTTACATTGTATTAGTCTGCACTCGGGGTGGGTATTGATACGATTTTTCAATACCAATGCCCTTGAAGATTCTGCTTATTGATCAGATTCTTTATTGTTTCCCTCATCAATTCCACCTGTGGAGTTTCTGACTACAAAAAGTAGCTTTACAGGTTTTCTGTCAACATTTTATTGAGTTTATGAGTTAATAAATATGAAATTGGTTGATGGATTTTGATATCTCTGGATGTAAATAAGTAAAAATAGGTACAAATTGCACCTTCCCTATCTGCTAAGCTAAGGTAACTGGGGCAAAATAGTTATATGAGGTCCATCTGCTCCGGTGTAATGCAAGAATCAATAAGGGAATCTTGAAGAATAAAGGCCAACAATGTTGATGGATTGAACCATTTCTCATTGATTCTTAACAAGGAACTGATTCTCGATTCCTGTCCCTATGCACCATTGATTGTGTAGAATAACGGCTGTCATCTCCTTCAACTGCAAAAGAAAAAAACTCAGCTAACCTATCACCCTGATATATGCTGACATGTTGTACTAGTGACATATTTTATATTCAGGAGCCAAGGGATGTGTACGAGTGAAACACTGGTGGTGCTGAAGGACTCATGTCACACCCCGTCCACATAATCAACATGATCAGATGAGATCAAACCATAGAAGAGCGGATTCCTGGGTTGATTTTGAGCCAAAACTGAGATATTGAGACTTAACTGACTCTTGTGTTAGTGTTTGTTATATTTTCTCTTCATGAATATGTCAACAGAGCTGACAATCATGATATCATGACTCCCTGAGTTTTAGCATCAGATAACAAAACAAAAGACTTTCTAGTCCATCTGTTGACACTTCCGAGGTAGGCTTTATTCGTTCTATTTTCAGGCAGTCAGCAGAGGGAGCTATAAAAGTTTTGGCCTCACTTTCAGGAAGTCAGACAAGGTCCGACTGAAGTCATGGACCATCTGAGCAATAGACTAATGATTCATCCAATAATATTCCAATCAACGTAATGATATCACTAGGTTGTCCCTCCAGGCCAAGTATCATCCCACATGAATCACAAACCAGTTGTGATGTGTGAAAAGAAGGCAGTGCCCTTTCAAGATGGCGTTTGTCCTCACACAGCTATAACAATGTAGAACAAATTCAACTCGCATGATACATTGATCGCCTTCTTTTACTTTGTCTACATTGACTGCCTCCAACAGCAATCCTTAGTGAGCGGCTTAAAAATGCATGTTTTCACCTTTTCTGAATTGCACTGCGCCTGGATACAGCCTCAGCCTTCATTAAACCAGGCAGCTGACACAAAGGTGTGACCTTCAATTACCTCCCCTCCACATTCAAATTAACCGTCTTTAGCAGGAGAGATAGAGGGTAACAGAGAGAGAGAGGGAGAAAGAGAGGGAACAAATGGGTAATGAGATGCAACTTTGCAAAGAATCCAAATCTCACACAAATCAGTTTAATGCCACAACTCGCACTGCAGGGTTAATGAGCTCGGGATAAAAACACTTATATATTAAGCAGCAGGTCATAATTAGAAGAGGAGCAGAGCTGGTGAGTAAACAAATCAACAATTTATGTGTTTGCAGGAGGATTTTAAAAATGTAACACCCCTGTATGAGGCTGTATTTTAAACATTTTTCCCTTTTCTAAGACATGTGCAGCCAAGAAAGAGAGAGAGAGAGACAGCCTGTAGCCATGAAAAAATCACACAAAACACTCACACTTTGTTTTACACAGGGGTGTGAGTGGGTAAGGGGGGCGGGGGGGTTGGGCGCTTAGAGGGGGTTAAAAACAGATATCGTCCATCGGGCTCCACTGGCCTGGCCAATGTGTTGGAAAAACAGCACGCTGTGGGGCGAGGATTATTGAAATCTTCTCAGGCAGGGCTTTAAATGGGAAAGGGAGTAGTAGTGGTGCTGATGCTGCATGTGTGTGTGAGTATGTGTGAGTGTGTGTGTGTGTATTTGTGTGCACCCGAGTCAGGGACAAGCATGAGTGGTGTTGTTGATGACATCTCCATGAATGAGTAAATCTGCTCCTCACACCACAGCTACTATAGCTTTAGCAGGAAGTAGAAGGCTAACAGCTGCTGCACATCTCTCTCTCACACTCACACACACACACACGCACGTTTGGACACGCACAAACACACTGTTGTGTGCGTGTTGAGGGCGCTGAAAAAACTGAAAATGAGGGTGTGCAGGCTGTGACGGTGAACATTAATGGGGACAGCAGCTGTGGAATTAATGTGGCACATCTGGGAGGACAGAGCAGAGGGGAGACAGAGGGAGTGATGAGGGAGAGATGGGAGTCGACAGACAGAAATAAAGAGAGGAAGAGGAGGAGGAAGGATGGAGGAGGTATGTTTGACTTGACTTTCAATAAGCCTCTCCCATTAGTCTCACTCGATGTCTCTCTCTGGTATTCAAGCATCTGGCTGAAGTGATAGATTTGTTAGAGCTCCCTGTCCTCGTCACACCCTCCCAAACATCTGCATCTGTGACTTTTGTGAGAAACACTTACTTTTCCTTAAATTCATTAAGGCATTTCCATTACAGCCTGGACACACACTGACCCCTCTGATCTCCTGTCTACAAAACTCGCCTCAGGAATCTGTGTTTGGTGCAAAAGAACAAACGTTCCTCTCACAGGGACTACTTGATTTCACAGCTATTGCACTCTGGAGCGGATCTTTGCCCTACCTAGTCAATGTTCATGCTTCCACATTATGCACTACAGTGCGTTTCAAAACATATTTGCTCTGCCTCGCTAAAAAAGAAAAAAAAAAGAAAAATGTGCAGAGTCTATTTTTGAAGGTAGCTCAGTCCAGCAAGCATCAAGCCAAACAGAGCAGATGGAAAGAGACAGGAAGTCAGAGGTGGGGATGGCAAAGAGCATACAATCAGTTTGTAGAGAAGACACAGAGAACTGACTCCTGACCTTATATCAGACCCAATAATCAAGACACAGTTACTGATGGTAAGAAATACAAAATCTACATAAATCTTTGATCTACATCGATATCAACACTAACCTGCTGTGGTTCAAATAAAGGAAAATATTCTGTAAGATATTAACATCTCTTGCTCTGAAATATCAACTAGTCCTCAAAGCTGTAAGTCAGGCTGGATTTTCTTCGTCCACTTTTCTGATCTTTCTGATCATAAGTCTTTGGTTAACTGAATGATCCTTCGCTGATTTTCATTTTAAACCTGTTTCTTGTTTCATCCTCCTCCATTTACCGCAACTTATAAGTGGCGGAGTAAGAGGAGCCGTGGATCTAATCCCCACATGACAGGCTCAAAAACCTTGAACACTTTTACACATTCATGCTGTGATGAATCAGCAGGGGGCATTTTTAAATGAACAATGTGAAAGAGGAGGAGGTAAACACTTCAACGTCCCTGTTCTTCTTAGAAGTATCTACTGAATGAGTCATTGGCAGCAGGACTAAAAATGAAGCTGTAAAGGTTGGGATGAGGTTCGATAGGTGTGACCAATTCATAACCATTTTCTCCTCCTTTATACATAAGCACAGCTTCAGGCTAGACTTTCCTCTGGCCCCTGATTCAAACCCTGTCTTGGGAGCTCCATCAAACAGGCAGCCAGAGGGCAACCTTAAAGTCTCCTCAGTCTCCCACCTCTCTGCTCCAGCTTGTCTGTCCGCCTCCCGGTCTTCACACCTCGGTTAAGGGCCCCAAAAGAGGGAGCAATCAGTGCCTGTCTAGAAAAGACATCTCTGCAAGATTTTTCCATACATTTCAACACAGAGACCGAATTCAACAGCTCAACAGGAAGAAGACTGTTACCTGGATGTCTGTGTCACAACCGCCCCAACAACCTGCCACTACACCCATTAGCCAGCTGAGACAAGTCTATGAGATTCAGCAGCAGCCATAATGAGCCACCGCTTTCTTAGAGATCCACTTCACCTTCAAACACAGATGTTCGGATGATCAGCAGTATCCACAGACATGCACAGAGAGAATGAGGCTCGTGGATTGTGGCCAGGAGAGAAAAAGCTGTAAAAATAAACTGCCACCACTCTCCAGATAGCCTTCAAAACAACACATATGGCTTGATGACGTTGATCAGCACCATGATGAATGAATAAGCCTCTTTATAGGGTGCTCACAAATGCTCAGTATTCACCTCGACACCCTGTGCACTCGTTATGTTTCCACTCTGAGACTGAATGTGGAGGGTAAGAAAATCACACAGCAGACGGTGCTTTCTTTAGACCCACAGTAAATGTGTTTTTTCAAAACAGCATCTAGAGCTAAAATACCTGAGGATTAGAGGAGGTTTTGACACAAGTAAATTGGAATATTTGGTATAATGGGAGAAAAACATGATTTCATATAGTGCTGTTCAGATGCTGTGGATTCCTATAGTGTGAAGCTATAAAAATAAAGCTACTACTAATATTAGCATAACTTTGGCTGTGTCTCAAATAGCATACTTTCATAAGTACACTTACCTATAGTGCGCTGCACCTCGGGGGCTGTGAATAGAACAATGATTTTGGGTTTTACGATGAAACGCAAGGGTACTGTTACGTTTCAACCACTTGTTTACCCATAAATAACATTTTAGCTGACCTAAAATGACAAATTTTGAAAACCTCCAGAGTGGATTTTTTCTGTGGTTTCATCATTGTCGTGTTAACAGTAAGCTGTAGTTTCAGAGGAAACGCTGACATCATGCTCTGCCTTGCACATGTGCATTACACTTTCATAGTGGCATGGTCATGCATAAACCAGACATCAACAACAGTAAAAAGAGCAGACTACGGTTTCATTGCTGCTGAATATACTGACTGACTGACTTACAACAAAATGTGCCTCTGTTGCACCATTTCTGAAATCAGCATTGAAGCATTCAATGTATTTCCCAGATGATCAGCTCTCTTCTACTTCAGCCTCTTGGGTGTCATGCATACGGTCCCTACCAACAGGCCTGGCATGCAAACTACAGCGTTTTCAGTCCCTTAGCATATCCTTGTGCACATAAATTCTTTTCATTGAATTTTTTTTGCATTTTGTGGATTGTGAACTTTTTGATAAAACTGATTAAAGGGCAGATCTTCCAACACTGGGCAGTCTGGGTACGAGGATCATCCAGATTAATGCTTCGATCCACATTTCTCTTTTCTGTCAGTGAGTGCTATAAACTCACTATCCTGTCTGTTAAAGTCTAATCTGCTTTAAAACTGAGACAAAGGTTTAGGCCAAAGGACTTTGCAGAATTTTCCTGTTTCCTGCTCACTTGTCCATCTCAGTGGCCTGACAATGGAGTGACTGTGGAGAGTAGAGGAGACGTCAGCGGTAAAACAAGCTGATACCCACACTTCTCACCAGGCTGAAGACAGAAATGGACACTCTCTCTCTCTCTCTCTCTAACTCTCTTTGCACTCAGATATATTGCACCATCAATCCCCCGCAGTGGAAGCTGGACTAGGAGAATGAATAAATTAATCTAGAATAAATGGCCTCCTGCTTGACACATAATCACAGATTAGGCGAGGTTGGCTGGGAGTGATGGATTGAGCCGAGCTGGTTGGATGTGTGTGTGTGTGGGTGGGGAGGGGGTTCACCCACATTAACCCTAACCCCGAGCAGGAGACTCTGCACAGCTTCAAGCAGACAGAGAAGAGATGGAGAACAGTTTTGAGGTGATTTACACAGATCTGCTGGTCTGTCCCTGAGGTGTGATTCAAACTGCGAGAGGCAGCAGCAAATGATCACTAATGAGAGGTTCATTACCGGGTCAGTCCTTTGGACCTGCTTATGTAAACTCCTCACTCTATCATAAGGGAGGGGGCATACTGGTTTCAATATCATCACCTGTGTTACACCTTTTACTGGGCATAAATCTGGTTACTTCCCCAGGATCAGTTTTTACATGCTATATATTTGTACATATACACCTTCAGATCTTAGTCCAAATATGAGGGAGAATTCTTCTCCCCGACAACGATGTTTGACAGTGGCAGGTGGATAAAAGTACTTTAACAGGAGAGTCTGCGACTGACAGCAATAAAGACTGAGCCTCATTTTGCTTGCCTCTCTGAAAGTCCAGCACGCCATCTAACCAGAGAGCAATAAAGTGAACTGTGTCACTGCCACAGTTCACTTTGTTTTAACTTTTGGTCTATAGTCTCAACATTTTTATGGGTTTGCTGGTTTGCAGTCTGTCTGGAGCTTCAATATCGGCTGAGTGCTGGAAATGGTTCAACTTGGTTCACTCGAGCCTGGCGCGAGGATTTCAATCTCTGTTAAAAGGGGCTCTGTTTTACTGAAGGTGTGTTTCACTGATGACTCACCTATTTTGAGTCCATGGTGTTTAAAAAAAGCAGACTTTGGCTCATCAAAAGAGCACCTGTAAATAGGGTAAGCCCCTGTACTGTTTATTTAAATTGCTAGTAACTGTAGCTTGAACTAAGCTCAACTAATTTGATGATAAACACTTTCTTCTCAGTGAAATTCTCCTTTTAGTATGTTTTTTGAATACCTTTTGATATGAAACTGCCTCAAGAAATGAGTTATTTCTTAAAACCATAAAATTATGCTGATTTGTAAAAATACAACAAGTGATGCAGTGGATAAATAAAACAAAGGTACAGTGTACTGAGGCCTGAACACAGCTACTTCTAAAAACATCTATCTTAGATCCCATGCACAACCTTAGTTTAGACCTGCATCACTAGCTTATTTGAAGGGAGATTGCTCGGGAAACGTGTTCATATAGACGCTTTCATTTGCATCTTTTGGCATTTCCTTCAAGTCTCTGGAGAAGACCTGAAAAGGTAAAATTCAAATATGATAAAGAAACAAGATCTAAAATACGTCTCAGACATAGAGGCTTTAGTCCCCCAAGTGAAAACACTGAATCTGATTCTGACATCTGACATTTTACCCAATGTTTGCATCCGTTCTCAGTTTTCAATCAACTTAATCCTGTCAGAGTGAAAAAAAAGTCAAAACAGAAAACAAGTAATCTAAAAAAAATGTGTCAGGAAGTCTGAGGAATGCTAGCATAAAAAAAGACAAATAAACAATGTTGGCTGAAGCTGATTATCACCTGAAACTCAAGTCAGATATCATAACAAACGCCGCTAAATGTCAAGCTTTTAAAATGACTTGAAGACACTGCAACCTCTAACATGTAAAAAGCTGCAGTGTGACTGTAATGATATAATTCAGTGTTAAGATAATCATGAAATAAACACATGAAAACAAATATAGATATTTCACACCCAGCTTGCTGTGAATTATGAAAGTATACCTAGACAAACTACACTTTTATTGAAACCATTTCTTGATCTATTTTGTGGTGGGACATTCAGATGCTTATTACCAACATGAGGTTACAGGGGTTACCTGACTTACTTTACACAGCTGTGACTGTGAATTTTAGTTTCTTTTGGCTTTTTTTTAACTAATGTCACCCAAATAAAATTCAAGCTGTTACTGACCCGTCACATCACCTTAAAAATCATTTAAAGAGCATCCACAAACTTGATTGGTTAGTAAAGAGGCTACGCTGCTGGTACGACTACTGGCCTCGACCCTTTACTGCATTTGTCACTCCAGCTCTTTCCTCATTTTCCTTTCTCTGTAAAACAGTTTGGTTTCAGAAAGGCTAAAATAACCCAGAAAAACTGAAAAAACAGCCACAACATCCTCGTCTGATTTTCTGCTGAGCGAAACACAATTAAGGTGAGGGTAGAGATTCGTCATGTTGATTTATCCCTCCCCTCACATAATGTAATTTTCCCACATTCCCTTTTGAGCAAGTGGCTGAAGGGGGTAGGAAAAAAATGAGAAATTGAAGACAGGACGACCCTCCGCACCCCTCGTTCCTCTATTTAGATGAATGAATCGTACCGCTGTCCCTTTCATTTTTCTCAATTAAGTGTTTGCCATTTGGAGTGCTTCCCAGCTTCATGATCATTAAAACCTTTGCATGTCAGAGGAGGCAGAGGAAGAGGAGGAGGAGGAAAGGCACGCTTAATTCAATTTCACAGCCGTCAGCGCTACCTGCTCTCATCAGCAGACAGCGGGAGACTGTGAGGGAGGGGTGGTTGAAAGAGAGAGAGATAAATAATGACAATAAACATGCCATCCATCTGAGGAGAGCTGCCAACAAGAAAAACGCTTATCGATGGTGCAAATCAGACCTACTTTGTCTGCTGATGGGTCTAAAAGCTTGTTTTGCTTGTATGAGTCACAAAAATTATATGCCTCCTCTCCAAAGAAAGAAAAGAAGGAGCATGGGTGTGAATTGATTCCAAAAATATTAGACTAACTTCACATTAAACTCAACAAGTAGTTGAGCTTCAAAGGAAAATAGGTTTAAGAGTCTAACCACGCTGAGGGAGCTTTAGCATTAAAAAAACATTAGACTTTTCAAAGAGAGACGTAAAAGAGCCGCGAGCCAAACACTCCTCTTCCTCTAATCAGAGCGCAGTCTGAACAGTTTCTTTATCTTCCTGACGCCGCATTGACCGGTGCATAAACCCTGACCCAGCGCAGTTCAGCAGTTAACGTGATATATTCATATGTCGATAGCAGGAATGCAGGGGAGAAAATCAATGCTGATATAATACACTCACATTAACATGGGACAGAACATGGGCCGCAGAGGAAACTTCCCTCTATTGAAAATGCCATCTTCCTTTACAGTTAGCAGCAGCAGCAGTATGAAGGACACTGAAACTGAGCGGTGTTACATTTCTCTTTATCCCATACAGAACCTAAACATTTCACTATGCACGGATCATCGAAGGACAACAAGGTGTGAAATGTTGAACAAGAGAATTATCTGACCAGAATAGAGTTTGTAATTTAGGTGGCAAGAAGTACAACAGGTCACTGAAACACCCGCCTGTAAATCCCTGAAGGGTTCATTTAGCAGGAAATGCTAATTCATATCGACCCTCCAACCAAGTCTGGGAGTAAGTGATGGCGTCTGCTGCTGCTGTTTGCAAATACCATCAGAGGAGGAGAAGGATGGCAGAAACATGTCTAGTATTTTTTTTCAACATCCAGCGTCCCTTAGCTTTACTTATTTACAAATTTTAAGGGCCAGGAATAAGAGTCTGAATTTTAACAAGCTTAATTCTGAATTCAGCAAAACCAATGATTTACAGTGGCACTGGCAACTCAGTGGGGCTACACACAGCAGTGGTGCCCTGGGCTCATGTCACTGTTAGCATGCGAAACAAGGCAAACATATGCACTGATGCAAACCAAAGTTTCTCAAAGGACCTCAGACAGACAGGGTCTTAGCACACCAACATTTGCTAATTACTTCTTAACACTACGACAGTGGTGAGGTTTCACATTAGGAAATGTGGTTAATGTAAAGGTAAAGGAAGAAAGGACAATGTGCCAAAGAGTTGAAGCTGGTCACTGGTGACATGTATTGGAGGTGATAGGAATTGAAAGGGGTTGAAAAAATTTCACAGAGGCAAAGACGTGACTGTGGAGCAGCAGCAGCGGCAGGATGATGATTGGTCGGTAGAGGTTGAGGAGGTTGAGGCTAAATCTAATTGTTTAGTTGCTTAAAGAGCTCACCAGGTTGCCACAGCAGGAAGTGACAGAGAAGGGTTGAGTTAACCAAGGCCACATTTCAACGACAACAGTTTGTAGGGAGAAACACAGAGGTGTTGTTGCATTTTGGCGTCAAAAGGCATTAAGCTGACATAAAACTGTAACATGTGGATGCTGTGCACTATCACAGGATCAATAAAGTCAGTATGAATCATGTAAATCATGTCAAACAGGCCATGAGTATTCAGTTTGAATCATGGTTAACCATCCCATTAAAGGTAAAGCTCTGCCTGGACCAAAGTGCTTTGTCATCCCTGGACTGTTTTTCTTTAGTCAACATATGCAAATGTATCTGAGGTGCATCAGTGACCATCAGACTCTGAGTAACCCTCCTGGAGTCCCTCTCGTGTTGTGGTCGTAACAGAAGCAGCTGTGGTTGTGTTTTCATCCTCCGACGGGACTGAAAGAGTTTGAGAAGACGACAACGTAATGTGTCTGCTCCTGTTCTCAGTGGGACCCGCTCCTGTATCGAGCGCAGTCACTCTGCAGACGTCAACCCATTGATTTATACTTTCTCCTCCATCCCCTCCACCCTCCCTCGATGACTATATGTCGGCACCAGGTTGTCCAGGACGTGGATCGACTCTTAATACACGTCATACACATACACACACACACTCCAAAGTCTCCCCACCAGGTTTGATTAATTTGGCTCGTAACGCATGTGAGCAGAGCTATCACCGGCATCCAGATGTTCCACAGCCCTTTTGTCTGCACCCCCACTACACACACGCTCACTCACACACACCTGCTTTCATTGCCTTCCCTCGCCTCCAGTAGCGGAGGCTGTGATGCAGCGTGTAGCGTGCTGTTGTTTTGATTTTTTGGCTCTCTGTGAGCTGTGACTATCTTCTCTGCATCAGAAGAAAGGAGTGTGTGTTTTCACAGACGCTCACAGAGATTGTATCTGTGACTTAAGGGCAAAATCAAAGGAAAAGAGTTGTTGTGTAAACATGACACACAAACACTCTAGAGTGCACACACACACACACACACACACACACACACACACACACTTTCTACCTCACCGTAATCGCCACCAATCGCGCACAGACACACTCACCCTCCACTGAGTACAGCACCGTGATAACAAGCAGAAAGTGAGACATGGAGGAGCACGTCAAGGACTCTCTCAGTGTGGCCAAACACAAACGAGCAGACACAAGAAGTGCTGACAGCGATCCTTCACCTCTGAACCTGCTCTTATCTCAGGCCTAACCTTCCTCCTGTTATCCCACCCCTCAATATTTTACCTCCTCTTAGATCCAGAGAGGGTCCAGACACAGGGAAAAGACAGAAAGAGAATAAGAAGTGTGGAAAAGAGAGGGTGGGTATGATAACACAGAGGACAGCGAGGGAATGATAGATGGCAGCCATTGGGGATACAGATCAGACAGGTGATAGCAGCTTTATGGATGTAGAGAGCAGTTAAGTTATGCAGCAGTGATCCTCCTTGTAGAAAATGACAAACTCACAGCTTTTGTTTGTGATTTGACTTTCAAAGTCATAGTTACCATTACTACAACGTCCTATTGGCTAAATTTGTAAAACTTTTTGTGAACTAGAAAATCAATCATTCAATCAATCAATCAATTTTAATTCATACAGCACCAAGTCATAACAAATGTTATCTCAAGACACTTTCCAAACACATTAACAGGTCTAGACCTGTTGAGGTTAATACAATTTTAATGAGACCCAACATCAAGAAGACAAATGAAGTCTTATTTCATCTTAACCCACAATGAGTGCAGCACTTTGCAGCATTTAGCAAGTTACAATGGCAAGGAAAAACTCCCCTTTAACAGGCAGACTTATTTGAGATAGACATTGCCTCAACTGTGTTGGATGTGAACAAGACAGAAAAATACAGACACAAAAGGATGCAGACACAGAGACACTGACTATTATTATTTCCAAACCCTTGTTTTCGGAGAACTTCTTTTTTCATTGTTATTGGACATTAAAAACTGGGTTTTAAGTTACATTTTACGATGACAGACAGCTGCCGTTCTTGTGTCTGCTCGTTCCTATAATAATTTAAGAACTGTATTTTAGCCCTTTGAATATCTTCAAAACTTACTTCAACTGCATCAGCAAAGGTCTTTACTTTCTCCTGCTTGAATGTCTGAATGATATCCCGATGTTGTCAGGCTTCAGTTATGTTTGCAAAGTCAAACAGAAAACAGTAGAAAGACAAACTATCATAAAAACAAACCTGTGAAAAATGATACTGTACTGTTTCATGCACACATAACTCTAATATAGAAACACACAAAGCAACAGATGCTGGTACACACTCACACCACTGCATGCACACTTGCACACACCCTGGGGCTGTTTGTGTTTCTGAAGCATATGTGTCCCTGCTTTCACCAGTTGGAGTTAATACAGCTCTGTATCTCAATAAGCAGCTCCGCTCTGTTCTCTGATGATCAGAGGAAAACACACATGATTAACATACCATGCTGTGTGTGTGTGAGTGTGTGTGTGTGTGTGTGTGTGTGTGTGTCTGTTCGTGTGTTGAATTTTCCTAAACACAGATAAATACCGGGGCACAGACCCTCTCAATCTGTTTCACAGAGCCCGACACAGAGGCAGAAAGGGTTAATCAGTGTGTTTGTTGGAAGACAGAGATATGAAGCCGAAGTCTTGACGCTAACATCTCCCTGCTCTCGAGGCTTTGTTGTTGCTTGTGTATTTGCATACTGATGACTCCACTAAAGACTCAACAGCATTCAGATCCAAGACAGCAGTCGCCATGAATCCTTGTTTAAGTGCGAGTGGGTTTTGAGACAAACTTCAGAAAATGCATCCTAGTGAGTAAGCTAAACAGAGATGCACATTTTCTCACGCACGCAAACAAACGCACAGGATGGTGTGTGACGAGCAGCTTATGCATGAGTTACTGTATGTTGTGTGAAAAGAGTCACGCTAAATTGGAGCCATGCTACCATCTGTCCTCCAGTCTGTGGTGGTCATGTTGAAACTAAATCAGAGCAGATTACAGCCCTTTACAGACACTGTTGACTCTTTCAAAAATCCCCATGAGAAATGTTTTGGTGGAGGTTTTCAGGTTTTGTGTCTAAAATCTATGTATTGTGAAAAGCCTTTTTATTTGGCCTATATGGCTGATCTTTAGCCAGATTTTCAGTCTGGCAGGGGGGAGTAATCTCCTGGTTTGTCAAAGTCACATACTGAATTTATGATCAACCAACATCACTGCAATCACTGAATATCTGCCGTACGTTTCACCTCCACCAACCTTTCTTCTCTATCCTTCTTAGCTGGAAAGGCCAAATGAGAAACAGCAACATGAATCAGTCTATGTTAGACATAATGTGCCAAAAGTCATGGTAGAAAGCAGGAAGAAAGTGGGACAGGGAAAAGACGATCTGACAGTTATAAAAACCACAAGTGTGTCAGTCACTACTGCCTCAGGTCAATGCAGAAATAAAAACCAACCTTAAGATTTGTATTCTTGTCTCCAGCAAGTGGTGAATAGTGTGTTTTTACCTTTCACCGACCTGCATCATGATGTTCTTCAATGTCACCTGAAAACCTGTTTCTTTTCAGATGCACACCCTGAGTGCAGCTTCTGTGTAACTTACTATTCAGAATAAATCTTCTTCCTGCTTCTTAATCCTCAGCTACATTGCTCTCCATGTGGGCTCTGTAAGAGATGCAGCAGATCTAGGAATGCAGGATGCAATGAGAAGTTTTCCACTTATTGCATCATGTGACTTAGACTATGAAGATGCCACAATATTTTACCTACTGGCCAGTGTAACCAATGAGAAACTGGATGAAAAAGAACAAGACTGCAAATTAAACTGGAGAAAATTCAAGTAATATCCCCGGGAAGCTTTGTTTTCAGAAAGTTCAAATGAATTAATCAAAAATCCTGCTGTGGTTGTTGGAAGCAGAATGAAAGCTAAAGGTTACAATTTGATGAATTCTAACAACTTGGACTGAATGGCACAACACCAGCGGTGTTTTGGTCCCAACTGTGGAGAGAATAATGCCACTGAACTCACTACAGCTCTGACTCACACATGTGACTGGTGAACCAACAAGAGTCAATTACAAAACCCATTACAAAAATTATCCAAGAGAATCTCTGCAATATTAGAAAATTACATTTTTAATGTAATCTATGGAAAATACTGGACGCTACTCCAGCTTCCTGTCTCTGCTCCAATCAGGGAGCTGGTTTCATTTTTACAGCTGTAACATGTGCATCAAAGAAGAGTGAATGTTATGAATTGAAATAAAAATTAAAACAGTTTGTTTTGGATAAATCGGAAAGTGACAGTGACATCAAGTTGAGTGCCCTCTCGAGTTATCTACCTGGATCATCTGAGTGTTTGTGTGTGTGTGTGTGTGTGTGTGTGTGTGTGTGTTCGCTGTGCTGTGGTGAGATCTGTTATTGGTCTGCAGTAATTGGAAGGTCTCTGAAGCCAAATGCAGGTCCTGCTGAGTTGAGGAGAAAATAGAGCCATCATTACAGATGATAACTGTACATCGACAATAAGTGTGTGTGTGCGTATGTGTGTGTGTGCATGTGTGTGTCTGTGTGTTTCTTTGTGATCGTACAGACTGTGTGTTCTTGCTGAATAGATTGGGTGCAGCCAACACTGGGGGCCAAACAAAGACAAGTTGTTTATCCATCTTCGCTCTATAGACACTCGATAACACAATCAGATCTCGTACACGTGTGTACACATATACACAAATACACACATACCAGGGATACAGTGCACAGCCTTGGAACTGTTTGACGGGGAGTGTGTGTTGTGACAGAGACAAGTCATTGCCCTCGCCACATGGTGCGTGTGTTTGTGAGTGTGTGTGTGTGTGTTTGTGTGTGTGTGTGCATTTGTGTGTTTGTGCATGTTTTGAGGAGTTTACATGCTGAGTGGCTGATTTTACATGAAGTATATGTGACAAGCTGCCAGGGGTGTGTGTGTGTGTGTGTGTGTTTCCTGCTGTGTGTGCAGTGTGTGTAGGGCGTGTGTGTTAGAGCTGAGCACAGGTGACATTTTGCTCATATGTTGAGTCAAATAAATATGTTAATAAATAACCAATCTGTTTGCTATTCAATGAAACAGACGAGAGACACCGAACGTTTGTACAGAAGATAAAATGATTAATTATGGATCAAACTGTTTTTAAGTGTGAAAATGATAAATTAATGTGTAAAAGATTTATAACTTTGCCACTGAAATGTGTGAATTGATGCAAAAATGAGTCTTGTAATGGGTAACAGATTTTTTTATCCTCAAACTCAGGCTCACAGTCACAGGCTGTCAGGCCACGTCCCACTTTTCTTGCACTGGACAGTGTGTTTGGGGCATTATAACCATCACCCTGCACAAGTCTTTTCTGAGCACATTTGAAAACTTTTGCAACAGTCGTGTGCACAGACAGTAAACAGACCCAACTCAGATAGAAGCGATGTCTTGTGTGTATTACGTCTTGTATCGAAAACCCTTAGTGTTGGGTGTTTGACCCTGAATCTGGATTTTAGGAAGAATTGACAACTACTGGGCTCTGGTCAAAATCAGAATCATCAGGTTGATTTCAGAACTTCACCTGGTTGAACGTAGTTGACACACTGATGTATGACTTAATTAGAGGCTGAAATGAATCACATAACAAGCACATATTCATGAATGAACAGCATAGTAATGTAAACAGTAAGAGAAACCTATAAAACATTAAAACCTTTGAGGTTAACATAAAATATGACAGTAACATAAATCCTTAGGATTCAGTTCTGCAATCACGTCACACAGACATAACAGCCTGTACAGCGTATGAACACGGCATACTGAGGCTAATTACAAGCCACGTCTCAACTGATGTTCAGCTATACTCAAAATGTATAATAATTGTGAATTGAATGGACAAAGAGAGATCAGTTTGTCTTATGAACTCACAACAACACTACTCACATCATCATTGATTCGCTTTTGTACCAGCAACAGCTGCACGTGAACTGCAGCAAACAAGAAGAGGAATTAACTTGCATTGCAAAAATAAATAAATAAAAACCTGTGAACATTGATGTCTCTTAACTTTAAGAATTCACAACATTGATGTTTGGGCTATTATGTATTTGAAAATCCGTCAAAACATTTGCTGATCTTTGTAAATATTTGTGGATAAGTGTCTGCATTTTGAATGTGTTCACATATTTTTGTGTCTTTTCACGTATATTAGTGAATATATGCACACAGTTGTAACCCATGTAACCATTTGTGGATCATCTGATGCAGTAAGAAGTTATTATTCTACAGTTTGACGATGTTGTAAAAGTGAATCCTCTCTGAATCAAACGACCAATCAGGCACAGCTGACAAACATAAATCATACAAAGGGAGTGCTGGCAATGACAGTCTGAGTTTGACAGTAGCTAGATGCTGTTATCAGGTTTCTGGCCTCTTCTTTTCAGGTATGCACCTAAACAGCTTTTACTTTTCATTGTGTTGAATTTCACGTGAAGTATCTGGTTTAATACAACGACTTTCAAAGGGTATTGTCAAAATAAAATGTTGCTCCATAACCCAACACACACAAATTTATGTAACACCTTTTAGGATAAATTTAAATCGTCAAAAACCACACACTCTCTCATACACACACACTCTCGGCCCACAAACCACGCTTCAGGATATTATTTCCACAACCTGATCCCCCGCAACCTGAAAAGAGAGAAATCCCAGAGAAACCTGCACCCTGACAGATCGATGAACAGATCCGGTGTTCATGTGCGTAAAAACAAATAAATTAAGGCAGAGTGAGGCTCCACAGTAGAATGATAAAGCTTTCTGATCAATAACTGTGAGCAGAGCTGGACACAGAGAGCGAGCTGACAGGCAGAGAGAGGGTGTAAGTTGATTATCTGTGAGCTCAGGGATAATCCCTCGTCATTCATCCTCTGTAGTGGACCCTCGTCACCTGGAGTGAGGAAGAGCTGAACGGGGCAACAAGCTGATCTGCACACACTCTTATCAAGGAATCAGGTCCAAGAGGTTTCAGCTCTGTTTCTTTTCTCCTCTCTCTCTCTCTACTTAGTTTCTCTCCCTCCATCTCTCCCTCTGCTGGTCTTCATGGATAATGTTGATGCTCAGATTTCAGATTTCTGGTGTGACAGCAGCATCCAGGCCGTGCCAAGTCCGCAGAGCCTCGGATCATCAGAGAGAGAGAAAGAGAACAGATACTGGCAGCGACACTCGCACGTCCACGCACGAACAACAAGACAAAAACAAACAGGACTGCAAACAGAGGGACCAAGATTATTTGAACGAGCAGTGCGTAGGTGTGTGAGTGTGTTGATGTTTTTGTGTGTGTGTGTGTGTGTGTGTGAAGCATGGCTCAGCAGGAGAGTGTGTTTGTCCGTCATATCAGAGGGAGCACAGCTGTCCCAAACCTGCCAGACACGCCTGACATCTTTATCCGAGCAGCCTGCCTGCCTCGCCCAAAACAGCACCCATCCAAGTCACCTTGATCAGCAGGAAGATCACATATCAGGGGTTTATCGCAGACCACACGGATAATGTATACATGCACACACACACACACACACACACACACACGCACACACACACACACACACACACACACACACACACACACACAGATTCACACAATGTCCCAAAAGGGATACATCATTAACTTTGACTGACCAACTCTTCTTCGTATGTCGTAATGAACACCATATCTTGTTGCATTCCTACAGAATAAATATCACAGTACAACAATTTTTTATCATCAAAAAGTTTCTACCGGTGTTATTGTAGAGGATATGACATAGCACACTCCTAGCTTCAATCTACGTTTCTGTTGTCTGCAGCGTGGTTGCATTTTTACAAGAGCAAGGAAAATATCTATAAATTATCATGGTTGGAAACAAATTCAGTGTTTGTCATCACAGCCGTCTACCATCAGGATCTCTATGCTGCAAAGCAATGTCGAGGCTCCACAACTACACATTGTTTATCTGCTCATCCTGTCTCACACAGTCGAGTGGCAGATCCCAGCAAGGTGGCATTGCAGGGTTCTGATTAAAAGGCTGCAGGCAGGAACAGGTGGAGAATCATTATTATTTATTAGGTCCTTATGGCTTGTTTGAGGCACCTGGGTACACGTGGGAAAGAAGTGCAGGCAAACAGACATGTAGCACAGGGCACGGGTCCAAAGATGACTTCACACTGGTGCAGTAAGAGTTGCTTTCCTGTTTTGTTTACGTGACTAAAGGAGTCAAAGCAGACAAACTGATACACAAAATCAAAAGCCTTTCACTCAAAGTCACTTGTCTGAATGTGCTGATAGCTTGATACGTATCAGTTTGAAACAGTCAGGTTGGATTTCTGCACTTGAGAGGACGTTAATTACTCTGGATCCCTCTAATAGAGTCACGCTGCACCAATTAAAGACAACAGACTCACAGTGCGATCGTGCAGAGCTCATTACTCACGCAAACAGCACAGTTCTCACGGGACGAGAAGATAAATGGCACTCCTCTTATAGCACACGTAGCATATAGTGTCTGTATGATGCAAACGCATAAAGGGTCGACAGAATGGGAGCTGCTGCAACGCACTCACAGGAGGCGGAAAAAATTGAGCAACACAAGTAAACTGTGTACGGTACAAGAAAGAGGGGATAAGAACATCCAGAAAAAGAAAAAAAATGATCACTCTTATTTCTAGTCCGGAGTTCACACCAGACACATTTCAATTTCAGAGATTTTCAAAGGTTTTCTGGCCGATGTGCACGATGTGAGGATGCAGGGGGTTGGAGGGAAGATGAAGAGGCGATGGGGAGGCAGGAGGGGGTCTAAGTCAGAAGACGGAGGAACAAAAGAAAGAGTTGAAAGAAAAAGCCAAAGCACAGAGGGTGATAGTGGAACACATTCGTGAAGAAAATTGTCTGAATACATCTTCTTGTTACATCTCTCCTTGTGGCAAAAGTCAGGCATTGTGGTGATAATTGCAGCCACGCTCTTGCTGTCAGGAGCGTTTCTGGTGTCTTCTGATGCATGCAGAAACATCTCTGCACTGCCATTTCTTGCCCTTTCCATCTCCTTGTGAAATAACATCAGACATACTGTAGAGCTGCTGAGTGGAGGCCTGCTGTCGAGGAGACTGGACAGAACTCATGATCAGACCTCAGACCTCAGATCTCTCCTTTCAGCACGCTGAGGTTTCTGACAGGCTGTAATTCTGTTCCAGGATAGAAAAATCCTCTAAGTGCTTCACTTGGTTCAGCAGCAGTCAAATATTCTTTTCTCTTCTCTCAGGATTTGATCTATTCTGTGTCTCTCCTCGCTCATACAAAGTGCTGATTGTCCTGCTGACCTCCCAGGAGGGTCATTGACTTCCTCTGGCCTCTGCGTGTCCAGACTGTGTTAAACAGCTCAGCTATAAAAGACAAAGCCGAGATGATAGAGGGATTACAGTCGCAGTGTCACTCCTGCCTTCCACTGAAATCCTCATCATCAGCACAGAGACCCTTATGTTTCCACACTGATGGGTTTCATGTATAACTTTCACATCTAACCTATAAATCTATCAAAAAACACCAATGAAGTCATTTTTTGTCATTCAGGAGTTTATATTTTATAAAAAACAAAGTCCATGCCCCAGTTTTTATCTATTTGCATTATATCCTTTCACTACTGTTTTATTCATGTGCTTATTAATAAAACACTAACTTTCTTATATGACTGTTCTTTTTTCTGCCTCCCTTCAGGGATCACTGAAGATCTTCTTTCTTTGCTAAGCCGGCAAGAAACTTTGGTGAGTATCTGTGAGTATTCTGTTTCATTTCAGTTTCAATTTTTAAGCTTAGGGTGTGAAAAAGGAAAAAGCTGGGATAACATGAAAAGGAGCACAGTACAAAGAAAAGATGAGAAACTGGACGATGTACATCAAAAGGCAGATGGTTAAAATGCATCAATTCACAAACAAAAATACTTCCATTTTTGCCTTCAGTTGTGGAAATGTTGAACATTCATCCGTTCATTTTCTACCGCTTGTCTTGTTTGGGGTCACTGGTCGCTGGAGCCTATTCCACAGTGGGTCTGAACTGGGATTCAAACTTGTAAACTTCTTGTTCTGAGGCAGAAGTGCCAACTGTTGCCATAAATTTTACTATAATTAAATTATTTTTGTTAAATTCTCAGGTTCAAAACATTCAAACAGGAAGATGCACAGGAGCCAACATACAAGCCAGACCAACAACACATAACAGTTGTGATCACAAATGTGCTAATATAAGACCATATACTTAACTTTCAATGTATTATTATTATTTTTTGGGGGGTGGGGAGGTAATGATAAATCTAGCACTATATATTCATAAACAAATAAATGATGAACCAATGAATTTAAAAAAAGAGAACTGAAAAGTATTAATACATCCAAAGTATTATCAACACACAACAACACACAAACTGCAATAGTATCAGGTGAAAGTATTGCCTGAACCCACAGAGAGAAATTCCTGTTCAACATAAGACAAAACTGGTTGCCAGATTTTGTAGAAATTTTAAGAGAAGCTTTGAATGGTGAACTTGAGGTTTTCAATTTTGAGGTGAGCAATCATCGCTTACATCCAGCATTTATGTGACGGTGGTGCTGCCTTCTTCCTACTTCAAAGAATCAGTTGTCTTGCCAAAAGTGTGGAAAAAGCTACAACCTCTGCCTGACTTGCCGATAGCTGTGCCCCATCCACCACAACACCAAAGATAGAAGTTAAAGGGTTTGGACTGATGTCTCCTCCACTGTCTCTGTTTTTCTCTTTATGGTGTTTTTCCTCCATATTACTGTCTTTGTCTATGTCTTTTTACCACTGCTCCATGAGTTCAAAACAAAGTAAAGTTTACTTTGATGATATCTTTCATGAGTTTCCAGGTGTTCACTAATAGAAAAGGTGCTGAGTAATTGGGCTCGTGATGGATCTGGGGAGAATGTGGGAGCAGCCGTAATTACAAGTCACCTTTTAGGGCACATTAATATCGTCACTGTGGAATGACTGATCTTCCCATAGTTTTTGAGATATTTCATTAAAGGACAAAAAATGAACCAGCTGATTATAATTTTTCAGCCCAAATGTTGCATTTTTATTCTTTCCACTCAGCACCTCTGTGAATTAATGACGAGATCTTTTTTTTCTCTGTTTGAGCAGAAAGCTGAAAACTGACAGGACTTTGTGTTTCAGTGTTGCCTCCTGTTACGTTGTGTTAGCTGTGTCTTTGTGAGTGTGCTCTCCTCTCTGTGTGTGAATGTGTTGTGACAGATTGGGGGTGCTGAGAAACTCTGGGGACCGGTGACACCTCTTGACGCCTGTTGCTGCAGATGAATGTGTCTCCCTCTGGTGCAGCCCGCTCTGCCCTCATGAAGAGAAAGAAACACGGTGAGGTTCCCTGATTTCCAGGATGTTACCCTCAACCTGTTTTCTCTCCGTCCTGGTGGTTAGTTTCCCTCGATTGTCTTTCTTATTTGTCTTCTCACAGGGCTTGTATTGCATAGATGTCTCCTGCCTGACAAGGTCAACTTGCTCCCCAGCATTAAACTACTTGTGTGTGACAGAGAGAAAAGAGCAATTTACAGCAATTTTCATACCTCGTATGTCAACACAAGAAAGGCTAAAAAGGTGAAAAAAAATCCTTCTTAGACAGGATGTGCTCGATTTCACAAGTGTAACAGATAGGAGCTGGATGACTGATCTTTAAATGAAGGTTATCTAAATCAGCATCCTAAAACTCATCAGTGAGGCTGACATGACTTCCTTTTGCTGCATTGTCACAAATAAAAATACACAGGAGACATCCAGATCAAAAGCAGAAGCAAAAAAGATTCGTACAAACAACTGCAAATCTCATGTCTCGTTTCAATACATCCTCCAGCAGAGAGCCTGTTTAACTGTGTCTTGTGAGTCTGAGCAATATAAACCTTTATAGAAAGCAATTAATAGTTACTTATAATCATAATACCATAAGTTTCACTAAAATTGTCAAATTTAATATGTCAAAATTCAGAGTTGTATCAAGTAAATGTTTTCTTGAGTCTGTTCTCAAGAGAAAAAGGGTCAAACTTATTAAATGCTTAATTATTTGAAGGATGTTGGGTCAATCATTTCCAATTAAGATTTCAACCATTTATACACTTGAAGGAAGCAGCATCACATAGGTTTATCACAAGTCTGTGTCTCAATACTTAAGTCAGAAGATGACGAGGATTTAAGCAGCTGCTTTGCCCTGCAGATTTTCCTTCTTCATAAAGTCATATTGATACACCCGGCGCAGAGAACGGTCCTCATTTTAAGACAACAAGCAGAGAAGAGATGATGGCACAAATGATCGCAGGCTGAGAATCTGTTCACACCTCACATCCACAAACATGACAACAAGGAGTCCACACGCAAGAAATGAGCTGAACTTTTTTATGCAACTTAGATCCAGACATTTACATTAATTACTCGTCTACATTTACGTTTGAAGTATCCTCATGATACGATTAAAACTACCTGCCAAAAATTGAGTCAGTTTTTAGTTATTTTTTCAACTATTAAAGTTGAAATTTCACGGCAGTGACTCTGAAAACAGAAAACAATGACAGCCTGTATTTTTCTCAAAATCAATCCAAAAATATTCTCTCTCCCTGTACTCTCTGTTCCTCTGACATGTTTTGGTTAGAAGTTTTTAGACCTGGGGAATTCCAGCCCCGATGAAAAGAGTGCAGCTAACTCCAGAGTAAACACGGCCAGACTGAAACCAAGAGACCCCAAGAGACGGGAGAAATCATTAATGCATCAAAGACTGTCAGAAGAATACAGTGTGAGAGTGTGAACACAGCAGATGGTGAGCATCTCATCCACGGACGGGCGATTCGGCCCCGCTGACACAGAGTTAGCCCCCACTGAGGTTGTTTGTATCCGCCTGTCAGTGAGAGGGGATAATGGGGAAAAAGCTGGTGGATTATGGGATGAGACCGTGCCGTCTTGACAGCGAGAACTGTGATTAATGAAAGTTCTGAAGCTTGAACACCTCATCACTAAGAAATATTATCATTTTCAACTTTCATAATTATTCTCCTGTACAGGAGGCTTTTGTTTACATACAGTTTAGTCGAATGTTTGCTGTTGTTAGTTGTCTATTTAGTTTTTTCAATCACAATGCTCTGACAGAAATCACTGAAACATGTGAAATCAAGTGCTGTTAAAACAAAGTGACAGGGCGTAAAACAAGCTGTGAGCTTATCTCTGGGAAAACATTTCCTGAAAGAGGAGATACCCAGTGTGTGTGGAGTAAGAGATGTAATAAATAAACAAATGGATAAATCTTTGATCTAAAGCTTACTTTGAAATAATTATTGTAATTTAGGATAATCAGTATGATGGATGATCTTCAGACTGACAAAAAGCTTGGTTGCTCTTTTCCTCCTTTTTAGAACTAAACACAAAAAGATCAAAGAAACTCTGATCATCTTAAACATAAGGCGTCAGAGCTAATAGCTTCTTACTTTGTCGTCTCAAAGTGAACATGTTATTTTTGCTTTTGGAGACTATAAATATTCATCTGAGTTACCTTGATTTGTCTCTGCCTGACTCTTTTTCCAGTGCCTCTCTGCATTCAGTGTTATCCTTCAGCGCGGGTCATATCTGGGTTAGTTGCTGCTCTGAGCTCACCTGAGGACACTGAGAACCACCAGGGGCACACAGAGACTGTAAATCCAGGATAAGTCCATAACCACTGAAAATGCTGAAAGTGTTGGTGTGGGATGGGATTTTGTTGTTGGTAATGCGGTTGAGTTTGCAGTCCAGTTGGTGTTAACAGCTAATGGAAGCAAAGCAAACAGAACAAATACAATGAAACTATGGTCATAAGGACCATATATGTGTTTTTTATCCATGGAGGGAAATTTGCTTGTCTCATGCGATATGACACAGAAGTGTCTTGTCTGTATGTGTGACACAGTTTCAGTGCTTAGATGGTCTCTCCTTGTGATGAATCCCATTGGGCCCAGAAGAATTCACAACATGCAGCTTTTTTTCACCGTACAAAATCTGCATTCTTGCTCTGAACCCAACCTGCCACTACACTGAAGGTTAAGAGGTATAACCATACAAATTAAACTGATCAAACTAAATGGTCAAAATGACAGAGAAAATGTTTGAAATGTTTGAAATACTGCACCATGAGTCTAGTCAACAGTGATCATGAATATCAGGTGCTGCAAGCTGCAAACGATTACTGGTCATTTTGTGTTGGTTTGTTCTAGTGTGAGATGCTTTGGGCTGAATACATTTAAGCCTGGTTTATGCTCGGTGCGTCTGCGTGGTCCGCTCCGCCCTGTCCAGACAAATGACATCATTTTAGCAACCATGTGGCCCTTTTCACATTTTAGTTTCTGTTCATGCACCAATGAAAATTTACAACTGCCATGTGGACACGCACAGGCAACATGGCGGCTCAGAGCTTCAAGTGTCTAAAGTGAGAAAATACAGGCATTTATTTGATTCATCACACAGAGATCACTGTGTTGACTGTGTGATGACTAATCCTTGTGGTCACACTCGACAGAGAAAATGAATAGGTGAAAAATAATGTTGTAAACCATGTAAACAAAGGCAGACTTCTTCTACTTTACTTAAGTGCTGTGGTAGACGTGTGTTTGGGATACACCGGCCCTGCAGTTTGGAAACATTATCCCTGTGGGATCAATGTACAAATTCTGGCCGAGATTTTTTTTTCTGTCTTTTGTTTTCAAAAACATTCTTGTTTTTTGATTGAAAAATAAAAGCAGGCTTTGATTTTGTAACAGTTCTTCATAAGTGGCAGTCTTGCTTCCTCATTAGCAGCTCCTCTAAATTTGAGCTCTTCTGACAGCGCTAAGCTATTAAAACACCAAACACATGTTTCCTTTTTCTGATCAAATGTGTCATTTTCTCAGTGAAGATTATCATCCAGGTCATTTAGCTTGGATTTGAGTTTCTGGAAACGTGATATAAGGAACTAAATCATCAGGGTAAAGCCTGTAAAAGCCACAATCAGCTTGTTTTTCTTCAGGGAGGAAACGTCAATATTACAGTTTTTATGACAGAGGAAAAATAAGAGAAAAACCAACAAACAAGGAGACCTGAGCTGTGAAAGCTCGGAGTCATTCTCTGAGTTTGTATAATTTGTGTTGTGGTGACATGGATCAGGTCTCTGGAAGTTTTTTTAGTAGATACTATCATTACTGAACAAAAGACAGTCTTCAGTGAAAGTTTCATTTAGTGAACCCTCAGATTTCCCACAGACACTCGAGCCAGTGTCTGCAGCAATAACCTGATAATCAACTGCACAATAACGGGTGTGTCTGAGAAGTGCTGCTGTCATGATGATCCTACTTCATTCACTCCTCTCTTCCTGTCTGTCTTCTAGCCTCGTCCTGACCCTCAGTTTCCCGCTGAGAGACATGAAATGAACAGGATAGCTGGTGGGGGAAGACCGGCTTTAATCTGTTTGGTCTCAGACTGGCTGCTCGCCCCAATCCGTCTTCCTCTCCTGTCTGTCTGCTCCTGTGAGGTTCCCCTTTAAACTGTAATCACAGAGAGGCGAGGAGGTGAGGGATGTGACTGGGGAGAGAGAGGGAGATAGACATAGATCTTACTCCCTCTCTCTCTGTTCTATCCTCTCTATCGCCAGTGTGTACTCTTCTTTGCTGTAACAGATTAGATCATGAGCTGAAGAGCATCCATCCCATCAGCAGATCAATCAACACGAGCAGCCCAGCGCACACGCGACATTTCAATTAGTAGGTGCTGCGTGTGTGGTGAGTGTGTGTCGTACGTGGTCGCACAAACCTGATTAGGTTTCATGTGAGGGTGCTATTGAAGAAAACACACATCTCCCTTACTCACTATTCAACAAAAAAGACAGTTTTGGTATCTTTGAAGCCTGGGAAGAAAAAAAATAATATTGCTGTGCATTTCTTAAGGATATTCACCAAAGTAGTCTACATCATTTGTTGATATTGGAGCATTTTCTACCTCCAAAGGAATGGCCCAGATCATTTTCTCCTGTGGTACAAAGTGGCCAGATAACTGTGTTAATCCAACATCAAAGTATCTTTCTTTTTATTTCTGCTACATGAAGGGGAATATGGTACAGTAACTTTGAACATCATATGAAAGAGTTCATATTTAACCAGTTGAAGAGACTGTACTCAGTTATGTCCCAGCTGTTTTGAAATCGAACTAATTAAATCATGTTGTAGGTGGGACATTTACGAAGACAAAGTTTCTACTTTTGCTCTTTTGTCCAAGACAAAAAGTGTCTCCAAAAGCAGCCAACTGACCCGCTGTTTTGTTGTCTAATACCTTAATGCCAACAATTACATAAAGCTGAAAACATTCACAAAAGCTGTCAACTTCTAACACATGCTGGGTGTTTACTTCGATAAACAGCAATAAACTGGTTATCACTAAAATCAGTTCCATAACTTCTTAAGTGCTCCCTAAAAATGATGGTTCATTTTGAACATATGTAGCTGTCACCTGCAGAGTAAAGCTATTCCATTTAAATTCCTGTTTAAAGCAGACAAACTAATCCATACTGTCTGCAACGTGTCAGGGTTCTTTAAGTAACACATCTTCACACACACCTACAACTTCAGATCGATGGCCAAGTGCAAGTATATCAACATGAGGACAGATTTCATCACAGAAGTGATCGACCTGTGTGTGTGTGTGTGTGTGTGTGTGTGTGTGTGTGTGTGTGTGTGTGTGTGTATGTGTGTGCACGCGTGTGTGTGTATGGAAATGTGTGCGCACATGAGGAAAGGTCCAGAATAATATGTCAGTCTGTGCCTGATGGAGGGAGAAAGGACTGTGCTCAACTGACTGTCATGTCCATGTCCATGTATGTGTGTGTGTGTGTGTGTGTGTGTGTGTGTGTGTGTGTGTGTGTGTGTGTGTGTGTGTGTGTGTGTGTGTGTGGTCTCCCACGGAATACTAATCTGGTCTCCACCTTCATGTTGAGATATGATAGCTGCTTACAAATAAACCTCAGAGAGCAAGGAACACATCATATCCTCTCCCCCCTGCCAAGCCACAGATACATATCTTCAGGGCCGACGAAACAAAAGTGTGTGTGTGCGTGTGTGTGCGTGTGTGTGTGTGTGTGTGCGTGTATGTGTGTGTGTATGTGTGTGTGCGTGTATGTGTGTGTGTATGTGTGTGTGCGTGTATGTGTGTGTGTGTATGTGATTTATAATCAAGATAGAGAGAGGTATCATATATGTGTGAGAGGGAGAGTCCCCCCATATGTCTACCTGTCATTTTGTTGTGTGAGAGAGGGGCATTGACAGAGTTTGATTTAAGGAGGCACGGTGCCAAGTGTGCATGAAACTGGCCAAGAATGTGGAGTCTTCTCTTCACCTTAAGGCATGTGTCTGTGTGTGTATATGTGTTTGTGTGTGTGTGTGTACAATGACTCTATACCATCCTTTTGAAAGGACGTTATATTACCTAATGCCTACAGGTGCACAATCATATGCATGCTTAACACACATAGGTACAATAACCAGATCAGTTAGCTTTCTTTAAGCTTCTTTTTAAGCAATAAAAGAAGTATGCGGCATCCACTGCAATCGTTTAATTGTAATGTGATATCTGTTTGTATAGGTGTAGTTTTAAAGAAGTTCCCAAGATATGTTTTAGGTTCGGTTATTGAAGTTATGTTGAACTTTACTATGTCTCATGCAAACATTGGGGAACAGTTTCAAGGACAAAAAGAAAAAGGAAACAAAACAAAACAACCCCCTAGGTCAGCGTTACTTTTGACAAAAGGTAAAAACAAACATGAAGAACCCCTGTCAGTGAAAACACCTCCTCTTGATGAGCAACACTAAAGCAGGGAGCAGCAGTAAAAGCTATTTCCATGAGTAAATCAGGTGATAATGGGGGCCTGTTAGCCTGCTTGATTAGGACTGGATTCCACTGAAAGGCAGCAAATGATGATGAGCAGTAAATAAACCATGATGATGCCAGGTATCTCATAAAGAAAAACTCCAGAGCCCCCCACTGATTTGATGCTTTTCTTCATAAATACTGGATGTCAGCATGATCACAATTCTATGATATTTGGATCAATAAGTATGGATTCATATCTGTGTGTAGATAAATAAAGTGCAGAATTTAAATGACAGATCTTAGGAGAAACCTATTAATCACAGTGGTCCCAAACATTCCTTGTAGCAGTTTTGTATATTGATCAGATAAATCAGGGCTGGAAATGTTGGAGCTCCACTACAATTACTGATATGGAGGCATTAGCAAGGACTTATAATAAATCACAGCAGTAAAAGAACAAGTATCCATTAGGTGAAACAGAATTTTTAAAGAGACCAAAGTGATTCATTGGCATACTTCAGAGACACACTTTGTGTTTGGGACTTTTTTTTTTTTTTACCTCCATCAGCACCGTCTTCTAGCTCCTCCTAAGAAAATGTTTTGTTCAACCTCTCTATGAATCATGGGAAGAAAAAAAATCTGATTGGATCTATGATTAACAAGTAATCAAAGTTTAGTGTAGCATAGATTAGCATAGCATAGTAACATAGTACAGTAAAGTAGCACAGTATAGTGTACGGTATGGTGTCGTGTAGTGTCAAATAGTGTGGTATAATATAGTTTATTATGATGTAACCCATTACAAAATAGTATAATATAAATAAAGTAAAGTGTCTGGAATTATATATTATGGTATGGCATATAATGCTCTGGGATTAGGTTGTGAAGTGTAGTGTTTTGTGCATTTCACATTTAACCAAAATTAAGGTAGTACAGAATGACATTGGCAACAACCAACTACACATCATTCTTAACCTTAACATGAGACGTTGCACCTGTTTGATCAACAGGAAGGAGGAAGCCAGACTATCTCTATGAGCACCTGCAGCATGTGTCAGACACTGCAGGTTATCAAATACAAAGGGCGAAACGCTCTGAGAGATTGTCTTGTTAATTAACTGCAAATGGCAACCTCATGTAGAGATTCAAAATATTAGACAGAAAAAAAATATATGAGCAAATACACCAAGGCAGCCAAAAATATGCTTAGGCAGCCTGCCCAGGTATTGTCCATGTGTGGTAAATACTGAAAGATATGCCAATACCTGATCCATTAAGTGTTGTGTATCTAACACAGCATTCAATAGCCTTCTGTAAACATACTTAGGTCAAGAATAACACAACATTATAACAGCAGTTCCCTCTGTCCACTTGCTCTTCAGGACTGTCACTGAATCTGATGTCTGTGCTCACTCAGCTGACTATGAGTATGAATTTAAAGTCCTCGCCAGCCGCCCCCCTACCACTGATGTCCTTGTCAGAAAACATTCCCCCTCTCTCTGTCTTTTCTTCTGACACTTGAAAGCTCAAACATGTCACGGATCGCTACTGTTCCTCTTTGTTTTCCTGTGCGCACCAGCAACTGTATGCACTGTGAAAATATTGCCACTTGGTTCAAACATCATCTCATTTTTGTGCTCTCTATCCAAGGACTGGCAAAGACTGCTGCATTTAAGCCAACGCCTTTGGACTGTCTGGTTCTTGCTTGTGTTGTTCAATGCAGAGTCCTTGAGGAAAAAAAAAGTGCATACTTGGAAATGTTCTGATATTTCCTGTTAAGAGTTGGATAAAAACTTAAGAAATACCATACAGAGACTAACCAAGATTAGCTAACTTGTGTTATTTGTAAAATATTTAATTCAAACAAACAACAAAGTTGAAGTGACTGTGAAGAGAATAAAGTGGTCTACAGCGACTCCTTTGGCTGGAGGATTCCCGCAAACTGTCATGGTGTACGTGTTTTTGAAGTGAAAGGAGATTAGGTCTTCCTTCGAACACAACTTTTCTTTATTCGGGATAACTTTTTACCGTACACAGTACAATGAGATAACATAATTCCTAACAGTTACGTAGTACAGTTGTTTGAACCACGACAACAAGCTTAGTAAGTCTAAGGAGCCGGCTTCACTTAGCTCTACTCACAGCCTGGTGCTCTGAGACGTATCAACAATGTGTAACGTTAGTGAATCTTTGTTGTGTCCTACCAGTGCTCATCTACCAGGCAAGCACATGATGTGACTCTTCATTTTATTGATAGACTCTCAGGTTTCAACAGCTAGCCTGGCTCTGCCTCAATTGAGCGCAAACTCAAACACACTTTTTCAAAAGTAAAACGTTAAGAAACAGATCCATAATACTTGTATATTAGATTTATGAGTCACTGGAAAAAGAGGCAGACCAAAGTCCAGTCCATCTTTATAGGCAATGCTAGCACTACCAGCTCTCTGTACCCCTGTGAAGTGCTGGTTATACAGTGCACCACTCCTCTATCACATATTCCAGTTTAACCAGTTACAGCTTACATACAACTATAGCTCTATTTTCCAAACCACTTTATAGGAAAGACCAGCAGTGAGTCGACATCTGTGAAGGCAGGTGGCTGCATTACAGCTAGGACTTAACATTTTGGCCCTTCAGTTATAAGATTATTATTTATTTGTTTAATTAACCAGTAAATCTAGTGCTGACTAGTGAGTGTGACAATGTTATTGTAAATGTTAATGAACTTGCACATCCCTCCTGTAAATGTCAATGTTATAAAACAGGCTGGTGTACAGACAGGAATCTCTATGCAATTCATTTTTATGCCTTTTTTTCTGACAAGATCTGCAAAATGTTGGTCAGAATTTATATTAGTGTACATCCCAAAACACTATTTTGATGCAACATTCTTATTTTACTTGGCAGAGCTAACACATTTATTTACCACATGCAAATGACAAAGTCATAAACACAAGCAAAGCAATAGCAATTGAGCAGCATTGCCTAATCAATCATCTTATGTGCCTGTGTCTGACAAGTACCCGCGGTCTCAACCCTTCATATTGCCTGCAAAAACTAATTCCAACAACACAGATGGCACAAACAAAAACACAACAACGCTGCACAAGCTCTCACTCATCACTGCACACTCAAGAGGAGCCTCCGAGCTGAGGATCAATCACCGCATGAGAGGGAAGAGGATAAAACGGCGTAAGAGAAATGAGACTGAAAGAGACCCACAAACAATCCTTCAAGTAGGTGTGTTTGTGTGTGTGTGTGTGTGTGTGTGTGTGTGTGTGTGTGTGTATTTGTGTGTGCGTGACAGTGTGTTTGTGTGTTTACAGCTGAGGGCTCATTGTGGAGGAGTAAAGTAGATGCAATACAACAGCTACAGACACAACAATGAGTCATCCTGGCTGTTCATATCAAACATGAGTGGGAATTCCTGGGAGACACACACACACACACACACACACACACACACACACACAGGAGGATATGTTTCTCTTGCCATAACTGAGTCGGTTTCCTGACAGTAACTAGTGACCTCATCAAGCTACTACCAAAAAGCTTATTAAATATGAATATACACACCTCAGAATGAGAACAAGTAAAAATTAGGGTTTTGATTGCTCAGGTACCTCCTGCTCAAAAGGGGATTGCCTCCAGGACAAGTTTAGCCTTGAAAATTACAGTTTTCACCCAACAAAAACTCACCTAATAGACAGACCCAATAACAGACTGAGACGTCTATAAGACTGGTTATGAGTTACCCGTCAACTCTGAGTCTATTCCTGGAACAGAAAACGGTCAGGTTGAAAAACAGAGCCCATAACAACTGTGTGAGCATGTTTGTGGGTTTACCAATGCAGTGTGCAGATTTGTTCAGCCAAAAAGCATGTGTGGTGAGTTAACTCTACACATATGTCTAACTAGCTTTAAAAAGTGTCACACCTATGGTGCACAAAGTGAGTTACTTGTTGTTTGTTGTCCACTCTTTATGTGTGATAAAGACTCTGTCTTACATGGGCACTTTCACCCACTGTTGTTGGGACATGATTCTTGCTGAGGCAACTTTTTGTTTTCAAGTAAATGAATGGGAAGCAGATCTTTTCATAATCCTACATTTTTTGTAACTTTTGCAAGATGCAAAGCTATGAGAAAATGAATGTGTTCATGGTTACATACTGTTTAGAGGTGTCACCTCCCACAGAATATTGATATTGCAGGTTTGAGTACTGACTGATATGGGTTTTGGTCTGACACGATATCAGCACAAATGGTGTAAGGTCCAGGTCAATCTGTAGGTCTCCAAGGCTTGAATAAACCTTTGGGGAATGTTTAAAGTTTTAAAGTATTAAACTTCCCCAGTTCTGTGCCTCCACGGAAACTTGACAAGTTTTGCATGAAGCTGCGACGTCTTTTTCAGACACAAAAATACTGTCACTCAGCTGATATCACTCCCACTCTTTGCTGCTTTGTTAGCACCTTAGCAAATGCTGTTGTTGTAATCATGTGGCTCTCTGTACTGGATGAAAGTGCTGTAGCCAAGTCTGGGATGGCCTGCTTGTATTCTGCTTGTATTAGACTGCTTATGTCAGAGATTTTAGATGCAGGCCAATGTTCTTTTTTTTTTTTTTTTGCTAATATTAGGGTGATAGCAGATATCAGTATTGGATTTGGACACCCCTATTAATGTTGCTGTGTGAAACACAAAGAGAAAGAAACTGCTGTTTCTCAGGTTGTAAGGTCAGGTTGTCCATGGATTCTAAGAAAAAAGATTTAGAAGTAATCAATTATCAGTGAAGACCTGTAAGGCCCAAGCTGTATTCAAATAGTTTCACTAATAAGTGGTTTAAGTTTACATTAAACCTCTGTGCATGTCTTTACCACATCCACTTATACGAGTCTTAACACAAGTCATCATATCCAGACTTGACTGTTGCAACAGTTTCCTTTACAGCACTACATCAAAAGTTCTAAATAAACAGCAGCATATTACAAACTCTGCTGCCCGCCTCCTCGCCAGAACCCCCCCAGGGTCCACATCACACCACTCCTCCATGAACTTAACTGCCTACTTGTCAAATACCGGATCCAATTCAAAGTTCTGCTCACCACCTTCAAAGCCCTTTCAAACCGAGTCCCACCTTACCTCTGTGATCTCCCCCACCACCACACACTTTCCAGATCCCTCAGGTCAAGAAACGCCCACCTTCTGAAAGTCATTAAGACCAAGCACCAAGCCTGGGGTGACCAGGCTTTCTCTGTTTCTGCCCGTGAACTCAGCAACTTTCACAGCAACATTAAAAAAGCTCTGACTCTTTCTTCTTTCAAATCTGCCCTTAAAACCCACCTGTTCAGACTCGCCTTTCTCCAATGGTTCTTTTTTTCTGAGCAGAGCAGAGATGATGAGGTTACCTGCCTTCTGGCCTACTGTGGATCATCTTTGAGTACTTAGAGAAGTGCTTCAGAAATGTATTTGTTAAATTATTATCACGATAACTGTTGTTGTTGTGAGTATTATTATTTTTGTTATTGTTTTTGTTGTTGTTTCATGTGGCGAGCCTGCAGCTGCTTATTACAAACAGGCTGAGTCAATGTGAGACAGCATTATTCATTTGGCACCTTCTTTTTTCACCTGAACACTCATACTGCCTATTTCCAACAGATCAGCTCTTTGCACCGTCAGTGTTTGGAAAGCCAACAATTACAAGACAACGTGAGAAGTGATTGTGAAAAAGGTGTCAAAATGTTCACGAAGGGGACAAGAGGATACTTTCTGAAACCAGGGGATACAGAGGAATAACATTTGAAGGAGACGACAAAGACAGAACAAAGAGGGAAGAAAAAACTAACTGAGTCGTATAATACATTTTTTCATTTAGCGCTAGCTTTCCTTATGGTTGAGTACAACAGAGCTCTTTGGCAACTGTCTGTGTGGCGTATTCTGCAGTCGATTTACATAATCCTCTTCTGAAAAATAATCGCTGCACACGTGGAGTGCAAAGTTGTCTCAGTGTTGTCTATGGAGTTTTGATGTGTACATTCAGCTAGCTACAGCTGTTGAAGACAGGTGATGCTCTGAAAAAGAAGCTCTAACTTTTTTTCATTTAACAGGGACAATTTACTGAAATCAAGCATGTACTGTGTTTGAATTATGTTGTAAGGAAAGGTTCAGTTTGAGGTTGTATGAGTAGGGTGAAGAAGTTTACTGTAAAAAAAAAAAAAAACATGCATCCTCCAACACATGAAACATGTACTCACAAGTGAGAGGAAAAACTGAAAAGCCTGTGCTTATGAGCTAAAAAGGCATTTTCTAATTCTAAAAAACTCATGCAAACTTCTTAAATGTTCACCATTCACTGGTGTAGTTTGCATGACCAAATGAAACTTCTTCTTTTTTTTCAGTTTAGTATGACCCTATAGTAAAGTCACTCTGTTCAAAGGAGGTTAATAGTATTTTCAAAATAATAAGGGGATAAAGCTGTCTGGGGCTTTGATCTTGAAACCTACAAGCTATTGCATGATCATTTAAAAATCTGAGCAAACATGTGGGTGCTAGTGAACTCATACCTGAAAATTAATCTGCTCCACACTTCATTAAAAGGGAGTGTCCCCTCTCAACTCATCACCTGTTTGAGTTCAGCACCGTCAGACAGAGAGCATACAGTTCAGCTCTGTGCAGAAAAAGGTGGTGAAGCCCACAGCTCTTATTCACAATCAGACAAAGAAAAAGAGGAAAGTGCAAAGAGCAGTTGGGATTTCTGGACTTGAATATCTTTATAGATGTATATGCTGCTTTGTAAACTTGACCTTGAGCGACTCAGCAAAGCCAATGGTGCATAAAGCTTCCTGGAACGATTAGCAGCTGCAATCCATTTTTAGTGAATTTCTCCTGAGTATATCAGTGGTAATTTGATTTCCACAACTTTCTGATTTTGAGTCTTTGCAATAAAGAAAGTACTAAATTACATTCTGATGTCTTAAACTGCTGCAGACATCACTTTAAGTCAGAGGTTTCCCATAAACAGCAGCTTCTAGTTTCCACAGTAAAGTAGGAAACAGCCTTTAAGTGCAAGATCTGGCTTCAACCTCATCATCTCTGCTCTGCTCAAAGTTGCAAAATGAGAAAAAAAAACAGAGTGGCCCTCAGAGGTGGAGGACTCATGTAATATGCATAGCCACTACACTCTCTGAGTGTGTGTAAATGTGATGTGTGGGTATGTGTGTGTGTGCCGCTGCTTTCATGGCAGAATGACGAAGGAGCAGGAAGAGAAAGGAGACAAGGAAGGAATACGAAGCAGTCCGACATGTTTTGGACTCAGTGATGATTCTTCTGCTTCTGACAGGAGGGAAGAGACTGAGTGGGTCCAACAGAACAAACAAGAAAGGAAGAAAAATAAACTGCTGCATTTCCTCCACCTCTGTTTTCTTATCTGCCGCCGTCCATCTTCATCCTCTCCTCTGTCAACATATTATGTGTTGCCTGCTGGCGTGACGTGATGCAGGAAGGCAGAGCCATAGACTCAGACATTTTCAAAGAGAGTGTTTGAAGACGCATGAATAATAAGATACTTTCCAGGATGTACAGTAGGACAGGAAAGTTATTATTACTGTAAACACATTAATATTAGAGGATACACCCCCGCTGTTTTTCCCTTTTCAGTGTCTGATGAGGAGGAAAATATCAAAGCTCAGGCAGACTCTCAAAGGCAACATTAAAGATGAATGAAAAAAAGTGTTGATCTCGGACGGCGGCAGCAGAAAGTCTGAAGAGGAGCTCTCAAGGAAATGAAGAGAAGACAGATGAATTGGACAGGATGAAAGTTCAGTCTTAATTACAGCCCAGCTTTAATTGGCTGGCGGATCAGTTACTGTGGTTTTTGTGGTTAATGTGACAGAGACTGTGCCAAGCCGCGCTCATAATTACAGCAGGCATTACATTTGACCAATGAGTGAGCTTAGCAAAACACAAACACACAACTTAACAGGGGCCATGATTCACAAGGAGAATGAATCAAGCTTGTAGATTGTTCATTTGGGAATGTGATAAATGAGGAAATATAGCAGCTAAATGTATTAATAAATGAATCAAACATGTTTGTTCGAGGTTTGTCAAGTCTGTGGATGAAATAGCGGTGTAGTTTCTTTGGTAAATATCAATCATTATAATGTAAATCAGCTCAAGCCCTGTTTAATTTATGATATTAGCTCATATGGAGCAAAAACAGGAGCAATGTTCTGATATTAATGTGTGTATGTATGTGTGTGTGTGTCTGTGTGTGTGTCTGTGTGTTTGCAGGAGGCACAGATGGTGAGATGTGACCAATCACATTACTGTCAACACTGAGAGTGGAATACAGCTCTGATTATACAGATAGTGACACTCACACATACATACATGCACACGCTGTGACTGACACCTGTGATTAATGTGTATTGTCAGCATGCTGTGAGTCACAGGTGAAAAGGTCACAGTGTCAACGTCACACCGTATCTAAAATGGGTCAAACCCACACACACACACGCGCACAGACATGCCAGAAAAGGGATGTCTGTGAAAAATTTAAAAATTGACTTTTTCTGTCCTTGATCGGAGGGAGGGAACAAGTTCTCTTTGCAAAAAAAAACGTACTCTAAAAGGTGCGTGAGAGCCTTGAGCTGGCTGATGAAACAGAATGAAACATCAGTGATCGACAGAAAACAAGCAGAAAAGAGGTGCGGAGTGCTGATTGTGATGGAGACGTGCTTATAGGAAATACTCTGCAAGCAGAAGAGGAGAGAAGTTAAAAGGATGAAAGATGAAGAGAATCGGGTGGTAGATGGAGGAGTGACAGGTCATACAGAGAAACATAGATTCACTGCATATATTCTCAGACTCACAGCTTATTAAACGAAGAGGAAGCAGCCTGCAGGGCGGAGCTGAAGTGAAAGACTCCAAAACAATTCCAAACAGTGCACAGCGCTTGACCTGAAGCTGCTCCCATCACACAGAAAAGTGGGAAACCGGACCGCAGCAGCCACTCTGTGAGCCTGGAGGCAGCAGGGAGGAGCTGACGGATGGCAGAGACAATCAAACAACGCTCAAGTGATGTTTGCTCTCTAACTCAGACTGACATCTTCACACAAATATGAAAAGTTGTGCTTAAAAACTCTGAATCATCTCTGACCAGTCTTTGACTTCTGATCATCATGTCTCTGAGCCTCTCCACTCCTGTCCTTTTCAACTCCTCAGAAGTACAGCAAGAACCAGATCTTGGACTCTGTAGTAGAAACGCTCTTCCTTTCTCTGTCAGAATAAAGATACAATTAAAGAGCTTTGTGACTTTACCCTCAGGTCCATTTCTGATCTACGAGTTTATTATCCCACATCTCATTCACTGACACAAATCTCCTTTTTCAAAGTCATCCAGAGACAGAAGCCTTCTCATAGATTCCCCATCAATGCCCTTTGTTCATCCATAGGTAGAGGATCCTGAGAATGTGAATCTAACTAACTAGTCTACAGAGGAAATAGGCCAAGGGCCGACTGGCTACCTGCTCAGTATTATGGAGCCTGTAATGTAAATTGCTTAGCCAGAACTGTTGTTTTTACAGTCTGTATTTTCAGCAACTCCCTTTCGACCTGGCTGTACCTACTAACTTTACTTACTTTGCAAAGCTAACCCGGTTTGGACCATAAACCATTAATCACTCTGTGGTAGAAATTGCTTCTTTAATATCCGATAATGGATAAACACAAAAATACTCCGAACCTTGGGGGTAAGAGCTGAACCAAACCAAAAGCTGTGGCAAAAAAAGGGTGTGTATTGAACCATGGGAAGGCTGTATTGTTGCATCCCAAATCTGTAGCCATCTGGTAACAGAGCACTGTAGTGTTTTGGGAGTAGACATAAAGCAGAGTTACGGCCTGTGGAGTGGCTGGCTGCACTACACTAGAGTTGACCTGCATTTCTGGCAGACGAGCATACAGTAAACTATGAATAATTTGTTATAATTAGTTATGAAACAGTTACTGCTGGCTGCACTGGAAGCGTTGTAATAGCGGTGCTGCTCCTGACCCGTTAAAGCAGCATCTGACGACAGCAGGTTAAAGTGTTCTGATCCATTGATCTGTTTTACTGTGTGTGTTAAATCTTTTTGGAACTATTTCGCAAAAACTCCTGAACATCCTGAACAAGCTTTACTTCTTGAATTCCCCAAAGGAAACAGGTCAGATAAAAGATGCCCCATGAAGTGATGTTCCCATCATCTTCCAGATCCACAGAAAAGAGGAAACTTCACTGAATGTTCTTTAGTCATCAGAGGGAAACGTTCTGCTGACAGAGTGTGTCAGCCTGATATGGAAAATGAATTCATCTGTATCAAAGAGGTGATTGACAGCTGGCTCAGGTACCATATGGTTACTACCGGCGACAGCAGCATTGAAATAACACAGCAGGTGCTTTGATCAAAGATACTTCCTGTTTTCATCTCCATGCTTCAGAGCACATCTGCATAAAGCTTTACTCAGGGGAGCGCTGACACAGCAGGCCGGGCTTCCTCAACATCAGCACAATGCAACACGATGTCGGAGTGTGTGTGCGTATGTATGTGTGTGTGTGAATGTGAGGAAGACGCACAGGAAACGCACACAGTGGCTTTCCTTCCTCAAGCAGCCATGGTCAGGCTGAAAACACTGTGGGATGATGGGATACAGATAAGGGGGCACAGTTTCAGAGAGAGTCTTCAAAGGCAGATATTCAGAGTGTGCAGCAGGGGTTGGATCAAGTGTAGCTGAAAATTAAAAACCTTTTTCTGCCAAAATCTGGTCACATGAAAGTTCCTCCACAGAGGCGTTTTTCATTCATTTATTCTGCTGAGGCTGCAAAATGTGCTCTCTCACTGCCAAGAGGAGCCAAAGTGTCACGCTTTTGATTTAACTCCAGTCCTGTGGCTGAAATTAAATCCTGTGATCTCTGCAGATATCAGAAGAATGAGCTGGTTGTTACCGATGGTTTGAGGAGAGGTTTGTTTCCAAAAGTGCTCATAAGCAACTTGTGCTGCCTGTTCACAAACTGGAGGACATTTCAAAGAGTGCTTTAAATGTTGTATAAATTTTCATGCAGGATTGGGATAACTTGAGTTGAATTGGTTATTACTGACAGTTTGAGGAAGAGGCATCTTCACAAAGTAACTTTGAGCAACATGAGCAGTCTTTTTCCAGAATAACACTTTAAACAACATGGCTCAGTTTATTTGATCAGTCGAGTATTTCCATTGTTTTGTATGTGACACTTTGGGATGAAGCAGGACATAACAGGCTTTTATGAAATGTCACTCTGAAAGTGAGGGTGGAGTTACCAGGTGAAATTATAGTTCAGCACCTTTGGACATCACAAGATTCTGAACAGACCAGCCGCTATGCAAAGCCTGGAGGGAAAAAATAAAAATGCCACTGCACATGAAATATTTCTGGATACCTCCATATCAGAAGAAAACACTCCTGGACAATCTGGGTTTATATTCCTTTCATTTTAAAAAAGTGTTTCCAAACAGTACGGCCACATCCAACACTCAGATTTCAAACAGAATTCACTGCATCATATCTGCCTTTTTATCTCACCATGTAACAATGAAAAACCACAAACAACACAAACAACTCCCACTGTACGCTTAAGAAAAAAAAACACAGTGGTTCATATTTCTTTTAAGAGCTGAGAAACAGCTTCAGGCGTTTCTCTTTCAAGTCCTCAACCCAGGCAACTCCCAGAGAAAGATTTTCACACAAACTCTTTTTAAAAATATTCTCACTGGCAGACGAATCAATACAAAGCAAAAACAACAGGCAATCAATGCAGCAAATAAACTCTCACTCTTCCATTTCTTTATAAGCACATGAACATGATCTCCATGTGTTTGATGTGGAAGTAACCCTGCAGGAAAACAGCCGAGGTGAAGCACGTATGTGCAGCATGTGCTTGTACACTCAGCCGACTGTGACATGTCCTTAGCTCTGAACAGATAACTGCACTGAGAGGATCAGTGCGAGCGATGTACCACGAAGAAACCCAAATGCAGTGTTCAGCCTTCTCTCACAGCAGGTAGATATGAGGAAAACTCACTGAAATACCAGAAACTGGAGGGTGCACACTCTAAAACATAAAATGTGTGACTTTTTCTGTCCCAGACTGTATTTTCATTTGACATGTTTCTGCTCCTTACAAAGTGTGTAACTCCTCCTTGATTGCTCACTTTCGTTCTGCACACACACTCTAACAAAGAGCCGTCCAATGCGTTGGATCCTGACCACTAAGACGAACAGGCCGATGAAATATGCATGACAGGAGAAAGAGCTCCCCGCCTGAGCACACACAAATGTTCCAACCCCCCCACCCCCCTCTCAGAGCGTAAAACATTGATGGAGGCAGCGCTCGGCGGCTGAACCGCTGGATGGAGCGCTGAGCCGAGCCAGAGGAGAGGGTGAGCAAGTTCACGTCTAATTCTGGACGTCACCCATGGGAGCACACGGCGGAGAGAGAGAGAAAGAGGCACGTTTACCTCGAAAAAACGTTTTTTCCTGGTTTAGCTGTGCCTGCGGCTGTGTGTGTTTATGGAGCAAGACATGCCAGAAATTCTGACATGAGCACACAAACATTGTTGGTTTATGTCTTAACCTTCCAGCTGAGTAAAATCAGCAGTGATCCTGCAGGTGTTGCTGTTAATAGAAACAGTTAGTGAGGTGTTTTGGAGGTGGGATGTAAATGATGATAGATTAGAGAGGAGACAGTGATTCAGACTCTGCATGATGCTGTTCTAGTACAATGAAGGCTGCTAATGTGTGTATGTTTCACTCTTAAATGTTTCACTATGCCGGAAAAGAAGAGGTCAGAGGTCACAGAGGTCTGACCTCCAAGTTCAAAGAAAGTGCTTTCAGCTTTGTCTTTGAGCTGAATTATGACATTGACAACAACAAAACATATTTGTGTATGACTCAGATTCACATAAGATGCACCACACACCAAACACACACCAAAACTAACTTTGTCATTTATTAAACAGAAGGTATTAGGCCCTCCCATATTTTAAATGTGGATTTGAAGTAACAATGCTTGGTGTTTGTGCTCAACATTTACACATTTTTAAACAGCTACATATTCAGGTGCCGTATAAATCCTTGAATCCGGCTGCAAACTTATCAGAATAGTCCAAGCAAAAAAAAAATCTTGACTGAACTTGTTAAAATGATGAGATCATCACACAAGGATCTCCAAACTAGTTCATGACCTGGAGAGGTGGGCCTCAAACACTAAGGTCTGCCCTAAACAAGCCCTTAGAAAGCTACTCAATCAGAGTAAAGGGGTTTGTGGGTCAGATAGCCTTAAAGATACAGCAGCTAGAATGTTTTAGACAGAGGCTGAAATGAGATTTTTCTTAACACAAGTGGGAGAAAAACTAAGTGTTTTATGAGCTTTGAATCATATAAAGCTACTACAAGGGTCCAGGAGGGACAATATTGAGACTTGAAAAAGCACAATACCCCTCTTTAACGTTTGAATCACTCTGAGATGATTGAGGCCAATCATTGTTGAATAAACAGCCTCTATACACTCACCTCAGGAGCCATTTTTAAAGTTCAGCAACATACATCAAACACAAATTCTTGTTTTTCAATGTTATTTGAAAAGATGTGAGAGTAGTTAGTTGAAATACTCTGTGAAAAACATAATCAGGCATGACTTTTATTGTAAGAAGGTTTTTTTTTGAGAAGTCTGCTCCTGACTCTGTCCCCATGGTGATTTATAGATGCAAGAACAGAGTAACATCTCTCAAAAGCTCAGCTAACAATAACTTCATCAGTATGAGATCACAAAGAAAAACATGTTTCAAGCAGACATCACTTCTGTCAAAGAGTCACTCAGTGGTTCGGTCTTGTCAATCACACCTTTAAATACAGAATTAAATAATGCTCTTAATCTGCTTATTTCAGTTTATCAGCTTGCTGTTGTAGCGACCACACTCTGACACACTTTTCCTCACATTGTAGAGAAAACAAACACTCCTCTGATCTCTCCACCTCGGGGCTCTGTGACTCTCTGTGAAACCACCGTCTATCCAGACAAACGTCGACCTGGAAACTGAACAAAGAGTTGGCTCTCCGCTTCAAATCATCATTTTACAAAGAAGTTGTCATGACGAACACACACACACACACACATCCACAAGAGGTCTCGTCTGTCTCATGCTCCTGAAGTAAAGTGAGCCTGCATATTGAGTCAGACAGAGAAAGTCTCAATGAGAGCCTGACTGTACGCAGCAAACTCCACTTTAAAACACAAGCTCCAGGTTTGTCACTTAAGATTTAACCTGCCCAATGACTCCAGCCTTTAATTACACTTAGTTAAATGCCACATGCAGGGATTTAAATAAGCTACTCAATATTCTCAAGGATTCACAAGGCTACATAATTACTGCTGCTGCTAAATAAATGAGAGGGAAAAATAACGATTTAAGGTTTGTGGATCAGTCACCCTGAGGAGCAGATGGGGGGTGAAGAGACTTCAGAGTAATTACATCAAAATGAAACCAAAAGAGTGAGTGAAACTTCAGGACATGCTGGTTTTGCAGGGGATTGCAAAGTATTTCAAAACATGTTAGAAGTTTTGCAGGTATTTAACTTCCATAACTGAAACTTAGATTTCATTTGTGTTGAGTTTTGATTAACTGCTTTAATTAAGGTGACCAAAATCCTCATTTACCCTGACATGTCCTCCTTTTTGGTGGTATAATTATGTCTAGGGGTGTTTTAATAAAATTCCAGAAAATGTCGGGTTTTTCTCACCTTGATCTTCAGATATTTATAACAAAGCAATGCACTGGGCAACTAGCATTATTCTGATACACCGGCCTGTCAGTATGTGAGCATGCAGGAGAGATGCGCTGACTGTTTGCACTGCACTCTCAAATAGAAAATCCTGGAAATACACTTTTTCAGATGGTGGCAGTAGCCCTCTTTGCATCATAGTTGAGGCAAGAGTGGAAATTTTTTTTGGCCCATATTAAATCAAAATTCAAAAATAAAAGTCAAATTTGGAGATGAAAAGCCAAATTTGGCGCTAAGAAGACAGCATTTTGGGGGAAAAGCCAAAATAGTGGGAAAAAGTCAAAACTTTGAGATACAAAAGTCAAAGTTGGGGGAAAAAAAGAGGGAATTTTAGATAAAAAGTCAAAATTCTTAGCTAAAGTCAAAAATTTTGAGATATTTAAAATTTTGACTTAATATGGCCAAAAAAAGAAAAAGAAAAAAATCTCAGCAAAGCCAATTTTCATTTTTATATTTTTAACAGGTGGAAATTGGGCTGATTTATTTATATGTTTACATTATGGAACATTTTCATTTCAAGCAGAAAACAAGTGTTCGAAATAAATGCCTGTGTTATGAATCCCTCTTTCAGCAACTTTGGGTATTTTTATCACCAATAGGCCTGGTAGGGGGTCCTCTTCTGGGGTTTTTAAAACATGGTGACCCTAGTCTTAATGGCATGGTTTTCTTTTATATGATTCAGTGTACAGTAAGAGCTCAGTCAAGGTCTGTTTTTACAGTATCACAGCAGTCAATGTGAAAGATCAATTCTTTCCAATTAGTATGTTTCTGTAAAGAACAGGCACGGGAGCTGTGTCTCCTTATATAACAATAGAAATAACATTTCTACCCTTACTATGCCTCACTGCACAGGTTGAAGGCCCACACTGAGCAGTGACATGAGCCGTGCTGTGTTTTGGTTTTTTAAAGCTCAACCGCTGACACGACCTCACCTTGTTTACGAGCCCACACCCCTGTTTGAGTGAAAAAAACAGCCTGAAAAGTCACATGTAGCCCTGAACCAATGACCTGTGTTAAGAAGGTATAATTGTCTTTTTACAGCAGCCTTTAAATCTGTCCTCGCTGCTTCACCTCCACAAAAGCTACGCACACTCCGGTTGCCTAGCAGCGGCTGTCCTCGAGTTGTTTCTTTTGTTTCATTTTGTTTTTGTGACTGATGGGCAACAAAGTCAGCCTGATTTTTTTCAGCTGTGGTAACAGAAACTCCATCAGTGCTCGCAGCAGAGTAACTCTAACGGTGAAAGATGGGGAAAGTGAAGGACGTCTTAAAACTGAGAGGCACAGGAAGAATACAAGAAGCTGGAGAATAAATCTTACAAAGCCACAGAATTAAAGGAGTCAAAGGATTTGAATACATCTCAGCGGAGGGTTTGTCTATGTGTGTTTTCTTTTCTTTTCTGTACCAACCTGATGCCATCTGCATGTATCCGGCCAGGGTGCAGATCCGCCTCTCACATCCTCCGCTGGGCAGGAAGATGGTGATGATGGCCAGCAGGGAGCTGACAGCCAGCAGAGCGCAGCCTCCTGAACACAGCACTGCACTGGTCTGAGAAACAAAAACACAGGAATATGATATTCAGCAGGATTTTTTAACATCACTGAGCATTTGATATCCAACACCAGACCAGGGTACACCACAGACTACATATAAAGATGAATGGTGAGTCTCTATTCTTTCCTGTTGTTCCACCAACAAGCTACAGTTTGTTGGTGGAAGCATTAAGTTCTGCCCTTTTCACAAACCAAAACATAAGTCCAAATGGGCATCTGAAGTTAAGTACTTTTCCACAGCATCTGACGGTGCAACTTTTGCTAATGTTTCCTCTTCTTTTTCTGTTTATGCAGTCATCATTCTGCTTCTATTATTCTATTTAGTTAGTGAACAGCTTTAGGATGTGCTAGAGCCACGATCTAGAAGGAGAAACTATATTACAACCATCAACCAGAACAGAAAATGAAAAATTGTCATTTTTCAAATGGGAAAATATCTGGAAAAGCTATTTACTTTTTAAAAAAAAACACAAATATTTGATGATTCCCAATCCCTGGAAATACCCCGCTATTTCTTTTCTAGTCCACTTATCAATCGCAGGAGTTTATTTGTTAACAAAGCTGTCCATCATAGCATTTCCTCCCTCTTCTTGGAGCATTCAATTATTCATTCCTCATTTATAGCAGAGCTGAAGAGAGGCAGGAGATGTGTGAAGTGGAGAGAGGAGGAAGAAATGCAGCTAACAGTGGAGGCCAGGAGTCAAACCAGCAACCCCTGTGACAGAGGTTAAAGTGCCGCTTAATACAACGACGAGAAAATGTATGTGTGTCTGTCTTGATTTGAATTTTAGATTTAAGTCTCATCAAGTGTCCCATGCTGTCGTAAGTGGAAAAGCAGAGCTCTCAAATTTTTGGCTTCACTTTTTTTTTTTTTTTTTTTAAAGTTATTTTTTGGCTTTTGTGCCTTTATTGATAGAGAAGGACAGTGGATAGCGTCGGAAAGGGGAGAGAGAGTGGGGAGTGACATGCGGGAAATGGCCACAGGTCGGATTCGAACCCGGGCCGCCCGCTCGAGGGCAAACCTCATGGTGCGCAGCCATATCCACTTTGCCATCCGCGCCCCTTGGCTTCACTTTTGAGGGTCTTAATATCACTTCTCTTTTTAAACAGCCTTTGGTTTGCAGTCTGACTTGTAAATACTAAAAGCACAGGATGAGTTCTTTTTCTGCAGAAAGTCACTTGTTCTGTCAAGTAGCCAAAAAGCACTGTGTTAATGTTTACACTCCTGTCAGAGACTTATGATTCATGGCTACACTCGACAAAACTCCCTGAAGCCAAAAGTCTGCGCTTTGGTCAGCTCAGCTTGTGTAACCTCAAATTCAATCCTCCTCACAGGTTAATGGCTCTCTCAGCTGGAAAACAACGCTCCATGGCCAAACAACAGAGAACTGTCCTCATTCATTACGCCTGTGCTTAATCACACACACTCACACACACTCTCTCTCTCTCACACACACACACACACATACACACACAACAGGTTCCTTCTTTATCCAGAAAGGTAAATTTGTAAGAAACCAGTTTGTCTGAATCCATGCTTTCGAGGACGTTTTTATTTATTTGTGTTTCGACCCGTCTCTGCTCTGTACAGTGTGACGCCCGAGCAGAGTCTTATTCTGTGATAACATGAGCCTCAGAGCAAGGCCATACTCTTGTACTTTAGCAGTGAGGAAGTGACTGAGGCTGGTTGGGTGTGTTAGTTTCAAATCATCTATTGTGTTTTCTTGATGCTGTTTAACATCTATAACCATCTTAGATCCATCTTCCTTCCTCATTTTTTACACTCAGGTTCCCCACAGAGACTCTCTGAAATTGTGCTGTCGACCTGAAGAAACATGGCTGTGCCACCACTTCCAGCTCCAACATCATCAAGTTTGCTGATGACCCTCCTCTGTTCAGTCTGTGACCTCAGGGACCTTTAAATTAGAGTTACAAAGCGGTGGAAAATTTCAATGGGAATAATAGTGCCGGATTATTGTAAACTTTTAGAGTTTTATTGCAGTCAAGTGAAATTCATCTTTATAAAAGTTCTTTGCTAAACACAATCTATTTTCACCATTTATGTCTTTTGCTGTTCTTTGAAAGAAGCCATTAAAGTCTAACAGTTCTAAAACTAATTGTTATTTATAAAGATTGTATCAGGCATATTTACATGTTTGTTTGCCATGACAAATATCTGTCTATTTTCAGTCTCAGTTTGGGAAAATTCCAGAAAATGTATTTCTAATCTCATTTAAAAAATCATGAATTGAACATTGACAACGTTGACACATATCATTAACATTGTTAATTGCTAATGTATTGGGCTTAAATAACCTTACAGGAGAAAAAAGGTATCGAAATCCAGCTTTAACACCAGATTTGGTGGATGAAGTCGCTTCAGTACTTGCCACGTCCATCCATCCATTTTCTTAACCGTCTATCCTGCTATTCAGGGTCGTGGGTGGCTGGAGCCTATCCCAGCTGTCATTGGGCGAGAGGCGGGGTACACCCTGGATTGGTCGCCAGTCAATCGCAGGGCTGACATATAGACAAACAATCATTCACGCACACACTCACACCTACGGGCAATTTAGAATAATCAATGCATGTTTCTGGTCTGTGGGAGGAAGCTGGAGTACCTGCATGCACCGGGAGAACATGTAAACTCCACACAGTAAGGCAAACCTTGCTCGAACGAGGAATCGAACCGGCTACCTTCTTGCTGTGAGGCTCACTGCGCCACCGTGCAGCCCCCTTGCCACTTCCTTTCTTTAAAAAACATTGTCCCTCAGGATGGAGGTATACCCCAAGTGATTCTTTGCAACAGTTTATGGTCTTTATTTGGGTGAAATAAACAATTTGTATTATTTCATGTCACAGAAAGGATTTATACCACAAAAAAACTTGAATTTCACGTTCCATCACAAAGCTGCAGCACATACTCCTGGAAAGTTTCAAACTAAACTATCTTGGATAAGTGCTAACACAGTCAGTGAACAGCATCACATTAGTGTTTCGTATGCTGGCGGGGGCGATCGGAAAGAAACGTCTGACATGCACAGGAGAATTACAGCCCTAAAACACGTGTCATTACTCATGTCCCTGATGTGACTGACATGAATGGAGGAAGGATGAAAGCAGCAGTGATTTCCATGCCTGACAGAAAATTTAATTAGCTTGTTCTGGGTGTTTGGCAGAAAGGCAGAGTGGGGAGCAGGGAAATCTAAAGTGCTGCGATGTCGGTGGCAATGATGATTATTATTCTTTTGACCTTTATTTCTACAGATTCATCAAATGTGTGTGCGTTTTTCCTCACAAAGGGCCCTCATATAAAAGCAGTGCAGTCAACCACAGTCACACCTGGGTTACAGTTAAACTCCCTGAGAGCTGCTGGAGCCAAGTGCCTTGCATAAAGGCACCTTGACCAAAGAGATCTAGAAGAGGAAGAGTATGCAAAGTGACATGAACTTAAATTTAATCTCTTTATGTTTCATCTGTTCTCATGAGTCAGAAGAATCATCATGTTGAGTCCATTAGCAGTTTAAATTTACAGTATTATTCAAAAATTAAATTGTTTAGTCACAAGAGAAGTTTTGCGAGAGCTTGCAATAGTTTTCACAAGAGTTACATCACGGGAACACATTTTGTCAGGGGAGGCGGTGTTAGCGTCATTCATCCAGACAAGTTAACATTCTTTAAACACTAAATTTAAGCTGTAAGCAGCACAAAAAAACCCAATCGTTCTTCAGTCAATTGACAGAAGCAACATTATGACATGGAATCAACACCTATCAAGTTCTGACTGTTTCAGAGCGAACAGTGTTTTAGTGTTAAAAGTGACCGTGCTAACTGGTGACTCTCAGCTGAACATGGCAGTAATGGTCCGATGAGAGTCACCAGGTAAAAGGGTAACTCTTTACACTGACACACCTGTGATGTATATCCTGAGAAAACATTTGGGAGATCTCACAAAAGTTTTTAGCTGTGACTGCACTAAGTGACAACAACATCACAGGGGAGTAGATGTATTACATAAGACTGATAAGCAGTTTAATACGATATTAGAAATTTATGTCAGAAATTTAAAGATACAGAGAGGCAGGGTAATGGGGGGAGATGGGAGGAGATGTGAGGCATTACTTTTTTTAGGTTTTCTGAACCTGTATACCCAAAACTGTGCTTTGAGAGTGATAAGAGTGAGCTTAATGAGTGTTGGGGTATTCTAAATACACTTAAAGATGCTAAAAGCTCCCTTGACTTGAAAAAAATACATTTGGTTATTAATATGAGTGGACCCATTCAAATGCAAGTAATTACCGCATTTTTTATCAATTCTATATGTAACATTATGTTTATAGTCACTTTAATGAGCAATATCAAGGACATAAGATGTCTAGAAAACCTGCTGGCAGTAAGAGCTCTTATCTCCGTTACCTTCTCCTGCCACAGCTGCTTGTTTTCCTTGTTTTGAGCCTCTACAAAGGGACAGAGACGACGCAGCAGCGCACTTGAAGATACAGAGAAGTCATTAACTTCAGGGCTCTTTGTTCTTCTCCCCCTCTGCCTGAAATTATATTCATGTATGCAGAGGAATGTCTCCTTTCTCTGTGCTGCTTGATCTTGGCGTGCCTCGTGGGCTCTCAGTGTGCAGCCTATACCTCCCACCCTGCTGTTCCCAATTCACTGTGACACATTAAAGCTACATCATATCTCATATAGGAGTCGAGCCTGACAAGAGGAGGGGGCCATGCTCTTGTATGTGAGGTGGGGTCTTTCTAAACAATAAAAGGTGTTATTTAATGTGGTAGTCAGCTGAATTGAGTCCGATAACATTGATTGGAATAAAACTATGACTGTTTGAAAGAAGGAAGAGAATAAAAACATGACTGGTAATGACTGTTAATCTTAGTAATTCCACATATTAGCTTAAATTCCAGCTGCTTTTTCATGTTTTCTGCCCATTTTTTAGTCACTTAATTATCTTCAGGCTCTAAAAGATTGGTACACATGACATTTAAACACAGCCTGAGTCAAAACCACCAACCACAGCGCCACACAGCTATTTTTACAGACCCACCAACATTTCAATTAATGCTGCCCCAATTAATCTGCTCCCGACACTGTGTTCTGTAGAAACAAACTCATAATCATTACCACTTTTACTTACAGACAATACAAAAACATTACTGAAGCCCTTTTCCGCGAATGCAGCTTCAACGCTCTGAGCACAAGTTAATTTAGTAGAAAATGAGCCGCTAACAGCACCGGTCCTCTCAGTGATGCTTCCTAAATAGATCGTAATTATGTGTTAATAACTGGTCGAGCCGCTGGAACAGCTGCAGACGGAGAGGAAAGCTGCGGAGTGAAAGAGTGGAAAATTGAGGACGGATATAAAAGTTTTAATTTGGCAGACGCCAGAATGAGACAGACAGACGTTTCTTAATCTCTTTCTTTTGCGCTCTCTGCAGTCTGAAAACTTGATTTGGAAGGTAATCATTTCAGGATATTGAGACTTAAGGTGTGCTGGGACACAAAGACACAACTAATACATCAGCAGTGTAATTGCTATTGACAATACCTGTCAGACTTGACCCAAGAGCATCATTTAATACCATAATATTAGAGACAGGCCTGGAGCAGCTTTTAATATATCCATACAAGTGTTACAATGCTGATAAAAATGAGAGCTAAAGGCACCAATACACATGTAAGACTATCTGGCTCCATCATAAAACAACGTTATTGGTTTCCCACAATAAATGGTCCACATCCTGAGCCACATCGGAGACCAATAACTGCTGTTATACAAAAAACCTCCATCCAACTGCTTTGTGTAATAAAGGGACGGTCTGAAGGGGACTCTTTGACTTCCAATTACATTAAGGAAGTCAGGGATTACACTGTACGGCCCAGTAAAATTTCATTGTCTCCTCAATTGGGAGTTACAAGATGGATATGGCGAGGCATGTCTCATTAACCGCACTCTGCCTCTTCAAGCCTGGACAGAAGGGCTAAATGTTTCAGAGGAGGTCTGAGGAAAATGGGGGTATTCACCTGTAGAGGAGATCAAGAGAGTTAAGGAGAAGGACACAAAACCTTGGCACAAGTAACCAAACATCTTGAACAATCCTGCACCTCACTTTAATAGAGGACAGGGCTTGTAACCATAGCACTGCAGATCCACTGATAGGCAGAGATGATACAATCACAACTGTGCTCCTTTTATGTACACTAACAATGTAAAAGGTTTCCCTGAGTAAAATATTATCTATTATTTAATAGAAAATGTGACCATAAATCAAACAGTTGTTGGATCTTTACGATGAGTCGTCTTATTATCATTTATTTTCTTACTGTGGAATGAAAAAAGTCTGAGTTCAGGGCTAGGAAAGAATAATATAAATTGCATTGCAAACATAGTGCTGTATTACACAGAGCACAAAAATGTTTAAATGAGACATTAGAAATATATTTCAATGGCACACAGCAAATGTGCTTGTTATCGATCAAATATAATAAAACTAGAAGTAATAATAATACCATTTGTGTGTTAGGAGACACTGACCCAACAAAAGACTTCATTCTTATTCTGACAATCGTATATGTATCGGTTGATCTAAGTGGCCCCAGTTGAATATTTAGCTGTTGCCATGAGTGAGGAAATGTTGTGATATGTGCTGTAAGGGTCTGTGTCCACTAATAGGGCATATTATTTTTCATACACAACCAGTCGTTTCAGTATTTTCAGTTGTAGTGGGCAGATCGTAAAACAAATAATTCTCTGTAGCAACATCACAAATGTCTATTAACACACCGTAAAGAAAACTCGAAGCTGCAAAGTAAAGAGAAGACTCCCAAAACAACAGCCAGACTCAGATGACGTCACCATAGAAGCCCATTAAACAGCATTTTTGTTTACCTGCCAAAATCATACTCATCCGAAGTTTCTCCCGTTTTTCTTGTTTTCTGCTCTGAAAACTATCTAACAACAGATATCCTTGACATTTTTCAGCTCATTTATAGTTAGTTTGCCAGGGATGAGGATTAGAGCCATATTTCAAGCATTAGCCTGTTCTTCATGACAGAGAAATATCAAACTAAAGAAGGTTGTAGTTAACCAATGAGAAATGAGTATCCAAAAAATTCCTGCAACAAAGATAAAAACACAGAGAAGAGCAATTTTTTTTTTGTCTTTCATTTTTTTCATTCAATCTTATAATTGTCAATCTTGGCATAGGACCAATACCTATAATGCCATCTTCTATAGGAGGGAAAAATCTGACTGGAATCAGATCCAACACACAAACAAACTGTAAATACGACACAGCCTTTTTGTTTGAGTCTAGTTTGTGCCGTGATGAACAGACCAATAAAATCTTGGTGGACTGAAGCTCTTCTCATCCATTGACATCTGTCAGCTATTAACAAGCAGACATATTAATGTGAACAGGTATGCCATCAACAGCAGACTGCTGACTCATCCTCTTCAAGCTGCCTCACCCCCCCCCCCCATCACACATCAGCATTCAGCAGCGTGAGAGCCCAGCGGTCACAATAAAGCATCCGCCTGGACATGTTCTGCCTCCAGAAGCCCATTAGCAGTGTAACACAGGCTGCCGGGGCATCTCAGGGCCAGCAGAGGGGCTACGGCTCCCTCTTCCTCATGAAAAGTATCATCTGAGATTTCACATCAAGTCCATCCTCTGTAAACTGCTTTCCCTCCCCTCTACTTTACCCCTCTGCCTGTCTTGTTACTTCATCGTCTCTCAGAGAAGTCCTAATAATCCTGCCAGAGCACTAACACAAAAAGAACACCCCCATCTCTAAATGAATGCGCTGAATAATACATCTGTCTCCCTCATTGATCCTTGCGGGGAGGAGACGCAGAGAGGGATAAGAGTGTGTGTGACAGTCCTGTGAATGGCTGACGAAGCTGTGTGTACAGAGTGAATAGGAGATGGAGGAAAGATGAAGGAAAGAGGGGAGCAGAGATTAATCACCTGACAAATGGATGGAGTGTCCATTTATGCCTCAGGGACGGGCTGCAGATAGGATGTGACATTTAGGGGCACTTAGGAGGACGAGGGAGCACTTGATGCTCACCCTCCAACCTACACATGTAGACACACAGGGGAGCATTCACAGATTCAACTCAGTGTTAGACTAACTCAAAAACTCTAGTTTGTGCTGTCCTGCTGTGTGGTTTCTCCTTCTCTGTCTGTGCACGTATCTCTGAAGCAGACTCAGTCATGGTCAGTCAAAGAGAGTTTAAAGGTGGGGTATGCGGGAATTTTTGATAGGTTTTGTTTATTTCTTTACACACAACATCCAAACTGTTTAGTTTCAGAAGATTTCTTTAAAAATCAAAGGGTGAGCTCTCTAAGATCACATCTATCATTTGTCTAGTTTCACACCGTACCACACACTTTATGTATATTCCTTCACCTATGAGCTGACCCTGATAATACTGTAAAACTCACATTATAATCTCCTACATTACCGGTTTGAATGTTTTCAAAATAAACCTTTATTTGGGTGTTAAAGGCATTTTTTCATGTCAGGTGTCAAAAGTACTTCTTATTGGGCCTTTACATTCTTTTCAAAAGCTAAAAAGCTTCTTCAGATAAAGAGAAAAACGTTTGCATTTTAATAAATACAACCTTGGCTGGTTGCGGCTACTTGGTGAAGGGCCGGGTGGCTTTATGAGGCTTTAAAGTCCTTCAAGTAAAGAGAGCAAGCAACAGTCAAGTAAGATAATGAAGAAGTAGAAATACTTAACACCTACTTTCCCAGACACTGTTTTAATTGTGTGGCTGCCAACATTCAAACACATGTAGCAAGACTCTGAACATATGTGAAATAATCTGGTCACTTGAGGTACTTAAAGGCAGTTGTTTGTGTTAAAGGCTTGTCCAATTTTTAGATTTTAAGACAAATTTCATTCATAGTAGATAACAGTTATATTACAAAAAGTCACTGTGAAGCAAGTAGATGCCATGTGACAGGAGGAAAAGCTATAATTGATGGACAAAACGAGTGACTCAACTGAAAAGAGGAGGCGTGATCGTGATGTCTTTTAATGGCAGGGTGAACATGTTGTATTCAAATTGAACCAAGCAGTGTTTAAAAATTACACCCATTTTTGAACATTTTAATATTCTCCCAAAAATGAGGTCTGACACAGTTCAAAAACATGCTAAATGTATCCCTCTTAAAAAGCGTGTTAATTTTTTTTTTCCCAGCACTTGCTGCAATCATGTACTTTTAACTTTGGGCTTCAATAAAGAGCTTGAATGAGTGCCTCTAATTTCACTTTATCACACAAGTGTCTGGTCTTCTATTTTAGCAGAGAGTGTGACTCATTTTCTGACCACCCAGCTGATCACTGCTCTGGTTTTAGGAAGAAGACATGCGTTGCTTTATCTTTCCATAAAGGCAAGTTTTTAAAGTTGTCATCCTGCTGTTAAATATGTTGTTCAAACACATAGGTCAGAAAAACACACATGAACAAACAGAACCTCATGGAGGAGGCTGCACACAGACAGACACTCTTAGCAGTACAGGATTTGGTGTTTTAAAAAAGAAAAGAATTGACAGTTCTTCAGACTTCCAGACATTGTTCCCCTTATAGGATTCAAACCATCACCCTCAGGTGGCTGGGCCAAGTCCACACAGATTGCTGCTTGAGTCAAATGCACATTTGTTGTGGGTTTTTGGCACAGAAAAAATCACAGTGAACCCCAAAAACACTCCTCCTATTTCATGTGGTGCCCTGAAACACTCCCTCTTCATCTGATCTTTCCACCTGTGCCAGCACCGCTCAGGTCTCCTCTTCTCTCTCCTCCCTCGTTCAGACATCTTCACTGTCCTGTCTTCATCAGCCCCTCTCCATAAACACTGAGCTGTTTCCTTTGTTTACCTGCCAGTCCAATTGGTGTTGCTATATGCCTTCAAGCTTTGTTCTTGTTTTCCTTGTTGTATCTTTAAGCTTCATTTCATCTTCAACCTGAGTACCTGTTTACCTGCCAGCCACACACCTGCTACCTGTTTGTGAACTTGCCTGTTGCTGCCTGTAAGCAATCTTTCCAGCATTGAATCATTGATCTGCACAAGTTTGCCAGCTCCTGTCTACGTTTGGGTCCTTCCTCACTGCCTGACTCCTAACCTTGAAAACATGGGGTGGGACTATGATGATTCATTGTGGGAGGGTGTGCTAGAGGCAGTCACAGTCATGGCCAGTCACATTTGTTACTTTCACAACAAAGAACACTGATAAATTAGGGATCTTCTGCAAAGTTTCCCTTTTGGAAAGTTGAGGCACTGAAGTACCAGCAGAGCTTCAAATGAGAATATCCAAAAAGAAGTTCAGGGTTTAACTCACACCATATTTTCTGTGTACCATAGAGTCTGATTTTAACCCCACTCATACAACTTAATTCTGGTCTATACACCATACTAAGTTTCAAAGCTTTTAACTGAAGAAAAAAAGGACAAAATTCAACAGTGACACCTTATTTGAAAGATTAAAATCTCTTGTTTCAGAAAATATTATGCTTTAATATGTGGCTAAGGTCCAGATCAGGCTAGATGTAGCTGAAACACTTTTTCCCCTGTTTTTATAACCCTTTTTCAACATCCTTAACTTCAAGATGCTTTACACCAGACATGAGACATCCACCAAATCACTTCTACACCTTGTCATTTACACCTGGGTGAATTTAGATTTTTCTAGGTAAAGCTAGAGAGTTTTTCGTCTCAGGTGACCAAACACCTGGCAGAGTTGCAGTTACTGTCCTCACAAAACCAGCTTCATCAGTGTTCTGTGTTTTCTTTGTGATCAGCTTTGCTCTCTTTGTGGACAAGGTTCAAGGTGATGGAACAACACTTTTGATATGTTTGAACTCTGGACTCTTCTGGTAGAAAGGATAGTGAATACTCAGGGTATGGGCTACGGACATGACGTAATGACCACCAAACAGGTAGGACGTCCCAGTTGTTGTGATAACTATCTGAGCGATTCTTTTACTAGTTTCGTTTTGTTAGTTCAGGATTCTGATATTTGACAAAGGAGTTACTGTGTATACTTTGATGACGTCATACAAATGGCAAAAGAATCACCTACAGCTCAGTGGGGCACAAAAGGTTGATAGTTGCTTAAACCCCTAATAACCATTTGCTATATGATGCCACACTTACCCAAACCTGTTTCCTTTTAACAACAGATTTAGATATAAATTCGATATGCACTCAGGTACACAGTCACCGAGGTACCCTTGGAGATTTTTCAAACAGTCTGAGACCTGCAAATTTCACATCTGTTCACTGAGAGACTGCAGATGGAGCAGATACTCGCTGTCTTCAGATGAATATATTGGGTCAACAGAGAAAGAGCTTCAGTATTGACGATTAATTGCTTTGTTAACAGATCTGCTAAAAATGACTCATTAAATTGTCTTTTTGTCAGAGAGGCTCAATGAAATGTCAGCTGGTTAAAAAAGGATGAATAACTGAATGTAAAACAAAAATCAAGAAAATATAACAAAAGCGGTTTGTGTGTTTTTGAAGGGGTGTCTAAGTATGTGTGTGCCCTCACTGCCAAAATGATCAATATAATATGCAGCAAAAGTGAGCAAAGCTGTCCAGCAGCTCGAGTTATTCTTTGACAGATGGTACTTAGACACAATTTTCTATGATTTTGTGCTTGAGGGCAGCCTCTGTAATTTGTCCTTCAGGAGAGAACGAGAAAAACTCTCATAGAGAAATGTTTCTACAAATAGAAAAAGGACATTTTGGTGCCGTACTGTGTATCCTAGCAGCCGTTTGCAAGTTTTCACACATACTTTCACTCCTTTCACAACTTTACATGGGCCAGCTAGCAGTAACACATTTTTCTGGATGATGTGTGGCCTCTGTGCTTTGGAAAATCTCGCTGCTGATTTCAGCTCCAGTTCCTATGTCATTCCAGCATTTTCTCCCTGTGCTGTGGTGTTTAACACTCTGATATATTCAGAGGTTTTGATCAGTTTTACATGGCATCATAAAGAGGATGTATTTGTGGAGATGGTTCCTGGTTCTGCTACGACCTGACTTTTTCTCATGGATGATCTTTGTGACTGAGAGGTTACTTTTTCATGTAGTCACTGGAAATCTGAAAAACAGCTATTTTGATCATTTGTAACTCCATCAACATAACATAGCTCTGCCCCCGTCACAGGCCTACAGAGGAGTAGCCAATCAGGCTGGCCCTAAAAAAAACCTCCAATACCTCCTCTTTAGTATTGCTAACATTTTCTGTACATGTGATTTTCCTGAACTGAACTTGTTCGGAGATAAACTTGCTTTGCCGTGCTGAACCAGAGAAAGAAAGAAAAGTAGTGGGTGGAAGCAGCTGACTTTATGATCCTTCTTTTTTATTTAATTTCCATCAGTCTTCACGGTAAACACTTTAATTAGTACTTATTCTAACTTGATAAAGAACTGTTTAACCTCAAAGCTTGAATGTAACCTTTGATTTAAGTGTAAAGTTAAATGAATCACAGATAATGTCAGACAGAATGATTCAGGGACACCTCAAAGAAACAGATTACAAATTGGAAAAGGCAAACTTAAGGCTTAATTAAAGTAAAGTAAATGAAAGTGAACAAAATAATTTGTGAATCCTTTTCAACCTATATTCAATTTGATACTCTACATAGAGTTGCACAGTTTATCAAACTGATAAACTTGATTGGTTTTTTGTAAATATTCACTCATTTTGAATTTAATGCCTGCAACATGTTCCTAAAACTCTGGGACAGGGGCAACAGGAGACTGTGAAAGTTGATGAACGCTGAAAAAAAAACACCTGTTTGGATGATTCACCCACAGGTGAGCAGGTTCATTGGAAACAGGTGAGTGTCATTACTGGGTATAAAAGAAGCAACCTCGAAAGGCTCAGTCATTCACAAGCAAAGATGGGGCAAGGTTCACCGCTTTGTTAACAACTGCGTGAGCAAATAGACCAACAGTTTAAGAACAATGTTTCTCAGCTTACAATTGCAAAAAACTTGTCTGACATGGTCTGACGAGTCCACATTTCAAACTGTTTTAGAAAATCATGGATGACATGTCCTTAGAGTAAAAGAACAATCCAGATTATCAGTGCAATGTTCAAAAGCCAGCATCTGTGATGGGGAGGGCATCATGGGTAACTTGCATGTTTGTGAAGGCAGCATTTATACTGAAAGGTACACAGGTTTTGGATCAACAACAGGTGAAAATTTGAAGAAAAACAATAAAGTTATCAGTTTGAACAACAAACACCTTGTTGATACAGGTTAAACAGGCTTTAAAAATTGTTATTATTCTTTGACTTAAAACGTATTCAGTTGACTAACTTATTGATCTTTTCTGGTATTGTTTGTAAGGATTCTGTGTTGTTGCTTTGCTGCCAGTGGATTTTATATTTTAGTTTGGTCATAAACACTGTCACATTTTATGACATGGCACTCATTGCTGTTTAGCAGCTTGATACCAACACAACATGTGCACTGAGTGTGATTTCTGTGTTTGAGTAGTGAAACCAGGAGAAGACTTCAGGAGTTGGAGCAGTTTAGTTAACTCGTCTCGACAGTCATTCCAGCAGTGCTGCAAAGTCTGATGGGAAATCCCTAATCACGACTTTATAAAACTATGTGATTTAATGGATAAGGTCAAGTACAAACTTCTGTGTCGTTATGTAGAGGAATTAAGAAGAGTTATTATCAAAGCAATGACATTTAAATGAAAAATTTAAAAATGTAACGCTTAAATAATTTAGAGCCTGTTCTCGGAGGGTACGCCTTTTTTTGCATTTCAGCACATTTTCTTAATGTCTTTAAGTCTGGAAAAGCCAACTTTCTGCACATTATAAATGTATAATAATTTAATACAAGCTGACCTACTGAGGTACCTCAAATTTCTCTCAACCTGGTGCTTGTTCAACCCCGAAGAAACTTATCTATACTTGAAAATCTGACATGTTTCTTATGGGGTCTTGGTATAAAACATTCATTCTGTGGAAAGTGACTTTAATAGTAACTGGAAGTCAATGTCAGATTCCTCCACTCTGTGTCCAGTGAGAGCAAAGTCTCACAGTAACTGGTAGAAAAGCCTCATTGTCCTTCTGTTTCCTCTCAGGGAACCACACAGGACGCTCCCTGCTGCACAGCCACGCTTTAATGTGGAGTTCAATCCACGGTGTCATGTTCAATAAAAACACTGAGGGGATCTTTCTTACAGTCAGTGTCACTCTCTCTGTCTCTTACACACACACATGCACACACACACACACACAGTGATGGCTGAGTGAAGTATGACGAATGCTCTATATGCAGGAAACACCATGAAACAAATAAGGGACAAGGAAACACAAACACACCTCTGTATACAGACTCAGACATGTACAGTATGTGGTGTGGAGGTTTGTTTGATTTGGATCACTGCTCAGTGAAGGAGGTTATTTCAACAGGCACTGAAGAAACAACACCTCAGCCCATCATTACCGTTTTCATTCTGACCTCTACTTCCTGATCTCTGGTTACAATCTCAACACACAGGTCGCCTGTATGTGTTCATGTATCCAAAAATGAAACTTCAATGGTGTAAAAGCACATTGATGTACAATCTTTGAAGCAGATTATTGCCTAGGGATGGAAAGAAGGGACTGACATTTTTCCCATAATCCATACGTGTATGGCGTCAATACCACTATTTTACCAACCACTTCAGAGCCTCTTTTAAATTGAATCATATTAAACGTGTAATATTTACGATTCCTGGTGGCAATGCCTCTAACAGAAGACTCCCAATAACCACTGAGAGGAGCAGACTTGTAAGTGTCAACAGCATGGCAATAAACCTAAACAAAACTCTAACTAAAAGACAAGTGGGAGTTTGAAGACAAGCTTGAGGCATTACTAGCCCGTACTGTTTTTTCCTGTTTTTGTTGCTGCATCACAAAATACCTGCAGAGATGGCCACCTGATGACACTCCCCCCATGATCCTCTAAGGTCACTTTTGATCACGCAAGCTTCTGTGAGATCACAAGAGTATCAACAAAATTGTTGCCCCAAATGTTAAGTGTGGGATCCAGTGGTCTCTAGGATTCAAGGATGAGTGAACTAAGGATTATCAGGATAAAAATTGTTCAGCAATGTCTGATCTTGTGTATGTTTCAATAATCTGCTCATTGTGATGTCTTTGCCCCACAAACATTCAAATTCAGCACAATTTATTAGAATATGGGACCCTGTGATGCATAGTGGCCTAAAAAGACATTTTACCTGTCTGCGTACAATCAATACCACTTAAAGATACGTCGAGACACTCTCTGTTTGCAATGCTTTTGGTAACTCCTGTGGGCAAAGTGTGACTTTGCGTGAGATCTGATATGAACTAAAGCGACTAACTAAGTACAAGTAACAACCAACAAAATATTTAAGTATACAGATCGGGTGGTCCCATGTTCTCACTTTAATGTGCCTGCTCAGACACAAGCTGCAGCACTTTGGACAAACAGTCAGCATCTGAAGAAAACCCAGTCAACATAAGCATCAATGCAGAGGTAAAGTGTCAAATCAAACATATTTAATCTGAGAGTCTCTAAGGGTAAAAGGCATTACTCTGGAGTAGAAGAAGTAGTCACTTTTTTAGATAAATGGGGACAGAAAAAAGACTTCAGGAGTCAGTGTAAGTTCAAATGCACTTTTCACCAGGTGAATGAAGCCACACTGCTGGCCTGGTTTCAGTTTGTCTCTCCCAGGCTTCAGCAGACCACCTGCTGTGACACCTGGAGTCCAAAGAGACTTCACTTCTGGACTCTGATGTGATGAATAATCACAAATTACTGTTGACCAATGAGCTATGTCTGCACCCTGACCTGCCATCATGAACTTTTCACCCACTGTGGGCTCAAGGAGAGTTCCTGCTGCTGATCTCTCCTATATGACTTGCCACATTACAGAAACATGCTGTATGTGCATGATGTTTTTTTTGTCCTATTCACATATTCTGCAGGTTTCACTCTCAATGTTCAACTTGATCAAGTTTCCACAATTTCCCCAAAGGACTCATTAAAGTTTGTTGTATCTTTTCAGCTCTTTAATGTGTCGATAGTTTTAATATTAAGGGTTCAAATGTTCAAAACTGCTGCCTAAATGCTTCCCGCTATGTCCCTANGGATCGCTGCCACAAACACTAACCGAAGCATCAATTACCCTCCTGCTTAAACCAGGCAAAGTTAACACTGAATGTGGTTCGTACCGACCCATTTCTCTCTTAAACACTGATCTTAAGATTTTGGCCAAGACTCTAGCCTTGCGTCTGGAAACCACAATGCAAGATGTGATATCTGAGGATCAAACTGGTTTTATTTCAGGACGCCACTCATTTACAAATATCCGTCGACTCTTAAATATTATTCACTCTCCAACGTCCAGTGCGGTACCCGAGGTAGTTATAGCGCTGGACGAAGAAGTTCAGGGTTTAACTCACACCATATTTTCTGTGTACCATAGAGTCTGATACTAACCCCACTCATACAACTTAATTCTGGTCTATACACCATACTAAGTTTCAAAGCTTTTAACTGAAGAAAAAAAGGACAAAATTCAACAGTGACACCTTATTTGAAAGATTAAAATCTCTTGTTTCAGAAAATATTATGCTTTAATATGTGGCTAAGGTCCAGATCAGGCTAGATGTAGCTGAAACACTTTTTTCCCCTGTTTTTATAACCCTTTTTCAACATCCTTAACTTCAAGATGCTTTACACCAGACATGAGACATCCACCAAATCACTTCTACACCTTGTCATATACACCTGGGTGAATTTAGATTTTTCTAGGTAAAGCTAGAGAGTTTTTAGTCTCAGGTGACCAAACACCTGGCAGAGTTGCAGTTACTGTCCGCACAAAACCAGCTTCATCAGTGTTCTGTGTTTTCTTTGTGATCAGCTTTGCTCTCTTTGTGGACAAGGTTCAAGGTGATGGAACAAAACTTTTGATATGTATGAACTCTGGACTCTTCTGGTAGAAAGGATATTGAATACTCAGGGTATGGGCTACGGACATGATGTGATGACCCCCAAACAGGTAGGACGTCCCAGTTGTTGTGATAATTATCTGAGCGATTCTTTTACTAGTTTCGTTTTGTTAGTTCAGGATTCTGATATTTGACAAAGGAGTGACTGTGTATACTTTGATGACGTCATACAAATGGCAAAAGAATCACCTACAGCTCAGTGGGGCACAAAAGGTTGATAGTTGCTTAAACCCCTAATAACCAATTGCTACATGATGCCACACTTACCAAAACCTGTTTCCTTTTAACAATAGATTCAAATATAAATTCGATATGCACTCAGGTACACAGTCACCGAGGTACCCTTGGAGATTTTTCCAACAGTCTGAGACCTGCAAATTTCACATCTGTTCACTGAAAGACTGCAGATGGAGCAGATACTCGCTGTCTTCAGATGAATATATTGGGTCAACAAAGAAAGAGCTTCAGTATTGACGATTAATTGCTTTGTTAACAGATCTGCTAAAAATGACTCATTAAATTGTCTTTTTGTCAGAGAGGCTCAATGAAATGTCAGCTGGTTAAAAAAGGATGAATAACTGAATGTAAAACAAAAATCAAGAAAATATAACAAAAGCGGTTTGTGTGTTTTTGAAGGGGTGTCTAAGTATGTGTGTGCCCTCACTGCCAAAATGATCAATATAATATGCAGCAAAAGTGAGCAAAGCTGTCCAGCAGCTCGAGTTATTCTTTGACAGATGGTACTTAGACACAATTTTCTATGATTTTGTGCTTGAGGGCAGCCTCTGTAATTTGTCCTTCAGGAGAGAACGAGAAAAACTCTCATAGAGAAATGTTTCTACAAATAGAAAAAGGACATTTTGGTGTCCGTACTGTGTATCCTAGCAGCCGTTTGCAAGTTTTCACACATACTTTCACTCCTTTCACAACTTTACATGGGCCAGCTAGCAGTAACACATTTTTCTGGATGATGTGTGGCCTCTGTGCTTTGGAAAATCTCGCTGCTGATTTCAGCTCCAGTTCCTCTGTCATTCCAGCATTTTCTCCCTGTGCTGTGGTGTTTAACACTCTGATATATTCAGAGGTTTTGATCAGTTTTACATGGCATCTTAAAAAGGATGTATTTGTGGAGATGGTTCCTGGTTCTGCTACGACCTGACTTTTTCTCATGGATGATCTTTGTGACTGAGAGGTTACTTTTTCATGTAGTCATTGGAAATCTGAATAACAGCTATTTTGATCATTTGTAACTCCATCAACAAAACATAGCTCTGCCCCCGTCATAGGCCTACAGAGGAGTAGCCAATCAGGCTGGCCCTAAAAAAAACCCCAATACCTCCTCTTTAGTATTGCTAACATTTTCTGTACATGTGATTTTCCTGAACTGAACTTGTTCGGAGATATATACATAAACTTGCTTTGCCGTGCTGAACCAGAGAAAGAAAGAAAAGTAGTGGGTGGAAGCAGCTGACTTTATGATCCTTCTTTTTTATTTAATTTCCATCAGTCTTCACAGTAAACACTTTAATTAGTACTTATTCTAACTTGATAAAGAACTGTTTAACCTCAAAGCTTGAATGTAACCTTTGATTTAAGTGTAAAGTTAAATGAATCACAGATAATGTCAGACAGAATGATTCAGGGACACCTCAAAGAAACAGATTACAAATTGGAAAAGGCAAACTTAAGGCTTAATTAAAGTAAAGTAAATGAAATCGAACAAAATAATTTGTGAATCCTTTTCAACCTATATTCAATTTAATACTCTACATAGAGTTGCACAGTTTATCAAACTGATAAACTTGATTGGTTTTTTGTATATATTCACTCATTTTGAATTTAATGCATGCAACATGTTCCTAAAACTGTGGGACAGGGGCAACAGGAGACTGAAAGTTGATGAATGCTGAAAAAAAAACACCTGTTTGGATGATTCACCCACAGGTGAGCAGGTTCATTGGAAACAGGTGAGTGTCATTACTGGGTATAAAAGAAGCAACCTCGAAAGGCTCAGTCAAAGATGGGGCAAGGTGCACCGCTTTGTTAACAACTGCGTGAGCAAATAGTCCAACAGTTTAAGAACAATGTTTCTAAGCTTACAATTGCAAAAAACTTGCCTGACATGGTCTGACGAGTCCACATTTCAAACTGTTTTAGAAAATCATGGATGACATGTCCTTAGAATAAAAGAACAATCCATATTATCAGTGCAATGTTCAAAAGCCAGCATGTGTGATGGGGAGGGCATCATGGGTAACTTGCATGTTTGTGAAGGCAGCATTAATACTGAAAGGTACACAGGTTTTGGATCAACAACAGGTGAAAATTTGCAGAAAAACAATAAAGTTATCAGTTTGAACAACAAACACTTTGTTGATACAGGTTAAACAGGCTTTAAAAATTGTTATTATTCTTTGACTTAAAACATATTCAGTTGACTAACTTATTGATCTTTTCTGGTATTGTTTGTAAGGATTCTGTGTTGTTGCTTTGCTGCCAGTGGATTTTATATTTTAGTTTGGTCATAAACACTGTCACATTTTATGACATGGCACTCATTGCTGTTTAGCAGCTTGATACCAACACAACATGTGCACTGAGTGTGATTTCTGTGTTTGAGTAGTGAAACCAGGAGAAGACTTCAGGAGTTGGAGCAGTTTAGTTAACTCGTCTCGACAGTCATTCCAGCAGTGCTGCAAAGTCTGATGGGAAATCCCTAATCACGACTTTATAAAACTATGTGATTTAATGGATAAGGTCAAGTACAAACTTCTGTGTCGTTATGTAGAGGAATTAAGAAGTGTTATTATCAAAGCAATGACATTTAAATGAAAAATTTAAAAATGTAACGCTTAAATAATTTAGAGCCTGTTCTCGGAGGGTACGCCTTTTTTTGCATTTCAGCACATTTTCTTAATGTCTTTAAGTCTGGAAAAGCCAACTTTCTGCACATTATAAATGTATAATAATTTAATACAAGCTGACCTACTGAGGTACCTCAAATTTCTCTCAACCTGGTGCTTGTTCAACCCCGAAGAAACTTATCTATACTTGAAAATCTGACATGTTTCTTATGGGGTCTTGGTATAAAACATTCATTCTGTGGAAAGTGACTTTAATAGTAACTGGAAGTCAATGTCAGATCCCCCACTCTGTGTACAGTGAGAGCAAAGTCTCACAGTAACTGGTAGAAAAGCCTCATTGTCCTTCTGTTTCCTCTCAGGGAACCACACAGGACGCTCCCTGCTGCACAGCCACGCTTTAATGTGGAGTTCAATCCACGGTGTCATGTTCAATAAAAACACTGAGGGGATCTTTCTTACAGTCAGTGTCACTCTCTCTGTCTCTTACACACACACATGCACACACACACACACAGTGATGGCTGAGTGAAGTATGACGAATGCTCTATATGCAGGAAACACCATGAAACAAATAAGGGACAAGGAAACACAAACACACCTCTGTATACAGACTCAGACATGTACAGTATGTGGTGTGGAGGTTTGTTTGATTTGGATCACTGCTCAGTGAAGGAGGTTATTTCAACAGGCACTGAAGAAACAACACCTCAGCCCATCATTACCGTTTTCATTCTGACCTCTACTTCCTGATCTCTGGTTACAATCTCAACACACAGGTCGCCTGTATGTGTTCATGTATCCAAAAATGAAACTTCAATGGTGTAAAAGCACATTGATGTACAATCTTTGAAGCAGATTATTGCCTAGGGATGGAAAGAAGGGAATGACATTTTTCCCATAATCCATACGTGTATGGCGTCAATACCACTATTTTACCAACCACTTCAGAGCCTCTTTTAAATTGAATCATATTAAACGTGTAATATTTACGATTCCTGGTGGCAATGCCTCTAACAGAAGACTCCCAATAACCACTGAGAGGAGCAGACTTGTAAGTGTCAACAGCATGGCAATAAACCTAAACAAAACTCTAACTAAAAGACAAGTGGGAGTTTGAAGACAAGCTTGAGGCATTACTAGCCCGTACTGTTTTTTCCTGTTTTTGTTGCTGCATCACAAAATACCTGCAGAGATGGCCACCTGATGACACTCCCCCCATGATCCTCTGAGATCACTTTTGATCACGCAAGCTTCTGTGAGATCACAGGAGTATCAACAAAATTGTTGCCCCAAATGTTAAGTGTGGGATCTCGTGGTCTCTAGGATTCAAGGATGAGTGAACTAAGGATTATCAGGATAAAAATTGTTCAGCAATGTCTGGTCTTGTGTATGTTTCAATAATCTGCTCATTGTGATGTCTTTGCCCCACAAACATTCAAATTCAGCACAATTTATTAGAATATGGGACCCTGTGATGCATAGTGGCCTAAAAAGACATTTTACCTGTCTGCGTACAATCAATACCACTTAAAGATACGTCGAGACACTCTCTGTTTGCAATGCTTTTGGTAACTCCTGTGGGCAAAGTGTGACTTTGCGTGAGATCTGATATGAACTAAAGCGACTAACTAAGTACAAGTAACAACCAACAAAATATTTAAGTTAATTAACACAGATCGGGTGGTCCCATGTTCTCACTTTAATGTGCCTGCTCAGACACAAGCTGCAGCACTTTGGACAAACAGTCAGCATCTGAAGAAAACCCAGTCAACGTAAGCATCAATGCAGAGGTAAAGTGTCAAATCAAACATATTTAATCTGAGAGTCTCTAAGGGTAAAAGGCATTACTCTGGAGTAGAAGAAGTAGTCACTTTTTTAGATAAATGGGGACAGAAAAAAGACTTCAGGAGTCAGTGTAAGTTCAAATGCACTTTTCACCAGGTGAATGAAGCCACACTGCTGGCCTGGTTTCAGTTTGTCTCTCCCAGGCTGCTGCAGACCACCTGCTGTGACACCTGGAGTCCAAAGAGACTTCACTTCTGGACTCTGATGTGATGAATAATCACAAATTACTGTTGACCAATGAGCTATGTCTGCACCCTGACCTGCTATCATGAACTTTTCACCCACTGTGGGCTCAAGGAGAGTTCCTGCTGCTGATCTCTCCTATATGACTTGCCACATTACAGAAACATGCTGTATGTGCATGATGTTTTTTTTGTCCTATTCACATATTCTGCAGGTTTCACTCTCAATGTTCAACTTGATCAAGTTTCCACAATTTCCCCAAAGGACTCATTAAAGTTTGTTGTATCTTTTCAGCTCTTTAATGTGTCGATAGTTTTAATATTAAGGGTTCAAATGTTCAAAACTGCTGCCTAAATGCTTCCCGCTATGTCCCTAGAGAGCTTACTGTAGATTTTTACACAGTCAAAGCCATTATGTTCTATCTCATTCTCCATTTCTGAAAAAAGAGCAGTTTAGAGAAAGGGGTTTCAGACTATGAATTTGAGTTGTATGAATATAAACTGCCTCAGGTCTCTGCCAACCTGCCAAAAAGACTTCAGTGAGGCTCAGGTCCCAGAACTGCTGCAGAGAGGTAGAGGTTTCAGATCAGCAGCAGGATGCAGGGAGAGGAAATAGATGCAGGCTGGTGTCATCCCAGAGGAGAATCATCTTTATGAAACCCTCAGGTGGAGCCGCTCAGACAATGACTCACACGAAAGAGACTGTTATGGAGAGCTATAGGACGCAGGGAGAAAGCTTCTATTTTCAGAACACTGTTCTGAGAAAAATACCTCCCTTTGAAAAGTAGCTGAAGCACCGCAGCGCTGCGGTCCCACAGAAACACACTGAGAAGAAACAGAAACTTTGAGAGACACATGAACTCCCTGCCTGATTCAATGATAATGAGGGATTATATAATGGGCTCATTTTATGGGTTAATCGAAAACTGTGTGACAAACAAACAAGGGTCCTTCCAGCAGCACAAAGTACCAGCTGCCTTCACTCAAACACACACATACAAACTAAAGCATTATATGGATGGTTTCTGGTGTTTTTCCCACAGTGAAGTCATTACAACAACAGATTTGTGCTGTGTTCAGGGCTTTGCATGACAACAATGAAACTGAAACTGTATCAACATTACTTTTCATATTATCAGAGCTAAATGTGACATTGGGGTCCACCTAGTTTATGTGAAGGTCTGAGCCTAAGTGGGGGGTGTAGCAGGAGACTGATTCTGCCATAACAGTGACTGTTTGGGGGTCAGCTGGACACGTAAAGAAATATACAAGGAACACAAATGCAAGAGTTCAAGACGCTGCCTGAAGTTTAGCACCAGGTCACAAGAACTGTACACAATGAATTCAATCCCCAAAACTCTAGCACTCAAAATAAGAGCATAATCCGGCAAGAATTTACAAAAAAATGTTCACAATGCCCGGTGTGTCACACAGCAAATGCTTTCACGGTTGTGTACAAGAAAGACAGCCGGAGCAGTCACGTCAGTGTGGCTCATTCATGCTCCAGCCTGCTGTCGCTTCTTCTTCCCTGCACTCTCATGTTTTAGGCAGGTGTGCAGAGATAAGGAGGAAAACTACTGTCTGACAACAAAACACTGTACGCAACTGTAGCGCACAAACAACCCTCATGACTCTTTCCTATAAAGAGACTGTGCCTGTTACAGAGTTTGTTGTGTACACACCCGGCACTCAGTACAGCCTTTGAATCTGAGAATCGGGGAAGACTTTCTGTCTGAAACTTTTCAGCTCCCAGGTTACTAGTCAGACTGATAGTCTGAGTAGTTAGTATTCATCAGGGAATCAGTGAGGGGATGCTAACTGTAGTTAAACTAGGCCATCATGGTATTACTTGACTGACAGGCAGAAACACTGTTGCTTCTTCTTAAACGTAAGCAAGGAAGATACAGGCCACAGTGAAACTCATTTTAAAGGGTCATCACTTTGCCATTCCCTTCATTAAAAAGGGAATATTACGTGTCCCCTTGCTTTAAAATAACAATACTGGATGATCTTACTATGAGAGTGCAGATTTCAAACTGCTACCCATTCATATGTTATAAAAAAATCCCTGAATCTGTCTGTAAACTGATCAGAACGGGTCATTCTATAACTAACTTATAAAGATCTTTAAAAGGATCTTTATATGGTCTTCATGAGGAGTGGGCCTCAAATACCAAGGACAACCCATATTACTGCCCCTAACAGGCCCACAATCAGTCAACTAATGAGAGGGAAGGGGGTTTGGGGTCCTTAAAAAGAAAGCAGCCAAAACAACATATAAAAAATGGTTTTCTGGGACACCAATGTGAGAAAATGTTTTTAAAAACAGTAAATCATATAATTCTACTACAGGGTTACCAGAGGGACAGTATAAAGCCTAATGACAAGAACAATAAGTTTCTAAAATTTCTGGGCTTTGCTCACATTTTTCTACAGACCACTGAAAGCAAAACCAAAACAAAGCGCTGTGCTCCCTGGGCGTCCAACATTATTCTGCACCTACTGGTCAAGATGTTGAACATGCACGTGTCATGACGTGAAAGCCCAAGGCCTTCTCTCAGATGAAAACAGAAAAAAATACACAGGCTGCCTGCTTTAATTTTTTCCTCAATTTATGAGCCATTATCTGTACTTTCACATTGGCCAAATAAAACGAGAAAGAATGACCTCAATTTTCTTCGTTAACAAAAAAATGCAACTTCTGTTTTTCTTTTTTCAAGCATGTAGAGAGGCATTATTTATGTTTATGTAACAAAAAACTTTCACTTCACATCAGCTAATTTCGACATCACACTGACTCTGGACTCGAGGGCCAGAACAGGTTAATGCCTGATCATCTTTAGTCTGGTTTAGACTTACTGAGTTGCTGAAAGGAAACTTCTTCCTACAGATTACTCCAACAGCAGATGAATGAAAGGTTTTACATAGTTCAAAAAAGCTTCACATACTCTGAAACCCCCCAGTCCTCATCATTATCTCTCCTCCTGCCCCCAAACTGCAGCTCTCAGATCAGAGTTATCATATTCACTGAGGAGGGGTAGTGAGAGGGGGAAAGCGTCTTAAAATCAATCAGCACCACACAAGCCTTGTCTCCTCCTTCTCTTCTCTTTATCTCTCTGCTCTCAATTAAAAAGTTGATGTTCTGGGGGAGACTGAGAGGGTGTGGGGTGTGCAGGTTGAGGTTCAGGCAGTGAGATAAAAAACTGCATCTCGCCAGAAAGTTCTGAAAAGCGCCTCTTTTCCCTCCACTCGTTCATAATAGATCACAAAAGGCGATCAGATCAGATAGGAGGATCAAGCAGCTGGTTTGAAATGTATGGGATCCCTCACAGCCTGGTTTAATGATGACATCCAGTCCACCAGAGCTTTTATTCAGCCCGTAATAGGCCGCTGTGGTGGTGGGGACTGATGGGTAGTCAAAAGAGGTCGACCTCAGGGGAAGTTATCCTTTCTTCTCCCTCCCTATAGATGCTATAATTGAATCATAGTGTATCTGATACTCCTCAGTCTGACCTCCCCTTCCTCTAAATCACAAATAACATCAGGGCTGGAATTTGTCTTATTCTGTCTCTTGGCTTTGAAAGCAAGACGCTAATTAGAAATGGATGAAAAGAAAGCTGTGAGATTTGGACAGAAGTGCAGGATAAATTGAGGACAAAAGACTACAAAGCTGTGTCTGTTAGTAAGCATGTTTGATCGTTAGCTTTAATGTATGTTTGGCATCCCAACAAACAGCAGAGAGAGAAAGTGGAGCACAAAGAGCCCAATCCAGAAATGATGGTCCATTCTTTTTTCATCAAACATGACTGCACGGCAGGAGGGAGAGAGAGAGAGAGGGATGAGAGGGTGAGGGAGTGTGAGAGAAATGTAAAGGAGATGTGCCGGGGAGAAGGAAGGAGGGAGGGAGGGGCACTGTGCCTGTTCAAAGTGAAGAAAGAAATACTGTACTCTCTCTCTCTCTCTCTCTCTCTCTCTCTCTCTCTGGTAAAATAACACAACAGCCCACATACATCATGGCTCCATCTGTAGACTTTAATCCATGCTGACACTCATTTAGTCCTGTGTGTAGGTTAAAAACAATGTATGACCCAAGTTTTAATATGAAAAGCATCCACCCACCTTATAAATCTGTGAAGTCTGAGGTGTTAAGTGAAGGACTGTACTGAAAAAGCCTCTTTGTTCGATCTTAAGAAGATCTGTATTTCTCATATACAGTCATGTGGCAAGATCTATGGCTTCATGACTGAAGTCACATATACTCACGGTCAATTCTGTGAAAGTTTCCTCGTCAAATTATTACTCAAGTTGAAGTATTGGAGAACTACTTTTTAAAAACACTGAAGTATTCAAGGTACTTTTGAAAAATTGGAAAATGTTTTTTTTCATTATGCAGATGTCCATCTTGCTACCTTGTGCTTTCTCGAAACATTATTTCAGATCCCTAAAAAGTATACTATTGAACAAAAAGAAGAACACAGTCACATCAAGCACAAACAGCTTGGTTTTAAATAATCTTCAAGGATAAAATAAATGTTTGGCTTTGTACCTTAATCAGTCCTTCAATCAAAAGCACCAGCTGAGTGAATGAAAATAAATCAAGCTCAAATTGAACTTAACAAAACCTAGCACACAAGTAACTTAATAAAGATAAGTTAAGATTAACACAGCTTAACTTTGGTTAATCTAGGTATTTTAAAATAAACTAAGATACCTGACTAAGCTAGTAGGTTTGCGTCATCTAAACTAACCTACAGAAACTTCACTAAACTGACAATACAAAACAAGGTAATAGCAAAGTCAATTAAAGTTAAATAAACCTGCCTCAATCAAGCTTAATTTAAGGTTCAAAGATATTGAGCTGTAAAACCAATGACATCCATCCCTGTAACAAAGCCTCATAATCCTTGTTATTCTCTCTTTCTAATAAATCTAAACAGTCTGGACTTTTAAATAACCACAGATTATCCAGGATGTTTATCTGGTGCAGCACAAGCACTAAACAAATCCTGTCCAACCATGTGAGTATGATGTTTAACGAGAGCTTGCATGTTAGTGAAAGTACTGTGTGGTCTTTTCCCCTTATGATTACAGTTAAGTCTCGTGATATAACATGCTGTATGCCAACATCCTATAAGTTAAAGGCTAAATGGTGCGCTGGTTTGGTCGTGGTAAGTTGCATGTCAGCAGTCCTTCAGTAGGCAGCAAGGTTTAATTCCAATCTGCAGCCTCTATTCCACATGCTCTACCAGTTTCCTGCTCTAACAACTATCATATTCTCTGAGTAAAGGCTTAAAGGAAAAACAAATCAATAAGAAAAAAGAAGCGGAGTGCCTCCTTCAAATAACTTGCAGCACCTTGTATACTCATACTGTTATGTATGTTTTATGTACAAATAAATATTTCAAAAGCTTAAGTATGACAAAACTTCATCATGAATCCATCTTCTATGATAAGATTTTACAGCTAACAAAGGCTGAGGTGACACTTATTACCACTTCATTGTCTTCTCCCTCTCATATAAGGAGACCTCATTAGCAGTGTGCACTCAAAGTTGCTCAAAGAACATGTTCTGCCTCTTACACCTCATTGCATAACATTACAGGGTGTGTAAAAACTCGTGTGAGCACAATGTAAACCCATTAACAGACGTTACAGTTCAAAATGCACAGAAAAGAAGATCTGCTTGTGTGTCTGCTGCAGCAGTGCATGCTGGGGGACCTCACTGCACACCTGCCTCCTGAACAACATTGATACAGCAGTGATAGAAGCGTTTGGCTTCACTACCTCCTGATATTCAAAGCAAGAGCCCTGCTGCACTTCACTTAATCCAGGATTAACAAATCAATCCAAACACTGTGTTGTGAGAGCCCAATTAACTGGACGAGGATTAACAGGATCATTTAAGCCTGATTAAAAGATGTTAGCCTGGATTAGTTAAACTACATGAGAGCTAATATGTCTACACTCGTCTGTTAGCCAGCAAAAACACATTGCTTGATTACATGAGGGAGAGAAAGTGTTTTACCAAATGTTGTTTAAAAGATGAGATGAAGGGTGTGAAAATTAATTAGGCTGAAAGTGTTTGAAAATGATTCAATCAATGGATTTTTGGAGGAGAGCATCTTCTGAAGCATGAGCTACTAAACAACCCAGTTTGAACTGCAAGACTGTTCCCAGATGACGGGGAAAAAGAGGCAATTTACTGTGGATCTTTCCAGAATTTAGATGTAGTATTAATAGATGTTTTAGACTGCATTAAAAGCAGAAACCTCTCTCTAATTAAAATCATCAGTGTGTCCATGTGGCCCCTCCTCTTCCTCCTCCTCCTCCTCCTCCTCTACCTGTAATAGAGAGGTTTAGAGGAGCGTGTGGGCTTCAGAGGACACTGTACTTCAGCTCTAACACACTCTAAACCTCACACAGCCCAGCTTGCTCCTGCATTTATGCATGATCTGCACTACCGCTGCTCCCAAGTGCACATTTCATAATTCATACATACTGTACTGTAGCAACTGGAAATGCTACTATATCTGACTGCAAAACTCCGCCTCGTTTCATCAGTGAGTCAGACTGGGCCATGTTATGCTCAGATTAAAGGAAAGTACCCGACCTCCATGGAGCTGCGTGGGGAAATTTCTGAAAAGTTCAAATTAATATCTCCAGTTTTGTAGTCTGACCACACCTCTACGGTTTCTTTTCATACCCTGTGGCTTTAAAAGAAGTCAGAGGTCTTCTTTTTTTTTGCACAAATCAAGAGGAAAGCAGTTTTCGAGGTAATCAATAGCCTGTGTTACCAGGTCTGGATCAGGGTTGCGTCAGTCTCGTGAGAGGAGAGGCAGGAAGAGCATGTGTTGCATGTGGAGGAGCTCAGAGTCTGGCCTGTTACTGGCTCAGGACGAGGATGATGCAACTGCACAACAACACGCTGCTGAGACGCTTCATCTGACACACGACACTTTATTATTACACAGTGGGTCACTGATTAACTCACAACTGTTTGGCAATTCAATACAGCCTGCTGTGTAAACAAGTTAATAATTTCAGCTTGTACTCATCATTAATAGTTCTGTTTTTTCCTTGGATGTGTGAAATACTAACCAAACACATAACAACTCACATGAATACAAAATAAGTCACATCTTGAGCTGTAGAGTTGGAGTGTAACCGAGCTTCATAAGATTGTTGGTCAGCCGGGAGCTGTTTTTAACAAAGTCATTAATTATTGACCAACTAATGGAAAGGAACACTAAATTGAGGTTTGTTTGTTTTTTGCCTGAGAGAAGACAAGCAGAAAAACAAACAAATAAATGTTGAATTAGAGATGTGAAAGCAAATTAATCCTTCTACAAATGACTTGACAACAAATCTACATCTATTCCATTTTTCTGTGTCAAGCAAGAAAGACAAAGACAGAGAGAGTCTTCATATTGTCACAGCAGTTGTTAAACTCCGTAAAACGCGGCTTTTCGTCAAGTGACATGTTTCACCGTGAGCTGGTTGAAGTAGACCTGCAGGTCTGTTTGATCTCAGGCAAAGGAACAAGATTATTCTTCACAGGCTTGTGGACTTTAAGACTTTGTCTTTTTAGTGTGTGTTTTAGTCTGTTTTCAGGTCCGCATGAAAGCTCTATTTTGTCATTCTAATACGCAGTTAAGCTCATTTCAGGTCACCCTCAACAGTGTTTAAACCCTTTAAGACCTACCATGACACAAAATATTTCAGCCTGAATTTTGCTGGGTCACCTTCAGTTAGTATATTTTTTCAATTTCGTTTTCAGAATTGCAAAACCTCAGTTGGTTGGTTTCAGAGTAACATTTAGGACATTTTGGTTGTCTTTGTTTTCCATGGTTTGTTTCATGGACTTTTTCCTTTTCATCTTGGTTTGCTTTTTTTCTTTTGCTTGGTTTGTTTGAAGTTACATTCATACTGTTTTGCTTTCCTCCTAAATTTTTGGTTTAGTATGTTTCAAGGGAACCCTTTAGCCTTCGAATGTAATTTTTTTTCCTGTTGTTTGAACGATGTAAAGGTATCTTTTAAACTATTTTTGCATTAACAAATCATGGCTAGGTCTGTAAGAGTTATCTTTCAAACTATTTTTTAAGAGTATCTGTGTTTGGCCTCAAACCTTTTGTTTCTTTTTCTACACGGTAAGTCACGGTTGTGTTTATTTCAAAGTTGTTGTTTTTTCAGGTCCACTTAAAATAAAACTTTTTTTCCCCCTTTTATCTGTGAGTTGATCTTGGCCGAGGTACCCTGACGGGCCTTTTCTCACTGTTGTATCCAAAGTATGGCCAACAAACACTTGAACGTACTTTTTTCTATTTGACTTGAAAGCCTCCTCTAAGGTGCTTCTTAGTTTTTTCAGCATCTTTCATCAGCGTGGCACACTTAATATCAGATTTGAGGTGAAATGCAAGTTTTTGGTGAGACATGGCAAACTTGGGTGAAAACTTTTTAACGCAAACATTTGATTCAAATGTCACTTGAATCATTCATCAAGAGTCAGTCATTCTTCCTAAAAGTAAAAAGATTTCAAGTTAGTCCATCAAGTTAGCTCTATGGTCAGAAGGGTGATAAATGATTGAGTAGCATTGCATTTCAAATAAGTGGCCTGTTTGGTCTAGACATTTACTAAGCTTTGAAGAAGAACATGAAACTATTCTGTTTTATTTCTGACAGCAAATTAAAATAACTTTTATTACACAACAACTTGAACTCCACTGTATGAAAAAACATTCCCCACACGATGCCTGCTGCTGTCTGCAGTTTCAGGCACTGAGGAAGAAAGTGTTTGCCTCTGGAAACACACCAAACCCCCATAGGAGGATCAGAAAATCTGGTTATATGCTGCAACTCCTTCCTGACCCCAAAACTAAACGTGTCCCCTTCAACAGCTAATTTTTTTTATATCTGACGTGTCTGAACTTTCAAAGAGCTTACAAGAATAAGGCTTTTCAAAGCAATAATTCAGTGACATTTCCCTTTATGTAGCCTGAATAAATCCACACACATGGGACTCGTGGATTTTCTCCTCTGAAGCTGCGAGGCTTGCTCCGGGATCCAGCTGAAGAAAAGTTATGTTTGGCTGGATCCCCAGAGCTCTGTGTTTTGATGTTTCTGGATTTGCAGGAAGGAAAAGTGGAGCAGGAAAACTATAATCAGACACAGTGAAGTATCACAGAAATCAAACTATTGTCTACTCTCCTCTTGCAGCTTTTCCTCTGTGTCATGCTGCCTTTAACACGTCGTGGAGAGGTGAATTTACTGTTAAAGAGAATTACCTGTTACCCCTATTTACCTTCAGATATGTGCTTTGAATACTGATGGGGGCAGCTACAGCGGACTCCAGTGCATTGAGGCGAGTGAGCCATCATTTATGTTAAAAAATGGAGAAAGGCCCGCTGTTAAATCAATACATAAACTACCCGCAGGATCCACAGTGAGGGCAGAGGAAGTGACAACCGACTTAACAAATGGATGGCAGCCTCGCAGGGCGCGCTGACTCAGCATGAAACGGCGCTTCGATACACTGCCCCCTCCCTCCTCACTTCCCTCCTCCTTCTATCAGTCAGACAGCCCACTGTGTCTACCTGAGAACTGCTGATCAGAGGCTCTTAAATATCTCTAAAGCAAAGAATATAACTCATAAGAGAGATAAATGCTCACACTTTCGACATGTTTGCTTCTGCTGGGAGTTCAGCCAATGTTTGCAGAAGCATTTCTCCTCTGATGATACCGGAGTATATCACATTTTTGACCGTTGCTGTCTTTGCCGTTTTTTTTCTCTTGTGAGAGTATCAAAACGGAGGTATAAAAAGCAGCAGAAAATGATCATGCACTGCAGGAAACATCCATCCATCACATCTGATGAGATCATAAATCTGTCTCCTCCTCACGCCGACTCTCTTCTCATCTAGATGGGAATAAAATGCAAAACTCTCTCCTCCTCCTTCTTCAAAGACACCTGTTCTATCCATCATCTGGACAGCCGCTTCTCTGCACTTTTCAATTCTCTACCCTGTGCGGACTTGACCCTTTGCCCTGCTCTGCATGTCGACACACTCCCCCAAACCTGTCAGAATTCACAGGGTGATTGGACACGCCTTCCTAGCAAGAGAGAGAGAGAGAGTCTCTAAAATACAAAAATGAAAATGTCTGAATTCAGTTGTGGAAATCATGTGGAAACATCTTTCAGAGACAGGACTGTAGCTACAGCAGACAGCAAGTCAGGATATCTTCACTTCCACATGAAAAGTCGGGCCCACACATGAACAGACATTTCCTTTTGTCCAACATTTCCACTTAATGTAACCTGCACTGAAATTGTGATAAAACTGTGTCTTTTTTCTTTTTGCAACAATATAAGATGTTCTGAGAATACTTCAAAGTCCTTGAGATATGGTTAAGACAAATGGTTTTATCCAGTTACTGATACTCCTGTCATATCCAGGGTTTATATGTGACCACAAGCCTGTGTTTAAGTAAACAGAAGATGCTCCACTTTGACAAAAATACTTCTTCTTTTGATGAATTCATAGAAAGGCATTTTTCAGATGCTCGAGTTTTATGGACACATTTTTGACTCTCAGAATTTGGTCTGTATTTTTCAAGCTGTAAAAAAGGTCTTCTCTATTCTTAGACACCAAATGCCGTCTGAAGCAGCAACAATAGCAACAAAAGCTGAGGACCATCATGTGCATCCTCTGTGTTGTGTAAATTTCACTCTATGTAGTCGAACATGTTGAATACTTCACTGTGAATTCACTCACTTTGCCTCTGCTCACTGTGAAAAGTCATTTGCCTCGTAAAGTAAACCGAATTGGCTGAACAACAAATCCAGTATACGAAACATTCCTGCCAACTATTTTCTAAACCACTCTCACTTTGAAATTGAGTGATTTCCTTTTTTTCAGTCTACCAGTGCTTTGTATTCGCCCCACAATGGCTTTAAAATGAACCTGCAGAGGTTGGAGCGTTTTTCCTTTTTTCAGCCAGAAAAGTGTTCAAGGACACGCTGACAAGAGAGATTTTAAGAGAGATTAGGAAAAGAACTGTGTGAACAAACTTTCTGGAGTGGTCCTGAATACAAATTAAGAGGAGAAAAGATAGAAACAAGATCAGATGGATCATTTTATTTTCGTGATTTAAAACCTCTGGTGAGCAAATCAGAGGATTTGATCTGTTTTATATGAGCACATGCTTTTATGTTTACATGGGGGTTGTTGTTTTGTTTCATATTTTATTACATAATTTATGATACATACATACAACAATAGTATAACTTTAGTGAACCTTATGCGCAGGACTTTAGCCCTAGAAATTTCTCTGAAATAAAGTGTTTCATTCAATATTGCACTATAAAATACTGTACCATATTTTAAAGAGATAGACTGATGTGGGGTTTTTTTGGGGGCCAGTATCGATATTGATGTGGATTATTTGTGGTTAAGGAGGCTGATAACTGCTATATGGAGCTGCTATTTATTTGCAGTTAAAGTGAAAACACTGGCATCAAAATCTTGAATTGTTCAAACTTCAACACTAAACTGTTTAAATGCCTTTGAACATGTTTATTATGTCTTATTGAGTTAAAAGACAACTCAAATAAATAAATAGCTCCCTATTCTTTTCAACAGTCATTACATTTTTTCTAAGTTTCAACATAACTGAAATGTTATCTTATGTTATCTGTGTTTATTTGATCTCTTATCAGCCACCGTATTAGACAAAGGCTGATGCAAAGACCAGCTAATAATCAGTCTATCCCTAATATTTAAATCTCTTTTTGTATCACATCACATTAGATTGTTTCTTTTATATCATAATACTTCAAGGGGCTGTGGGGACTATTAGGAAAAGCAAGTGCTTTTTTTTCAGGATAAAGACTCCATTTCCCATGAGTGCTTGCACCCACTCTTTTGAGGACATGACTCTTACCAAGGTTTCAGTTTGTAAGCAAATGAAATTCTTTGTATCACTACTTTTCTTTAAAAGACTTTGTTTAGTCTGTGGGTAAACAGTACAAACAGCAAATCTAAGTATTCAGGGAGCAGTGAAGAGTTTAAAACTAAAGATTTGTTCTGAGGCCTAAAGTTCTGAGGTAATGAGTAACCAGAGCATGAAGACAAGTATATGATGCAGCAACAAGTCGTTTCTTTAGTTTGCAATTGTATTACATCACTTGAAGTTGCATCATAACGTACTTCATCCTATCTGGCATCATATGCTTGGTATCAAAATACCTGCTTAATGACCCAAATAAATCAAACATAAAGATATAAAAGAGCCCAAGAAGCGTTAACTGAGCCATGAAATGTCTCTGAAACAAGACTGGTATCTCTGTGTGTTGAGTTTCACTTTTCCATGACACTGAAACTGAAAGCAGCAGATGTCTGGATGGAGGAAATCGATGTGAAAAACCCCCGTTGTGCCTTCAAATAAGGTGAGCAGTGGCGTATAGAGTGCACAGTTTGTAGTTAATGGCATAATAAATGGAGAGCCACTTGTACGATCCTTTAAGTGCCTTCAAAAGACATCCAGCAGAGTTGAGAAACAGAGCTCGTAAATGAGGCAAGAATTCACATTACTTTACACCTTTATCCATTCAAACTACACAGATATCTTAGTCAGATTACATTACATGATAGCAAAAGTACCTGAGATTTTATAGTCCAAACAAAGAGAGAGGAACAACAAGTTTTTGATGGTTAAAACAAGAATCAGTGTACCAAATGGCACATTTATCCTCAGATCCATCACTTTAAAACACTCTTCCGTACACTGTCTACCATTCGATTTGTCAGAAGTCAGAAAACGGCCTTGAAGTGAACATGCACTGTATGATAATAAGACAGCACGACACGTTTCATGCAAGGCTTGCTGTCAAAGGACCAAACATCTATCTCTTTCCTTACAGCCCTCCTCCTGCCTCACTGTACTTACTCTGACTCATTTATGTTCCTCACAGAAGTCAAGGCGAACACACAAAAAACTATAATTTATATGAGGCTGAGCTGGGGTCCGGGGATGTGTTTGTCTCATAAAGTATCAGCAGAGAGACGATGTGCTAACATCACTCTAAACCAACCGACTGACAAACAGATCGGCAGCAGAGAGGCACTAAAACAGGACTCTTGACCTTCCTCGTTCTCCCGCCTCTGCGTGTTTCTCTTTGCTCTTTTCTCTGCGTTCATGGGTAAGCACACAACAACGAGAGGTCGAACTAAAGGTCACCGCGGAGCAGAGCGGGAAATGAGCTGGAGTTTAAAGCAGCAATATTACATGAGGAAGTTTTTTATGATGTCAGATGAAAGGACACAAAGTTCAGTCAAAGCTGAGGAGGACGAGAATGATTGATGCTGTGAACAGGTCGCTGCTTCTAAGTGGATACAGGCTGTCGTTAACACCGAAAGTTGTTTACAGGAAGCCACAACATCAATCACAAGATCCTGATCTTTGAGGGGCAGCAGGAGTTTATCTTTAATATCTCTAAAATTTCTCTCGATGCCACTCTTTTATTTCTATCCAACAAAGGAAACACACAGCGGAGGAAAATCTGTGTGCACTTCAAGTACGAGCAAAGTGATTTGATGATGCCGTTATTTCTACAATGTGATCCAACCATAAAGTGAAACTGTCCAAAGATTATCATCATTATGGATATGAATTTCACAAAGAAAACTTTTGAGGTTGTTTTGTCGTTATATTTGAAATTACTCATCAAGTTTTCTTTTTCTGTCTCCCATTAATGTCCCTCAGCGGTTCTCCCTGAACCTCTAATTACTGCATCAGCTCCGACATGAAGAGCCACAGCACATCACATCAACATCTCTTTTGATCGCACTCTGATGGGCGGGAGACTCATCTTTTTGTGTGCTCATCACTCTGCTCCTTTTTAATAGTGTTATCAGTGTGTGTATTTGCGTGTGCATGTCCGTGTACATCATATAATCAGCGTTGTCTAATTGTACTTGCGTGTGTGTAGAATGTGCCTCTGTGCATGACACTGTGAGCAGAATGAGGTCGACGGGAAAAAAACACAGCCAGACAATTACGCCTTTTGTCTCCCATGCAAACTGGGCAGTGGACTCCCCATGGGTGGGGGGGTAGGGGGGCACAACATGTGCATTAGACATCATTTATAACAGGCAGACACACTTTCACACAAATGGCTTTCACCACAGAGGCTCCACATTAGCATCAGAGCAGAGAGGCTGTAAGAGGCAGAGAGGAGCTTCACTGCTACAGTAAATCTGAGGAGGAGAGACTCCGGCCTGCATCAAGGACTTTCTGCTCACATTTCACAGCCTCTGCAAGTCTGTTCATCCAGTCTATTTGTCAGAAAAAGGCAGGGAATACATCATCTCCTTTGGGAATATATGTATGTGAGTATTGTTGGACCTGCGTGCACTCGAGTTGTTGATCAGAGCGTAAGGCCAAACCTCGTCTATCATGCTTTTATCAGGCAACATCTGATCTGCTGAATCCTAATATGCTGCTGAGTATTGAGTTCATACTGCCCCGCTTGGGGGCCAGGGGCCACGTCACATCAGGTTAAAGTAACATATTCACCTCCACTGTACTCACTCTTGTAGCTGTGGTCACATGACTTTTTCCCAAGAGCTCGGCTCATCTCCAGTGAGGAGGTTTCAGCCAGTTATGAAAATGACTAAAAATAATACTGATGCCTCTTTATGATCCACAACTTCAAACCAGATCATGAGGAATGTGTCTGATAACATTTTTTTATTTATCTCTAATTATTTGAATGCATCCACAATTGCTTCTCTTGTCCCTTTTGCTATGCCATTGTTGTCATCTTCATATCCCTTCCTGTTAGCAAATAATGAGAAATATGCACTTACGGTCGTACAGAATGTAAGCATTATCATAGCTCTGTGTTTTTACCTATGAGATGAACATACAGGTGCAGCTAACACTGGGTGTTTGTTTGTGTGTGTGTGTGTGTGTGTTCAGAGCAATTTTTAACCAGTTATTTGTCCAAATGATCTTCAAGTGCAAGGTGTCAGAGCCTCCTCCAGTCAGGGGTCATAAATGTCCAACCTGTTTAATATCCATGATTCAGTAGTAGTTTAAAACATATTGCATTTGGATATTTCAGGTATCCTGTTGATGGGAGAGTTACTATTAAATGAAACCCTAGAAAATGGCTACTCCTTCAGAAAAGGCATAATGTATATTGTGGTTTGTTGTAACAAAATTGGACATGTAGACACAGCAAAACTAAATAATTAAGTATGAAGGATCCTCTGTCACATCTGTCAAATTGAGCATGGAAAAATAAATTTAGGGACAGTGTTGTATAAAGGGAGGAGTGGACGACCAAGAACATCTGAGGAAAACACTGATTGGGTCTGTCTGCCTTTCGGCGATCTCCTACAAAATTAGTTTTCTGAATGAATTAGCTAAAAAAAAAACCTGTATCTACTCCTTGTGTAACAACAATTTCACATATTTATTTATCTGCTCTTATAGTACATTTTTTTTAAATTGTAAAGAGACATTACGGACTCTGTGTGGCTGTACCAAAACCCATGAGGAATATTGAAGAAGTGGACAAGCTTCTACCTTGTGGAGCCCCATTTGATCATGAAAGTGGCAATGAGATCTCATATGTAGGGAATTTTACATATATATAATGTTTAAATTTATGAATTCAGTAAAAATTAAGTAAATATTTGTAAGTTATTTAGTGTGTGACCAACTTAATCAGACAGATGTCAGTCTGAACAATCACATGTATTTTCTCAAACAAGTGCGGCAAATAGCTTTGTTAACCTAGATGGACAAGTGACTCACATTTCAGAATAGTAACAAGTTTATCATTGGCCCCTTCATTGCAGGTCATCATTTTAAGAAGATACTAGTTAAAGTCATGATCCAGACTCGAACACGGTTTCAAAAGCCAAAAGACAAAGATGGAAACTTCATAATCTCTACTAAGTGTGCTGTTTCTTCATGGAGAAAAAACATGCTCAGAATAATCACAAAACATCTTGAATAAAAAAGTAACAGCACTGATGCTGTAGGAACAAGTGCTTTATGATTTATTAGCAACTTATGTACCTCTCTTTGTTTATTGTCAACATGCACCCCAAATGTGTATAGTCTATGTCTTACTAGAATTTGTAATGTGCATTTCTAGTCTTGAAAGGTTGTAAATGCAGAGGCAGATACATTGACTTCTTAAGGTTTACTGCTCACTATAATTGAACCACCTGTGTTAAATGTGCAAGTCCACATTTCAACTGTAACTAACTTATATGACGTCGACAAGACGATGACAGGTAATATTCTGCTTTATACCTTCAAACCTTCTTCAAAAGATACACAGGCACCAAACTTAATTATTACCGTCACTCCAGCAAAACCTTTTGTCTTATGCATTAACTTTAAGTACTGGTAGTGTTTAATTTCATTCCTTTATCTTGATGCTTAAGAGCTCAACTTCAGTCTGTGCAGTTTTATTTGAGTCTTCACTGCAGCTAATGAAACACTGTTTTTACTGGATGACCTCTATAATATTCCTGTAGTTACAGCGGCAAACTGCCACATATAAATGCAATCCTGACATTTACAGAGCTGCTTTTGTGCAATCATCTTAAACTGAATATGTCTAACATAACATTTCTGCACACAGAGAAGTACCACCATCTTTCATGATAACATTCTTTCACAGTGAAACTCTTCAAGTGACTGAGGCCAAAGACACAAGATGAGCTGCAGCAAGACAAAGAATCATAAGTGACTTTCATTAAATGAGTTATCTCTCTACTTAAAACTAGTTCTGGCTCACTGAGTGGTGAAATGACATTTGGAGCATCCAGCAGGGTTTACGCACCACTAAGTGTTCTTCATAGGCTGCTGGCAATTAGGCATGGTGAAATGTCTCCTGTAACGTCTATAATTCATCTTCTTGGCACGTGGGAAAGACAACAGGGGACATCAGGAGCCAATTGTGGTTTTATTTTTTTCACTATCACTGCTTGACATGCTGCCATTTTAAGCAGGACAAAAGACAGGGACAAACTCAGACGTTTTCCAATCAGAGCTTCAGAAGCTCATTTCAGTGACAAAGAGACCTTGACATACATGTGGGGAAAAACAGAAGGCAAACATACATGGCACAGGAAATTCAGTACAACAAGCAGCCAGCACAGTGCTTCCTCTGCAAACACACTCTCAGTTTGTGTGTTTGAGCTGGTTACTATATTCAAAGCTAATTATTGCCAGTGTTTGTGCTGTGAAGCAGCTGGAAGGACAGAAGCTGCTAACAAGTTAAGGTAAAAATGACTTCTGACAGACTCCCTCCACCTCCTCCTCCTGCACACTTTACCCAGCACCACTTACTGACACGTTCCACCTGGCTACATCCACAGCTGCATGCACGCTCACACACCTCAGCTGGCTTTTAAACACACAGGCATGTGTGCTTATGTGTCCATGCTCACTGCCATGCTCACTGACTGCCACTTCTCTACATCTGCTCTGCTGGGCCATCAAGTGCAAGCAGAAGTAATACAAAGAATAATTTATGTAGAAAACCACTCAGCAGGACTTTACAGCTGCAATAAGCTAAATGTGGGTTGACCTGTGCTGATAACTGAAAAACACTTCTTTGAATCACAGATAAAGCAGGGTTAAGGTTCAGCATTAAGGTACAGATCGTTTTCAAATGCATGAAAAGCCTTATGAAAACCATTTTGGTGATTAATACATCTGCATGTCTCTCTCATTTCTAAAGATTTAATGAATATGACTCTGTTACAGTCTGCTATTCCAGGAAAATTATATGAAAGCTGTATGAACAACTGTATGAAATGTAATACTGTGATGCTTCATATCTACATTTGCGTGTTTGGAGGCTTCATTTCCTAAATACTGTCCAAGAACAGACGAACGGACAAAAAAAAAAAAAACTCACAAAGGACAAGGCAAGTTACAATAAGGAAAGATATACTTAAGTATTTTGAAAAACTTTACTCTGTTTCTTATGATGTTAATTTTTCACAAACAGTAATCCTGTCAGTCATTTCAGTATGACTTACACATCATTACCCCACGTTTGTTCACTGGTTCTTTTTTGTTTTACTCGTCAGTTTGATATTAAACTGGATGGTGCACTTCTATCACCTTCTATCACCTTAGATGAGATAAAGAAGCAAGCCCTTTGCTCTTTGCCCTTATTTGGGTGAAACTTACATATTTAACAACTTTGAAAGTAACACATTTTAAGAAGCCCCCCAGACAAATGAGTTATTCATACCTTTACTGTTTTTAGAATCAGGCTCTAAACATGTTTCTTTGCCTGTAAATTTAGGCTTTTGTGTCTTGGTGTGTGGTTTCCTCTGTTTCTCCAGCAAACCCCAAGCAGTTTTTAGCACCGCTGCTTGGGCTTATGGACATATTTTTAGACCAAGGCATGCACTTGTATGGCATGTAAAGAAGCAAGCACCCATATAGAGCCACAGGAGTTACATCACCCCTCTTATGCCTTCCAGGAATATTTATATGATCAATAAAATGTCAAATCCATTGGATACAGTACACAACAGTACATATTCATAGCATAATAACTTCAATGACACTTATTGAAGTTTTTGCTTTTTCCTCTCACCACTCCTCCTCTACTCTGACAGTCCAGTGAAAAACACAGTGAGAGCTGGCATTTGTCAACAGAGCTGTCAATCAATCATCTTTCTATCATCCAGAAACAGATTAATACTTAACTCCTGCAAATAAATCACTGTGAATCAGAAGTTACTGCTATGACAGAAAGCATATTTCATTAAATGTATGACATGTATTTTAATGTTCTCCTGTCCCACTGACTCATTTTCCATTTTTGGAGGAGGCAGTATTTAAGGCCTTTACTGCAGCCAGACACAAGGGAAACTCTAATATTTCTGGCTTCAGTTTAGGGAGCTGCAGTGCAGTCCATATTTCTGCGCAGTCTATAGTCTCACAAAGATTCATCTGTGTGAGTGTGTGTGTGTGTCTAAATGGAGGCAGCAGCCCCTTCCAGTCTTGGCCAGAGCACACAGTATCGTTCTGCAGAGTGCCAGCAGCTCTGGATGGCAGCACCAGCGCTGGGCTGAAGCATTTTTTACAACAAGAGCGGACAACAGCAGAAACCTCCAGAAAGTACAGCATAAGTAGGCCACCCTCACTGGGAGCCTCCTCCTCCGCCTCTTCCCCTGTCCTCATCTTCCTCAGGTTTCCTCAGTGTCTGCAGGGCTCAGTTTGTCTTTTCAGAGTGAGCCAAGAAGACACTGCCACTCTGAGGAAAACCACACAGCTCAGTGTACGCTGGATTCTCTTACTTACACAAATAGAGGCCACAAGACTGATGTCTGAGCACAAACTATATGTACCAGTGCAACAGAAATTCCTCTAATGCTGCTGGAAACTAACATATATTAGCACAATTGCCAGTCTGTTTACTAATTCAAACCAAAATCTATGCTCCTAAAATGAAAGAAGTGTCGCCTCTTTCCAAAAACAGAAGCATCACAAGGCATTGCAATGTTTTGAACTCTGCTGTAAAGCTGTACAGAAGAACAATGCACATAAAAAGTAGCCTTGAGTATTATTAACATGATGTTTGCCATCACTATTCCCACAATTCAAAGCTCAATTTTTTTTGAAAACTTTAAATTGAGACACTAAAAGGCTATAAAACATAAAATGAAACATTTTTTTGAAACAAAAATCTGGTTTTCCTTCAAAATTAAAAAGGCATACAGAAAATATTAACCAGGCTTCAAGTTGTGCTATTGCTAGCGTCAGCTTGGATTGTTCATAGGATCTCAGCTTTACTTTTAGTCTCTTTTTAGTTTATAGCTGTTAAGTTTTGGTAATACTAAACATGCATGTATTGTTTATGGCTGTGTGTTTTGGGCATTTTTTATTAGTTGGCTTGGGCTGCACAACTTATCGTTTTATTATCGTCATTGAAATATTCATACCACGAGGCACACAATGTATTACAACACATTTGAACCTTTCAACTAAGTTTATGTGGCCTGTATACACCCAATAACACTACTAATAAATGTGAATGAGCATCCATTTATATATTTCAACACATTACATGCAGCAACTCGTACAGTCAAAGCAACTTCTCTGTGCTCTGTCATCTCACCTACTGTTATCAGGTTCAGGCAGAGTGATGTGCGGTGTGAGTGGTCGAGCCACTGAGAGAGAAGGAGCAGTGAAGCGAGTGATATTCAGCAGGGATTTGAAATATCTGACAGTTTATTCCAAATTAATATCACATAAGGCGCTTGTTTTTAAAGGCAGCGGTTTCCAGATCTGTACGTTCAGCTTTGTCCGAGTCTGTCATCATAATTTCAAGGAGAGTCAGGGAGAAGTCACCTGAACACAGCAAAGCATTAAACCTGGAAAAAATATCATATTATATTGCAGGAAACAAAATATTGCAATATCATATTTGCCTAATATCATGCAGCCCTATTGTAGGCACAAAAATCTTTGACTGGGTTCAGTATTTGAAAAAGACAAATGTGTGCAGGTTTGGGTTTCTGCGCGTAGGTTGTTGTCAGGTTTTAAAATTGAAGGCATCAGCAGAACAACATGCACATGGGTGAGGAGTGGTGGAGTAATAAAGTGGTTCTGATGAAAACTTAATGGCCCCTTCACCTTTATTAATGGCTGTGTGAGCAGGTCGCTGTGCTCGGGTTCACCGCTGTAATAACATGTGTAGCTGTGTATGTGTGTGTGGGTACACGCGTGTGCTAAAGCCACTCCATCAGCTCAATCAGCCTCACTCTCACTAACTGACTGCAAGTGAGGCTCATAACTGCAGCCACTAATTGACTCAAAGACAACCGGCTAACCAAATGAGGACTGATTTCAGCTGAATTAGCCCTAAACATGCTTTCCTTCAGTGCAGTGTTTATGTCTGAATATAAATAAGCTGATGTAAACATACAGATTTCTCTCCTGTGCTCCTATCAGCCTCAGCAGAGTCGACACCTGTGCCTCTCTGAGGCAATATAAAAAAAAACTCTTTGCAGATACTTCCGCCACAATCACACAACACAAGCAGCCACTTATTAATATCTCCCTTTCAAATGCTAATTCAACTTCATACATTAATCATAACTCCAGAGGTAGCTGGTACACTGGTGCAGCAGTTTTTTAAAAACAGTTTTATTTGGAGGTTGCAAGGCCTGTAGTAAGTGATGAAATTATCCCACAACTTGCATGAATTAAAAGCGTCCCAGATTAAATTCCTCAAGGCTGATTGTTTTTGCTTCAACAAGCTTGCAAACTCTATTACCCAGCAGCATCAGCAGCATTACGAGCTTCATTTACAAGCTCTTCGGATGTTCTTACCCCCAGAGAAGTTCTATATTAGTGTAATGCTGTCATGGATGAGGAGGTTTGCTTATTTTGCATAAACACATACACACAAGAAGTAAAGGGAATCAATCAATCATGTCCACAAAATCATCTTGTCCTGGGTTAATTTTAGGGGTGTCATTAATGGGAAACCATCTGTATGTAGCACTGAAGTATTGCAGCATTAACAATGGACCAAGCCTACTACTAAAGAGTTTGACAGGCTTACTTAATTATTCAGTTGACAAAATGGGCACATCCTTCTTTCATTGAAATTGACAAATTTGAGGGGAGAGTCCTGATCAGTCAGCGTCCTGCTGACTCTGGGTCACTCTCACAGCTCTGATGTGTGTATGTCCTGCTGTGCTGCAGATGCTGCTCTGGATGATAACACCGAACCAGATCAATGAATCATGTCCTCTGACTGAAATGCATCGCATCATCAAAATGGGATTCAGTGAAAAGTGACTCAGGAGATGCCTCAGATTCACAGCATGAAAGCTGTTGTGTCAAACGGTTTGTAGCATGACGTGTGAGAATTTTGTGTACATTTAAATTGGGCTGAAAAAAAATGTGTAACTTAAGCAGTGTTTAGGTACATTGGGCTGCAACATTTGTCTGTTAAAGCTCCTGAAGAGAAGTTTCTGTTTGTTTCAGTTTTGGCGCCTCCAGTGTGCAAAGTGGTACCTTTGCTGATTTAGTCCTGTTTTCTGGAAAATATCTTCAAAAGTGTCCCTCAGTGTGAGAGTTTGATGAGTAAAAGGTGCAGTTTTCTTAAAGAGGTTAAAGCTACCACCTCTGACATCACCTCACAGCAGTTTGAGGTATTGAAACTACAACCTAGAAAAAATCCTTCTGCAGTAGTTCTTGTTTTCTTTTGTAGGTCGGATAAAAGCATCACTGTTCATTTTAGTCTTTTTACAGCCATTAAAAAAACTTTGAGCCATGTCAGAAAAATTAATTGAAGATGAGAGAATTTTTCACCATCTATCTTGAGGTACCAGATTAGGGCTTGCCAATTAATTACATTAGATTTAATAGCAATATGGCCTGCTGCAATTTTCTAATTGCAGACAGTGCAATATTGCTTTACCCTGAAATGTGTCAGAAAACCAGATACAATTTTTTGCAGTAGGTGTTTTACGCTAACATCAGTGTAACTCAACCTTGCTCAACAAAGTTGTTGAAAACTACCTTAGGAAGAACAATGCTGATGTCACCTTTATTTATGATTGCCTTGTTTTTATGATCACCTGGCTCATTAGCATATTACTTTGCTGTAGTTCAGTATACCCCCTAGTTTACTTTTAAGAATATCCATGATATTTCAGCAGTAAGTCATCAAAGTACTACTTTTTGTTACCATTTCAAAGAAAAGTGACTTGTAATGGATGCATAATCAACTCCCTTGATTAAATGTCCCCAATCAGGAGCAATTACCTCAGATCAGGTGTAATTTTCTTGATTAAGAGTAATAATTTGATCCAGGCTGGATAATTTGCTCGGCTTTTTTCATTTTCTCAGCTGAAACCTTATTCCCCTGGTACCCACTCTACCCCAGCTCCCACAGTGCCTGCCCTGCCCTTTCCACTTGATGCCCCACATACTCCTCACACCCCTCCACATGTGAGGGACGTGTGTGTTTGTGTGTGTTGAGAGTGTTGAAAGTGTACCTGCCAGGAGCTGGAGGGGATCTCTGCGAATTTACCCAAACCCCCGAAGGTGTAGCAGTGGTGGTACATGTGATCCAGAGACTCCGAGCAGTGCCACAGCAGCCCGAAGCTGACGGAGTCCTTGCTGTTGCTGCTGCTGTGGTGATGATGGTGGTGGTGACTGTTCCTCAGCTGGTCCTTAACAATCCAGGCGGGGGAGATGAAGCTGAAGCTGCAGACGGCGACCAGAGCGGAGGAGAGGAGCACCCAGAAGCAGCCCACACAGCTGAACATGGTGGCAGCGTGGGGCACAAAGCCCGGAGACAGACCCAGATCAATCCCAAACCCGGCTTCTTCTTCTTTCTTCTCCCGGCTCAGGAGTGAATGCATTTGGAGCTCACACCTTCAGGAAGAAGACTTCAACTTCAGAGCCTCACCAGCACTACATCTGCAAAAAACCCACAGGACACACACCCGCAGTGTGGATGAGTCCAAAACATCTGGTCTGCACAGAAAACCAGTGAGGGGACGACTAAAAAACCATCAGCTGGAAGAGTGTTGGAAATGCTCTACAGAAGAGTCATCTGCGCCTCCACTCAGTGAGGGAAAAAAGCCCAAATCTGACACACAGGCGTGCGCACATGCGAGCATTTGTCACACCCAAACCTGTGCGCGCAGCAGGCATCCCCGCGCACCTGGAGCAGTTTGTCCACTCATCAACTCAAAAACTACAAACAAACAAACAAACAAACAAGTCCGGCAGCCTCCTCACCCCTCTGAGCCTCTCAAGGCACTTGCTCTGCCTCAATACGGACCGCGGCGCACTTTGCGTTTCAAAGGAGGCAGTCACGTGAAGCTGACACAGGTTAACACGAGCACTTCCTGTCAGACATTTCAAAGTAAAAGCGGGGAGACACGTCGGGAATGTATAAACAGGTAGCAATGGAGCACTCCAATGGTTTTATGTATTATAAATGGATCAGGTTTTATGAGGTAGCTTTGTTTTACAAGATTCGTTAACAACCCCTGAGGAGTACAGGAGCAAAGTCATTAAATGTAGCTGTAGTTGTAACAGGTTGGCCTTTCCCTCACCCAAATGGAGACCAGTCACAGGGAGCAGGGCTGGCATCATGGGTGGGCACAACAGTCCAACGACCACCAGCTCTCATCAGGCCCATCCTACACAATCCTAGAGGAAAAAAGTTTTATTTTCTCAGTCTTTTCATTCTTTTATTTTATTTTATTTTATTTTTTGAAATTTTGGATGAGTCTTAGTTGATGTGATTCTCCCAGAATGAAGGGGAAAGACAGTGGGACACATGGGAGACATCATAACCTTGAATGTTAACCATTTCAACACATGGAATTATAAGAGATGAAGAATAATTTAATCTATGTTGTTGAAATTAGAAACTGGGAATATTACTCATGAGTGGAGTATGAATGATAATTAAGTAGCACACATTCTTCTGGTATCTATTGAAAAAGTGGTCTCAAAAGAATATCCTTTTACTTCTGGTGATTGGATTGGGGTTTGATATTAAATTTATGTTATGGAGGGGGTTTCATTATACCTGAAACCACAAAAGAAAAAACAATAGTGGATAATTCCAAAAGGAATTTTCAAAGAGAAAATAAAATTACATGCTTGCGACAGAAACGCCCAATTGACCAGTTGGTTTTATTCTGAAAGTGCAAATCCGCTTTTCCGTTTCATGTTGTATTTGATTTCTGTGACTTCACAGAAGTCACGTCTAGCCGCAGATTCCCATCCCAAATTCACTTCAATTAGTGCTTTTATATGGCTTTCATACAATTTAATGTAATTCCTCCAGAATAAAATTATTGTTGGAGCATTTTACAGCGCAGCAAATCTTTCCAGAGCATCAGTCGTTGTTCTACAGGCGAAGGTCTGTTAGTAAGTTTTAGTAACACCGTATGAGCCAATCACAGCTCAGGACCAGGACCACTCATCCTCACTCAGGTGGGCGTTGCCTCTGCACGTGCAGGTACAGAAACGGAGTGACCACAGGCTTTTGAGCGCGTGACAGTTTCGCGGACTTTTCGGCTTCGGTTGCGGATAATTCAGTTTTCAAATACGCCACGCTTCACTTAATTTCATACATTTTAACTCTTATGGTTTTGACCACTGTTTTTGCACTGATGAACGGGGTGTTATAGTTGACGATAGTCACCAAGTCTTTATGTAGAGAGTGAATTCAACGTGATGATGCTTTCAGCTGAGTTGGACCTGAGTCTTGAACCCTTTGGTTTTGGCAGTTTACGATTTGAAGGCTTGACTCTCTTTTCAAAAACGGAAAAGGAGACACTCTTATTCTTTTGTCACAAATAATATACTGTCATCAATTTTTCAGTTTCACACAAACAAGGCAAAACAGTCAACAGCGCCCCCAGCTGGTCAGAGGTTGTAGTGTACCGCCCAACACAAAACTCTTTATTGCTGGTTTAGAAATTGAACCTGCTTATAAATAGAAGAAATCTTTATTTATCTGCAGTGTGCTGAAACACTGTCAGTAAAATCTACACAAGTAAAGAAAGTATAGACAGACAAACATTTTATAATATATGTATTTAAATCAAACACATTTTAAATATATTATAGATTAAGTACACATACATGTCAGAAAACATTAGAGGTACATAGTACCAAGAGTCTTTTCTGGTTTTGTCTCCACATGTTGGTAAGGCTCAAACAAATTTAAAAAAAGATTTATTTCACTGAGCACACTTTCCAGTTTAACAGTCAGCTCACCACTGACGTTTGTTTCAGTGATGCTAAAAAAAAAAAAATTGGATCACCATAAAAAAAGGACAAACATTAATATATAAGGTAAACCAGAAATCTACATATATATATTTATATACTGTATAGAACATTTACGACACGGAGTCTGGAGTTTTCCAACACAACTGGAGCATTTGAGTTCATACAGGGAGTATTTCTTCTTCTATGCACTGTTTAGGTGCCAGGAGGTCATAGAGGAGGTCAGCCGGTCAAAGCTCTGAAGCAACTCTTCTTACCGCCACTTCACCACAGTACGTATAACGCTCAAAGTAGAGAGCACAAACCAGCAAACAGAAGACTGAACTACTCCAGGCAGGCTGACGGAGCATTGCAAAATCTGTACATCTGCGAGGCCTAAAGCGGCTGACCTTAGAGAGGAGCTCATCTAAAAACAAGGAATGGTTTTAAAAGGTGTGGGGAGGAGTGCTGTGATAGAGTCAAGATAATTCAGTGTTGTCACACCCTCCAAAGGTCCAACAAGATGATCATACGTTTCAGACAGGATGGCTGAGGTGATGCAGGGGTGGTCCTGACCAGCGTGCTGCTTCCTGTAACATGGAGTTGAACGTGTCCTTCATCAGGAGTGTCTTCTTCTTCTAGACTGATTGAAGCAGCCAGCTCTGCTTTCTCATTGCAAATGAAGCAAAGCACCTGTACCTTAATAGTGTTATGAAGGTGGAAGAATGATGCACTTCAACTTTCCCTGTAGCCCATGCTTGGACAATCACTCATCAATCTCATACACACCATACACATACACATTCGCACATGGTAATTGGGGAAGTGATAAAAAGCCTTGTTCGATGCCGTGTTCTGTAGTTCATTGCAGGGTGAACCCTGTGAACAGTTTGTCGCTGGCTCTGCAAGCATCTCCAGGGAGTGAGGATCCTTCAGTTCTTCTGTGGGGTCATAGCTGCACAAGTACAGATAGAAAACACTTAGAGAAGAGTTGAGGCCTTGACTACAGAGCAGAGGTCAACTGTAATCTATTTTGTGGAGCAAGATCCACACAGACAGGACTGCCTGCAGTGTCTGCAGACATGTAACTATTTATTTTCTTCATCTACCTCATAGATATCTACTGATGTCAATCTTCTCAAAAAAGCCAGTAATGGCCCTGATAAATCAGTCCATACCTACTTGTAAGCAAGTTTTAGAGTGGACATATAAGTTTTAGAAAATTTAGAATTTAGAGTATTAGCCAAAAGAGTGATTTCATATTTGTAGCACATAACCACTTACAAGCACAGCACAACATTTTACAAACAACAGGAGAAAAATATGAATAATCACAAAATGCAGGCTCAAAGAAACGCAGCTGCAGAAAGGACAGCTGGGAAATCCACCCACACCTGAGTTTGAATTAAGTCCCTCCACTATCATGAGAGCAGAAGTACATCTGACCATAATTGCATTGGTGTGTTTCATTTAACTAATCTGTGGCTCAAATGTCTGATTAGGGATGTTAAAGAACATTAACTTTAAAGAGTCAGAAAAGTATCCAGTATGAAAATACAGTTCAAAATGTCAAGTAGGTTTTTTTTTTTTTATTCCTGGGCTAAGTGTGCGTGTGTGTTAGTAATACTCTTATTTTAATGTATGACCATGTGATCATCATATACTCTTCTTGATGTTTCTTGACACACTTGGATTTGCTCGTCCTTAACTATTTTGCTGTTGTGAAGAGCAAAAATCGGGGTTTCTAAAGTTGCTCTATGAATAATATTTTTATTATTGATTAATTTATAAAATCTTAGGTTAAAATCTGTATCTGGAGTAGCTGTACACAGAGCAGTAAAGGAGAGAGAGAGAGATGTTTGGTACCTTGGTGGACTTAGCAGGGCTGTCGTGGTTTGACTGCTGGACAACGTCGTTGACGATCATCTTTGCGATCTGCCATGCCATCTCCTCCTGAGCCTTTGAGGAGAAAGCCAGTGAAAGAACATGAACTTAACTCACCACAGCCTCCACATTAGCTCTTTAATAAATCATGTAACATGTTCTGATGTCACAGGGCGCTCGTGAATACATGTCACTGAGAGCCTCTCTGTGTGTCTTAGACCACTGAATCATTGATGAATATTTTAACATTGTGTGGCCTCACCTCGTCTGAGTTTCCTTGGACCCATTTCTTCATGGCCTGAGAAAACATGGAACCTAAAGGAGGAGAAACAGAGAGGGCTGAGAGAGACACAGGGGCTGGAAAAATAAACCAATCAGTACAAATAATCTGCTACAAACTGCAGACAACTTAATCCTGAAAAATGTTTGCGTTTAGCTTTTTATTAGACGCAGCAAATCAGATGCGAGTTATACCCAATCAGCAGGCAGTTAGCAGATCTAAGCCGACATTTCGACTCTTTATTCTGAAGCAAGAATGGCCGCTACTTCATTCTAATAGAAGAGAAAGGCTACTTTGACGTGATAAATAAAGATTTTGTGCGTTGTTTGATGTAAGGAGTGGTAGAGGCTGTTTTTCTCTCAGGGGTGTAATGTTCTTTAATATTTCAGGAGGTTGGGAGCTGAACACAGCAGAGAGCAGGAGCAGCCTGTAGATGAGGTTTATATTCATGGACACAGAGAGGATGTATTTCACCACAGAGAGGGGCAATGAGATAAAATCTGGCAGAGTGAGAGGAAATAATGAGCTGGACAGAGACGGACAGGTAGAAGAGAGACCAGAGAGCGTGTCATGCCTTTGGATTTCTTGACGTCCGGCTCGGGCTCGGCCTCCCTGATGAACTGACCCATCTCGTTCACCTTCCCGAATGTCATCCTTCTGGGCGGATAAGGAAAAAGAGAGGATGAAGACAGCAGACAGAACAAGTGGAACAAAACTGAGCTTCAGGCACTTACTCAACAACTCAATGCCACTCTGTGTGAGTGTGTGTGTCTTTGGATCCATTCAGTAACAACAATTTAAACCACAGGGGGGAAATCTGACAGACTACAGCGATGTCTTTCAATAGCTCCATAAAATTGAATTATTTTTGTACGAGATTTTTCAAAGCGTGCTCGTAAAAAAGCTTTACAAGGAAGTCAATAAAAAACAGAAGATGCAAGCATTAAATCCTCACAGCGGCAAATCAAAGAAAGACAAAAGGTGGCAAACACAAAAGGGAAAACAACATGGGAGCTAAAGGATGAGCTAGATGACAGAAAACATTACAAAAGTGATCAGTTCAAATACAGAGTTTGATGTTTCAAGCAGAAAGTTGCCAGCCAAAACAGAAAAAATCCCATTTAGATTTCTTCTTTGCTCAGGCTACTTTTATTATTCTGTATTTTTCACTAATTCTTCCTTATTTAGGTAATTGTTCAGAGGCATGGAGAAACACTTATAAAACATCACTATAACCAGTCTTTATTCTACAGAAGAGAGCTATCAGAACCATCCAAAACACTCATATTCAGGCTAAAATCACATAGAGATTAGACAGATAACTTGTTGACAAGGTAAAATCTGCTGCCACTCTGGGGGATAAACATTAAACGTTTTAGCTGATTTCATTCACTTGTAACTTTACAATCACAAGCTCTGTGAAAAAAACACCCCTTTTAGTTCTTTTAAAAGAAAAGTTTTAGTATCACATCAGTAAAATAAAGGAACAAAAGCACAAAGCAGTAGGATTAAAAATACAATAACTAGAGGGCTGGCCAATCAGAGAAAGGTGGTTTGTGAAGTGGGAAGCCTTAAAGAGACAGCAATTAAAATGAAGTGTTTTAGATAGAGGTTGAAATAAGCGTCTCCCAAAACACAGTGTGAGAAAAAAAATCTGGATTTTTTTGAGCAGTAAATCATGAGAAGCTGCATCAGGGGTATTTGAGGTACAGTATAAAGGCTTTAAAAAAGGCTTAATACCCCTTCTTTAAGTGCATTATACGTTTCATCTATTCACAGAAAACTAACCCGGCGTACGGTCGCTGGTACAGAGACTCAGGGTCCAGGCTTGCCACGTCCACTGTGATTGCTTCATCAAAGTTTTTCAGGATCTTGATCACTGCCTTTTTGGCTCCTTGCTGAAATAAAAAAGCGTAAAATAAATATTCTCAATTTTTCCCTGACAAATCTGAACACATGAATGATCACAAGCTTGTGACATTAAAATAAATATATATTTCTTTTCTGTGCTGTGAGGTGGAGCATCTCCAAATGTCAGCAGACAGAGGAATACGCCCCCTGGGCCTGAATGTGGGGGTCAAAATTTAGAGGAGAGGGTCACCTGAGTCTGAGAGGCTTCGCTGGCATTCGAACTTGACCGGTCATTGTCCGCCTGCCCACCCTGACCCTGAGCGCTGACATTCACAAACTCGTCTGCCCGCACAGAGTTGATGAGGTCACTCAGGTACTTGTAGTAAAGGTTGCTAGACAGGAAGCCGGGCATGTACACCTGAAGTGACACAAAGAAACAGAAGACTCTGTTAGACAATAATAAGCTCTGCCATGTGTTCCTGTGCATGTTACAGAGGTTTATCACTGACCTTTATGTGCCACCACATAATATAATGAAAACACTTAAATTGAAAAACCTCTGTGGTGGATCTGAAGAAACCGTAGAGTCTTAAAGCATATCTTATTAAATGTGTTAAATTTCTGTTGTTTTTCAGCCTTATTTTACATGCTCCAATATTTCGGTTTGCCTGCACAGTCAGAGAACATATGTGACAACTTCACAACATTGACCCCTGTGTGTTTGGCATTTTGGGAGTCTGACCTTCTCCATGGTGGTCCAGGCCTGTCTGAGTGGAGTAGTGAAACAGTCGGGGAGCGGCCCCCCCTCTCGGCAGATATTCGACTCTATCTCCATCCTCACAGAGTCACCGAAGCCCAGAGGGTTTGTGGCCTGGAGTGAGAAATACCTAGAGGGGAAAAATAGAAAAGACTCAGGACACGTTGCCAATATTAAGACTTTAACCAACACTTAAAGGAAATGAAAGAGCAATAAAATGAGCCATTAAGAAGGAAACAAAATCTTTATTATAAGGTTTTTGCCTCAAAATAAAGCATTCCTGTCCCCTGCTATAAAGAGCAGAGCAGAGATTTAATATGAACCACATTAACCAGAAAAGTAAAAAAAAAACAAAAAACATCTTGCTTCAAGATGCTAAAACAGAGGTCTTGCAAAGGGTATAAAAATTCAAGTTTCCTGAAATAAGAATCATTTCATCATGCAACAAACTTATCAGGTAGACTTGTGCATAGTCTTTCAAAGCATCCAGGTGTCATTTTTGTCTTTTTTCTTGGAATAAGATTTTTTTCTGGTCCTTAAAATACAACCTGTTTTGATTATAGATTTTGAAGGTTACTTTTAGATACCTAGCATCCACAATATATTTTTACCCACGGCAGAACATTAACTTGGTCTGAAAAACAAAATAAGTTTTTAGTGTAACATTTTTCTGCAAGTGTCCATACAGTGTGATTACAACCAATTTAAGAGCAACTTTTCTCCATAATTGGAGGCTTAAAAATGCTCGCCTGTGTTTATTATCATTTCTAATTAGAGGATCTACCCAAACACCACACAACAGATATCAACAAACAAAAGCTAACAATTCATCAGAAGAATCTTTTAATCAACATATTTTACTGTTTCCATTAAAAATGTGTTCAGAGTAGCAGGAACAACATTGTATCAGGGTGTTTGTATAAAGAGAGAAACATTTGTGTTTTTCTTTCAAGGATGGTTTTTTCTGAGCACGGAGCGTCTCTCATCAAGTTCAATGTAAGAAAAGTGACAATATCTGGTCCAGCCTATCAGGAAGAACATCTGCATTTAAAACCATGGGAGCTAATTAGCCATGTCTGCATCATCGTTCCCATACAGTACGACTGAACCTGCCAAAAATAAGATGGCAATAAGTTAAAAGTGTGAACACTTTGAGTATCCCATCAGGAATGAAGAAATAAATGTTAAATAGTCCTGCCATCTTGCTTGTTTTTATTCGACACAAGTCTGGAACAAGAGCAATTTGAGGCTGTTAAACAGGGAGTAATTTGCTTTCGTTGTAAATATGGATATAAAGTAAAAATGTAGAAATGTAGAAATCCTTGAATCTGTCTGTTAACTGCTCAAAGCTGTCTGTTCTGAAAATAGCACAAAATCTTTGTGAGACTTGCCAACTGCTTCATGACAAGTTGGACAGGTGGGCCTCAAACACCAAGGAAAATTCCCCTGACAGGCCTCCAGAAGGTTGGCCAACCAGAGGAAAGAGATTTTGTGATGGGATGTCAAAGACTGAAAAAAGTGTAATGAACTCTTACTTGTCGTAGAGGATCATGGCGTCATTCTGAGCCTCCTGACCGTCATACTGGCCTTTTTTAGCTGCTAGCTGATTCTGGTAGTTGTCTGCCGCCAGCCAGAACTGCAGTACATTCATGGCCTCCTCCTTTTCCATGTACTGAGAGAAGAAGAGACATGGAGCGCAGGAGTGTATGGTTAAGAAGCTGCTGTACATGCTCGTTCAGACAATCTGTAGCTACAGCCTTGGATCGCCGAGATTAGACTTTATTTCAACATCACAAAAAAGATAATCAGGTTGCTGACACATTTCATATTTACAATTTTCAAATGATAAACTGAAACTCCTCAGACTAAAGAAAAGTTAATCGGCTCTTGCTATTAGTAATCCAATTTTTTACCAAATAAAGTATTTTCCAAGGTATTTGTGATGCAGTTTATGATTAATGATGGTTTTATTGATTATTGATAGATGCAGTTGCAATAAAATAAGACCACTCGACCTACTGAGCTCACTCACCTCAGAGAAATAGAAGAGAGCTGACTCACAGAACAAGATGTCAGCCAGGAACACGGAGCCACTCGTCAACACTTCAATCTGGTATTTACAGAAATGATGGCTCCGCAGGAATTCAGTAAAGTGCCTGAAACCAAAGAGCAGGTGGGACATAAACACAGCTGCTACCACTGAGGATGTAGAGGTGATGAAATGTCAAAGAACACTGGCTACACTTTAATCCTAGAGTCAGAATTTGGCATAGCTTCCATGTTTGTGTATTAACTCCTTTAGAAAATGAGTAGACAGACACGTACTGCTGCTCTAAGACGCTGTATACCACCGCCTGTGCAATGACAAAGCAGTTAGGGTCCACCATGCCGTTCTCGCCGCAGATTTTAGCTGCATGGGAGGGAGGAAGAGCAACATGTCAACACTGAAGATGATTATCATACAGTGTTAGGGACTGAAACCAAGCACGTCATCAGTGTCATACCAACAATGTCGTTTCTGATCTGCTCTGTGATGGGGATCGGCCGCACCGCATCCGGAGAGATGTACCGCGTGAAGATGGTGACTGCATCTGTCTCTATACCTGAAAACAGGGGAGAAAAACAGAACAGAAAAACAGATCTTTATTATTTGTGCATCAAGACACACAAATGATTCAGTTTCTAACAATATTTCTATTTTACTCAGCAAAATTATTGAACAATAACCCCAAAACAGATCAATTCTCTCATACAAAGCAAGCGTCTAATAGCACACAGTTTTGAAACAAATATAGAGCAAGTTTACATCGCACCTATGGTAAACCAGTACAAAAGTTAAAGTGCTAATTGAAGATTTGGGTGCAGTGAAACACTTTGATGAACTTATTCTCCGTTAACTGCAAATTAGACTAAATTGCAATATGGCCTGTTGAAATATTCTAATCAGATTGTGCAATACTTCTTCAATCTCAATCATGTCAGTATACCAGATAGTTTTTGTTGCAGTGGATGTTTTATGCTCTACTCCACTGTTACTCATCTGTGTTCATCCAAAGAGCCAAATTGTTGAAAAATACATTTGCAATGGAAACAATCTAAGAGGTAAAAAGTGGCAAATAAAAAGGAAAAAATGTAAGATTAAAGAGGCAAAAGGAGATGGAGGATGGAGACTCAATGTCTTAACACAAAGAGACTCAATGTCTTAACACAAAGTTGTTTATGTTTTCAAAAACTAAGGCAGTCCAGAAGTTATCAGAGTTCAAAGTATCTAAGCTTTAGCAGTTAGTACGTGTCCTGTCATAATAAATTTACAGCCTGCAAACACAGTGTTGGTTTGATGAGTCAGAGCGAAGAGTCATTTGAATTTTGAGCAGTAGTAGCCCATTCTGACACATCAAGGATAAAAGGCTGGTGACTCACTCTTCATGAGTTTGTTCGAGATGTCCCTCAGGGTGCTGTTCGCCTGCCCTTTGTACGGAGTCCCCGTCCTGGAGGGGGTCTGCCTGGTGGGCGTTTCCGCTCTGGGAGTACTGGGTCTAAGGCCCGCCACCGTGCTGGAGGAGTCCTGCTGCTCCGTCTGCACTGTGGACCGATCGCTGCTACTGTCTTGGGAGAAGGAGTTGGGTGTGATTTCTGGGAGCTCTGAGCCATCTGCTGAGGCGGGGACGGGCTCAGCCAGCGTGCTGTGTTTGACAGAGTTCAGGCTGTGCGCTCGGACCCGGGACCAGCTGGTGGCACGGAAACTCTCTGCCTCCAACCAGAACCGAACCAGGTGGTCGGCGCCCCGTCGTTCCATGAAATGCAAGAAGTGGGGTATTGCCACGTTGTCTCTGAGAACATGGTCCACCGTTTTGGACAGACGAGATCGGGTCTCCTGAGGCTGATAGTTCACACTGGAATGACCTGAAAAACACAAATACATCAAAATTAATTCATTCATCTCTTCTCTATCAGCACACAATATGTTGTTGTTTTTTTTACAACTCACCAGTCACAAAAGACATGCATGTGCATAACTTTTAACCTGTTTGCATCACAAGGCCAGGGGAGAGGAAGACAAATAATCCAGGATTTTCCAGGATTACTCAATCATTTCCAGGACATTTGACTGTTTTTCTCACTTTCCATATATTTTCCATGCCTGAAAAATTGGTAAATCATTTTCTGGGTTTTCAAGAGAGTGTGGAGACCCTGTTTACAACTCAGCTTCAGGCACAGATGGATGGAGTCACATGTATTTCAAACTCTATGACCAAATACTTCTTACCTCTCTTCAGCAGTAATTCATAAACAGTGCAAAATGGCCCAAAAAGTAAAGAATTTAATCAATCAGCAACAAAACAAAAGAAATACAAATGGTGCAATGAATAAATGAATGAAACATTTTGATAAGCAGAAACTCTGTGTTCCTCTTTTCAATTTAAACAAGACATTTCTATCCAGACTGACGTCGGCATCGTGAGCTGAATTCGAACTCCTGGATATTTGTTTTGAAGTCTCATGAATTTCCAGCTCAGACGAGGCAGCTTCACAGATGATTAAACCCAGACAAACTTTTCACCAGCGACTGTGTGCCCTGTCCATCGCGTCAGTCGTGCATGTAGGAAACGGTCAGCAGTAACAGCCAGAGTCACCTCTGATTGTCCCCAGACTCCAGCCACGTCTGATCATTATGAAGATCTGACTCATGCTGGGTTACCACATAATTGTATGTCTCCACAATGTCTCACATACAAACTGTTTAAACATCATCTCGCATCCCGAGGGACAGCAAACACACTCGATCTGAGAAAACAAACAAACAAACAAGCTCATGGGCTGTGATGATGAATCAGAGCACATCAGCTGAAGTGAGAGCGAAGCGTAGGCTGAGGCTTCATGTCGTTATGTTTGCCTTTCCAAAACAAAATGAGGCTTCAAAAGTTGTCACCGAGTGTGCAGAGCTTTTCAATCAGCCTTCACATTTCTAAAGATCACACAGTCAAGGCCAAATAAATACTGAAAGCTATTAAAATCAAAGCAGCCAGTGACGCATCCGTGGCAGCGTCAGTTTATAAAAAAACTCCATATTCATTTAGAGTAAGCCAGACTCCAAAAGAGAGCAGAGAAAACATGCGACTGCTTTCAGATTTATTGGTTTAACTGTCAGTCAGCTCTTACAGGACTCTGACCTGTTGAGATGAGCTCTTCTGTTGGTCTTTAAAGGGATATTTTAGTCATTTTGAAGGTGCTTGTATAAATAACGTATTACTGGCACAAGCAACAGTTGTTTCTGGTCTGCTGGTTTAGAAAGAAGTTAAGAAAATACTGAAATATCCCTTTGAACCTCATACCTGCTTAAAACCTGTCTCCCCTCCCTCAGTTTCTCCCATTCATCCTCTCTCTTTTTTTTTCTAAAATCCAGACGTGGTTTAAGCTCGTCTGATGAGTCTGGCTCAGACGTTGCTGTCGGGGCTGCAGCACAGGTTCCTCCACCTGTCTGACTCACCACGGACATTCAAGGGAAAACTGGCTTCCTGTCACTACTGTCATCAACACGTGCCACAACCTTTTCTAACTGCCTTGCGTTGTGGTATCCTTAAAACATCAGCACAGTCTATTCATAGCACATCTCACAATGAGCAGATGTTTGTCCACAATGTGAGAGGATGGGTCACAAAGACAGGCTGAATGTTTGTGTCTGTGGAAACTGAAGCATGACGTCCTGTGAAGGCTTCACTGAGGATTAATGAAGGTGTGTACTTGCTATGCTGTTAGTGAAGCAAGATGCATACCAGGAGTGAGTTATGCTCAAAAAGTCAAACAGGAACACACAAGGGAAAAAAATCAAAACAACTGAGTGTAATTTGATGATCTTCCTCTTTCTATTATTTAAAGTTTTATACATTTTCCCAAAGAAACTACTTTATAATCTAACAGAGGATGCCAAGATTCTGTAAGTCAAGTGTAGAAATGTGTAAGCCTTCTTTGTTGACATCTGACCCAGGACAGCTGACTTTGGCAACAAGACAAAAATGTAAATTTCCTAAAAAAGTAACTGAAGCCAGTAGTTTAAGAGATCTACAAATTGCTGCATGTGGATTGGAATGAACATTATCACAAACAGCTTAACCTGTGTTTTAGCCTTTAGCCTGTGCCTGATCACTCTCCTGTTAAGCTTTTTTCTGCTCTTCTGCCTCTTTTCTCTCAGACAGTCCGGCTCCAGTGTCCTATATTATAACTGAATAAATTCAAGAAATCATTTTCAGCCAAGAAAAAAAACTCTGATCTCTAACCTCAATGCTGAACTTGGTCAGCCGGTGTTGAGTTGTCTTACCGACTTCAACATGCTATGAATCAATCTGGTCCAGTCCAATCTGATAGGAAAGCTAGGGTTTGGCATTGAGAGGTAACCTATTTTAGCACTGATAGAACCTCAATACAAATTGGGGATTATGTTCAGGGATATGTCCAGATATGAGACTTAGATCACTTATAAAGTCCTCATAGTACCTTTACATTAATTCTGTAGGGTTTTATCTAATTTATGATCTGTTTTTGTTTGTCAGACATTAAGAAAAAAACTTCAAAGAGGCAAACAAATATGAACACAGACTACGTACCAAGGTCTCCAAAGTGTGCAGCCTCCATGTGGCTCGGCTGCTTCTTAAGGATGGCCGTGCGACCGCGGGCGAAGGAGTCCATATTGGCGGAGATGGCATTGATGGCAACATGGCTGGGCCCTGCAGCTTCCTGGATTGCATTGTGATTCCTCAAGCCAAGTGATGGAGAATTTGGACTGGCTGGGGCTACAGACAAATGGAAGAGGACGGATAATGTGGGTTATGTAAGGAAAAGAGAAAAAAAGGGGAGTACAATGATATAAAGGTTCTGAGGGGGCTGAGTATGACATCAGCCTGACTGGTTTGAAAAGGTCTTTATGGTGCAGGTTTTTCAAAGAGCTCACAGTCTGAGGACAGAGGCCTTGGGGGATGTGAGACATTTGAGCGGACAGACGGCTCTGTGTTTGACTCTGAGCAGCATGTGTCTGGCTAATTAGCCTGAGGTCAAAATGTTAGTTTTTGTGACAACATTAGCCAAGTTGTTTAACATGAAAAGAGCCAACTTTATCTAAAATGTATTTATTTAAATCTTTTCTGTGCAAAGGTTAATCTCAGCTTTAAAAGCACACACATGAACTCACCTCTGATGGATTTAGCATCAGTCACTCTCTCAGGTTCTTTGCTTTTGGCTGCAGGGGGGAAGATAAGACGAGAGTTGTTACTAAAGGAGCAGTCAGCAGTTTCATTCATTTAACGAGGCAAGAGCTACACACAAAACGTTCATACACTTATTTGAGCTGGTTAGATGTGGTGGTGTTGTGTGTCACCAGAAATACTCGTGTGTTCTCTCTGGTTACATAATAACATACTTCCATGAGGTACTGAGGTCATCTTGAAAGGACACAGTAAATAACTATGAGATGCAAACAAATAATGCACCACAGGCCTGCTTCACACCGCTGCTCACGAGATGAGGAAACTCAAAGAGACGCTGAGTGTTGACGTGTGAAAGACTTCTCAGTGCTGCCTGTTACACAGTAAACAGGACTGAGGGGGCTTTCATACTGACACAGGCGCTTCTACTTTGAGGGGAAGTTAGAGAGGGACCATAAAGCCACCTTGGAGCTAAAAGATGTAAGATAAAATGTGTAACATGGCATGGTGATAATCTGGTTTACTCAGTAATCATGCCTTTAAATTAGGCTGCAAGGAGGGGCCTGGCTAACTATCGGTCTAGCACTTTGACAAAACAAAGCGGCGCAGCAACCAACCTGAGTGGTGCAGAAACAGCATTCATTTACGGCAGAGCTCCGATTAAACCAACATCAGCCAAGAGTCAGTACTGACTTTCAAAATCTATCAAAGAACAACGCCTGCTGCATAATATTTGCTGTGAATAAATGTTGATCGGATCTTGATGAGTTCCTAAAATAAATATTGAGATTCGTAAATCAACATTGATTTGGAGGAACAACCAAACTGGAAATATGGATGATGAGAAGAGTACAAAGCAGTTTTGAAAAAAAAAAAAAAGTTTTGACATTAAGGATACAATGGTGCTCTATGAATATATCACAATCTGCCTGTTTACAACCACCACATACCCATATACACGCACTGGCCCCTTAATCACAGACACCTGTTCAACTGCTTGTTCATGCAAATATCTGAGTATTTGACAAACTCCTCTGATCAACTGGGATTTTCACACAAAATCATCTCTCGGGTTTACAGAGAAAGGTCCCAAAAAGAGAAAAAATATCCAATGAGCAGCAGTTCTCTGGGACACAAAGCCTTGTTGGTCCCAGAGGTCAGAGGCGAATGGACAGACTGGTCGGTGATGATGGAGACACCAGTAACTCAAGAAGACCGTGTCTGAACACACAACACTTCAACCTTGCTGCTACTGCAGCAGAGGGACACACCAGGGGACACTCCTGAGAAACTGAGGCTACAATTTTCACAGGCTGGTGCAAATTTGGTTGGTCTGATGAGTCTGGTTCTCTGCTGCCACTATCAGATGGTGGGTTCAGAATTCGGCTTTAGTGACATGAAAGTGTCATCACCAGATCTCAATCCAATAGAGCACCTTTGGGATGTGGTGGAACCGGAGATTCTCATCCTGGACGTTCAGCTGGCAAATCTTGCGATGCTTTAATGTCAAAATGGACCAAAATTGTCTGAGGAATGTTTCCAGCAGCTTGATAAATCTACTCCACAAAGAATTAAAGCAGTTCTAAAAGCAAAAAGGGGTCCAACCAGGTAAAGGCCGCTGAGTGTATATACCTGTAAGCGGGTACACCCCATATTTTAGTCCACTGTGAGATTTTGCTCATGGAAACAGATGAACAAAGATTGTGTTAAAAAGGAAATAAAGAAAAGAAAAGCATAAAAACATGATTTCAGTTCTCCAAAATGATTAACACTGAGAAATAAAACACTCAGGTGCCCTTGAACCAGTACTCTCTGACCAGCAGTTCATAAATAGTGCACAATGTGGACTGTTCACAAGTTTAATAAATGTACTCATAGCAGCAAAGGGGAAGTACTCTGACTGTCCTTTGATAGAACAATAGTCTACAATAGTGTTTGAACATCACAGTACTCAAGCACGCACAGGGAAACTGTGTCAACCTGATAAGATGATAACAAACTGAATTGAAGGACAACCGAGCAGAAACTGTGCATCATTAGAAGTGGTCACAGTTGTAACAATGAGTCTGGAGGAACATGATGCATTGAGGATTACAAAATGGTTACTAATGCAAATGGATTTGTCTCATGGTTGACAAAGATTAACTTCTCTCTTCATTTTCACCATTACAGGGAACTCTCTGACTTCCTGTCAGTCTAGTGTGTCATCCTGCCACACACCATCCTAACGGCACTCTTTCCCTTTCTTATATTTCCTCATTTTGATGAGCTGCTGTGTCAGCAGTCTGACTGCAGAGCCCAGTGAGGAAAAACCTCTAATCTCACCCTGAAAGACGAACTACTATCAGTTTAGTGGAGCTACTGTTCTGATTTCCAGAACAAACCTGTCCAGACTTCACAGTCATTTCCTCTCCAGTCCACCCAACAAATTAAAAAAAAAAAAATCATAATAAGATAAACTTGTCAAAACAAACGTCACTCAGTGAAAGTATTTCCCTTTCTCTCTGACTTGAATGGATTATTGTAGAGATGGACAGCCTCAGCTGTAAATATGCTGTTTTTTTATTATTCATTAGAAAAACTTGTGGTTAAAATCAATGACTGTCTATCTCCACTTTTAGGTCTGCAATCTTTTCGATATTATGATGATGTTTGAGCTGTGAAGTGCCATGTGTCCCACCGATGCGTTGCTCTTGGATCTAAATTTATTTTAATGTAACTATAATTGGTGTGTAACTGGTATAATTATCATCTTTTCGGACCAGTATTAGTGTAAGTCAAAATTCAATTTAAACAGCTACTTGCTTCTACTTCACGCTGGATTATACAGAGACAAGAAAATCTCAAGTTTTCTTTGAAGATTTTTAGAAGGACAAATGTGGCATTCTTAAATAAATAAAAGTAAAAATAATAACTCAAATGTCAAAACTAACTTTTTTGTTCTATTAACTCTTCAACCCGTTGTAAAACACTAAACCTGCATTCAACACCGACCACTACTTTTAGGTAAGTTCAGAACCCTCTTATAATCTGATTGGTCATCTTTGGCACCACCCAAAAATCCTGAACTATGATTGGCTATTTGCCTTGTCAGCAAGGAGTCTTGTGTTATGGCATCAATCAACTTAAAATTGCCAAATGACTTCTCTACATTGCACATATCTCTTGTGAGAAACTTAATTTATCAACAACATACTTCTTTTTTTGTCCTTTTGGGTCCTTGCACATTTTACCATACATCAAAACTGTTATTACCATTGCTGATTTGTTGTGTTGCATTTAAAATAAGTGCATTGTTCACTTTAAAGTTTCACCTGTATCACCTGCTGTGATGTTAGTTGAGACGGATAGTGTTGTTAAAGAGAGACAGGATAAATAAATGCTGAATTTAAGTGTTAGTGTGCACTCATACTTGATGCCACCCCTGCTTGTCTGGGTGTCCCACCTGAGCCCCCCCTGTCAGAAAGTCAGGACACGCCCCTGCTGATTACCTGACCAAACTGTGACGTTTAGCTGAAGCTCTTGGTGAATCTGACAGAGATGTGGATGTGTCTAATTAATCAAAGCTAACAGGTCTGTGGCTAACACTGGGTTAGATAACACACTCAGGGAGGAGGAGGATACAGAGGCCACCGCTGAGCTAACATGCTACATCACTGCAGTCACAGGCTGATTCATTCACATTAACACACACGGACTGGAGCTCATGTCCCTGCGGTCACGGTCTGAACCACTTTATCGGCTCCTGTCTCTCTTCAGCCGGACTCTGGTAGCTGCTCGTCAGCGTTGACGGTGCAGCTGAGCTCAGAGGAGCTTCCTTTCTCACCTTTCCTCTTGAAAAACGACATGACGGCTTTCTGGATGCTTCCTCGGCTCACTGACACCGTCCCGTAGCTCCGCGGGTCCCTTCATTCAAATGCATCTGTTCAGGTCACTCCTGAGGTGGAAACGGGTGATGGTCTCAGCCCCGGTGAGCTCTGTCAAATTACATTTTTCTCTAAATCCAGACCCAGCTCCGCGGCCATGTTGTCAATAAACGTCCTACTTCCGGGCTGGTGCGGCAGCAGCATTGTGGGAAATGTGGTGTTACCTGCTGCGGTCAGCAGAGAGCAGTGTTTCTTCACTGGAGGACTACAAGTCACTGATTTACGCTACAGACCATGGACTTTACCAGTGATATTGAAATAGTATCACTTTGATTAATGTGTCCACAAATTAAAATTAGATTACTAGTGCAAAAATATGTTAATCCAAAACGCTTTTTCTCAGCATCTGTGGACGACCCGACCAACCCCTTTACAGCAAAGCCCCTTTGACAATTGCTATCCTAAAGTTAAGCAAGAAGAAGCAAGATTTTTCCTTTTCTCCCTTCTTAAAAAAGAATTACTTTTGTAGAAATGGTGGACACTGGGGTCGGACTGTCAAACAAAAAGAAAAAGGACAGGAGAGCAAACAAGAGAGTGATGAAACTCGAGCTACAGGCCAAAACACACCATAGGTTTCGCCCTTAATGATAATGCTCATTCTAAACTACAAGCAGCATTTCAACTGCAGTGATCTGTTCAAACATGAGAGTCCAACAATAAAATGAAGAGCTAGGCTACATTTGCTCTGCTTGGTGAGGTTAGAGTTAGTAGATGAGCACTGGTAGGACACAATCAGGATTTACTGACATTACAAGTTGCACGCATATTTTAAAGCACCAGGTTGTGAGTAACAGTAAACTCATAGTCTGCTCACCTTCTATGCATTAAACTATCCCACAGAATGAGTTAGAAAAGCTTATCTGTTGTCCTTTACAAACAATCGTGCTAGAAAACTGCTACTTAATACCTTAGTTTGTTGCTTTGTATTCAGTTGTCTTGAGCAAAGAAATGTGTTAAAAAGAAGATCTGCTCTCCATCCATTCATTTGCGTCCAAAACAAATACAAGCCTTGATAAGAGAAAACAATTTATTGCTTGAAAAATGTAGGAGTTGTTGAAATATGAAGTGTAAAAGATTCTAAGAAGCGTGATTTATGAGGTATTCACAGTAATGATGTAAAGTAATTGTTTGCACATTAAATTGTAACATCATGTGTGTTATGACGTAACATGGTTACTCATAAATCACTTGAAATGATTCACTTCAATCATCATGAGATATTTTCTCTACAAAAAAACAAATCATCCATCACATTTTCACTCTCTTCCGACTGTGTGGGTTTCTGTTGGCCTGTCGATGCGATACACAAACTCTGCAGGAAGAAAGTAGCCTAGGTACTCCACAGTGTCAGGGGTGGTGTCAATGTAGTAGTGACCACCTTCTCCATGGTGGCTGAAGCCGTGTGTGTGCTCCACACGCAGGTCCAAACCCTGGGAAGATATCATCAGAGCTGTTACAAAGCAGCCCATTGGCCTAGCTGTCATGGTAAAAAAAAAAATCATAAGGTCCACGTTAAATTGTTGTTTGCTCTACTCACAGGGTCTCTGGACACCAGCACAGACTGGCAGATGAATGGAGCTCTGACCTCAAAGTGTTTCAGCCAGTTGTTGACTTCATCATTGGTGTTTAAGGGGCAGGCAGAGAACTCTCTGGGCTGTAAAAGAGCAGAAAAAGCATCATAATAACAGATCAATGTCATAAAAGAAAAACAATACAGCTCACGGTGCTTTAAGGAATGCTAATGTACAATAAAAGAGACACAAGAGACCTCAAAACAAACACTGTCATAAACAAAGCATGGAGAGTGAGAACTGTTTTCCTTGAGCTGAATCTGAATTAAATTATATGTAACCGTCATGTGTTTCACAAGTGTTTACCATGATGTGGATTTTAGCTTTTCCTTTCTGAATGATGAAGGTTCCTCCCAGTGCAAGGCTCTTCTCAGGGTACTGACTCTCCAGAGTCGTCCTCAAAGACGTCACCAGACTCAGGCTTCCTGTTCTCTTCTTGGCTCGTACCTCAATGACCTGAGGAAAAACATGTAGGTGAGGAGACAGCTCAGCTTTTCTACGTGTTAATATTTATCCTTCAAATGTCAGGAGCACACATGAGAAAGGGCTGAAGTTAACAGAAACAGTTAGGTTATTAACCCGCAGATAATTGTGTTCTAGTTTATAAATAACCTGGGGGGTTCATAATTCACTAATGACAAGGTGATTTTTTGGTGCCACATCTGTTTATGTTTTTTGACCAGATGAACGAGATTACCTTCCCAGGTTTCCCTTCACACGCATACAGATTTCCCAGAAGTCCAAAGTTGCAGTCAGAGAATTTGTCGCTGTATTTCTCCTGCAGACACTGGCCGTCAGCTGGGTTTATAGAGGAGAAGTAGCTGCTGTTCACTGCAGGTCTTCCTTCAGCTTCAGTCAGACATATGGGCATCAGCTGTGGACGAGAATGAGAAAATATGTTTAAAGCTTCTCCTTTCTCATGCTGAGGAGAGGAAATCCCATGAGCTGTAGTTAAATAAAGTCCAAACTTCAGAGCACCAAAGTTTGTCTTTTTCAACCAAATATTTACTCTGTAGTCAGACTTTCCAGCAGGTCAATGAAAAAGAAAATAATACTATCTGTTGTTAAAAATGATGATTAAAGCCTTGATCAAGGAGCATCACCCATCAGATAAGATATGAGCAGCTCAAAAATGTTTGCCAAATGAATATACTGATGCCAGGATTTGTGATGTGATGTGTGTAAAAATAAAATGCACCTCTGCATTCATTCCAAGGATCCTGGAGGCAGCTCCTGCAGCACCGAGCATGAAGGCTCCAGGCAGCTCCAGCTCCTTCGATATGTTGTTCATGTCATACTCCTGTCAAGTGGAGGAGACGGCATCATGTCAAATCCTTTCACAGCTGGCTCTCATATTTTCTATCCATGTAATATTTCTGTTTTTAGAAAAATCTACCTTATCCTTCTTCACTAAGGGGATCAGGTACGGCACACCACCAACATCTGTGACACGAGGATTTCCACACAAGCCTGCAGATCAACCAACAAAGTTACACCTTTATTATATATTCCTCTCTTATTAGATTCAACTGTTAATACTCAACCCCTATGTAATCTGAGATGCTAGTGAATAGGTTTGAATGTCTCTATTGCATGAACTGCTCTGAAGTACTCTTGTTGTGTCAAAACTTGGACACTGCCTGTGCATTTCAGAATCAGAATCAGAATGGCCTCTGTTTGCCAAGTATCTCAAGAAGACTACAAGGAGTCTCCAGTTTTAACTGTACACTGTACAATCATGAAACATTAAATATCAAAAATATTCAAAACAAAAAATAAGTGGGAATAAACTTTTTCTGTCTTGATGTCCTGACATGAAGGGCTCTGTAATGCTGGCAGTTTAGACATTAGATTTTAAAGTTTAGTTGCAGCAACCATAAGTTTTCCTGCACAAATGTTCCTATTTCAAAAATACACTGCAGAAACTCACTTTTGCATGGAAGAGAAAGAAGAAAAAACTGTAAGCACTTGAGTAATGATACTCAATGCACTCATCTTCTGCTCTTTGCATTTGATTCAGTCATGCCAGTGAGTATAGTGGGGGTTTTCTTTTTTTTTTTGTCTAATTGAAGTATGAAGTGAACAGGTCAGTCTTCTTACCTTTGACAGGAAAGTGGAAAGGCTCTTTGGTCAGATCTGGACACTCCACCACACTCACCTGAACTTCTGCGAAGTTTTCTTCCAGCCCCGCTTGCAAAACTACAAACAGCAACATTTTTTTATCACTCTCTTCATGAAAATGATGTGCTAAAGTCTGATGTTGGTGCATCGAGGTTGCAGTTCTTACCACTTCGCAGCTCCTCTAAACTTGGTTTGTGCAGTTTGACCCTCTCTGTTTTACTGGTGTCTGCCATTGTACCTGATCTGGAGGTAAATGTTGAACCTTTCTCTCTGAAACCTGTGCAGGAAGAGCTTATGAAAATAAAGGGAGCAACTACACTGTGTAGTTGAACTGTAACCAAAGAATAAATACTGACAAGATAGTTGCTCGCCAACTGCGTTTCGCTCCTGCAGCCAGTATATGAGTGAAATTTCCAGAATACAAGCAATAAATCGTGTTCGTGGGTAGATCACACCAGTTTAAGGAATCCCGATGCTAAAATTATCAAAATGTAATACATAAATATATAATTAATCAAAAAAATGAAAATTAATGAATAAATAGTTGAATTTATTTATTACAACAAAAGGCCTGGTTTTCTTGTGATTGTTTTACCAAAAGAAACCAACTATCGGAAAAACGAATCGTGAAATTAGTCCATTATTTTGGCTTTGTCGTCCTAGGAGAAAACGTGTATGGAGTAACTTCACGATTTGTAGATGTCTTAAAAATAATAATAATAATAATAATAATAATAATAATAATAATAATAATAATAATAATAATAATAATAATGAAACCAAAATTCGTGTGTGTGTATACAATGAACAGTTTTGTAATATACTATAAGGAAGAATTTGGACACGTATGTGTAAAACAACATTAATATATGAGGTTTTGTACTAAAGTCACATTCACGTGTTTACCTGCTAACAGATTAATAAACGTGATTTTGTAAACTGTGAGAGAAATGTGCGAAAGCGGAAGTAGAAACAGTGATTTCTCTTGTTCCGGTCCGCGACGTGTGCTTCTTCTTCGTTTATTGGTCACATGATCCCCACATGAAACACTTCCTGGTTGACCCAGAAATACATGTGGAACAGTGCATCCTCCTGATTTGATTCCTCGGCGGCATTTAACTTTAGATATCTATTTTTTGGTCATTTGGAGTCAGTTTATTTCCTGAAATATGTTTTAACACTGAACTCACCATCGCCTGTTCATTATCATGACTGGAGAGAAAACCCATCAGTCACAAACTCAGTCTAATGCCAGTGGTGAGGGTTTAGCTCTGACACAATGCAAAGTTGTGCTGGAAAAGTGTCCTGGAGAGTATACAGAGAAAGAACCGCGACACCCAAAGGATGGGACAGGGAGAGAGCCAGAGGAGTCACACAGGTATGAAGATACACCTTCTCACAGAACAGCCCACGTGTTCACCAATACTTTCTCAATAGCACAATGACTAAATATGTCATCATTGTCACTGACTGACCTATCTTGTGACAGAGATGAGGTTTTAACAGTGAAGCCATGCATCGTAGTGCTGCAAAAGTTGCCTCCAGAGTATGTGGAGAAAGTTCTGCAACTTCCCAGGGATGAGAGAGGGACAGATCCTGTAGAGTCAGACAGGTAGGAATGAGACAGCTGAGTGGACGTCACATTATTTTAACAGACGGTCTTTTGTTATCTTCATTTCTATAATGGTGTGTCTTTTGTTGTTTTATCCAGTAGGGATTTTTAGCCTGTTATTTTTGTGGTTTCAATGCCATCCTCCTCACATTGCTCTTAGTTTTCATTTCTTATTTGTGAAGCCCTTGTAACCCTGTTGTGTAAAGTGCTCTAAACATAACACATAAAGTTTTCAGTCTCTATTATTTGTGTTTCTGTAGTGACTCAGGAGACAGCCTGTTCATAACTCAGAACCCAGTCCCTCAGCCTGTGAGATCAAGAAGCACCCGCCACAAGCTGCATCTGGAGGAGCATGAAGATGACTCTTCGTCCTCTTCCTCCAGCTCGCATGAGCCATCAAGACGTACCAAAAAGAAGATGATGTCATATTACAGCAAATTACCACAGTTTAATTTCCCTTTCCTTGGGAAGTACCAATACAAACACACAAGTAAACGGAACGCAAGTCTCCATGTAAGGATCCAACACTCATTGGGTACACATTTAAATGTTTTTGTCATCTGAAATTCTCGTTAATGCCCTGTTCTTGTCCTTCTATGCAGGATGCTGGAATGATAGGCTTCCTAAGACTCGTCAAAGAGTTGTGTGAAGGGAGTCGAACAGGGGAGGATGTGAAGTCTTCTTTACCAGCAGATGGGGGTGACATATCTCCACCGCCGGAGTAAGTGAATTTCAAGTTATTGTCTTATTTATTTCATGGTGAAATCCCACCAAAAAGTTTTATTTGATACGTTTTTCAGTTAAAGTACAACCCCAGTTCCAGTAAAGTTGGGACACTGAGTTAACTAAAAGTAAAAGAGACTACAATGATTCACAAATCCTGTTTAACCCATGTTAAATTGGATACACTACTAAGACAAGATATTTATTGTTCAAACTGATAAATAGGGGCAATATAAGACTGGGGAAGTTGAAGAATGCTTTTTTAATGCGGTTTTATCTCAAACACTCCAGTAACTTTCGGAGTTCACCAAGGATCCATCTTTACACTGCAATAATTTAAGTAACACGGTAACACATGATGGTGCTACGAGTTATAGCTTCAAGCTGGAGAAAGTGTTGGTATCTTCACCTCTTTAGCCCGGCTTTGAAATGTCGCATTAGTTTTACTTAATGTTTTATGCTGTCATACTCACTTAATTATTGTTTTTTTTACCAGTAAATTAACTATAAATTAACATACGAATACTGTATACCCTGTTCCACCAGCTTACTTTATTAGAGACAATCAGAATGGTTCAACAAGGAACAAGGAGAGGTCATCACGGTTGCTTGAAAGATAATGTTGTCATTTTTTCCCATTGTCTTTGTTATCATTTTGAGGTTGAAATGTAAGGGATTTTAATAGTGTAACGTGAAAATATCATTTTTCAACTTATTACAAGCACTAATTTTCATGGTACCCATCCTTTGTTCTAGAGAAGAAATGGAAGAATCAGAAGCTGAGGACATCAAAGTGGTGGTCAGTATCCTGCATGAAGAATCTCATGTTTAATGGCATGTTGTAAATGTAAATCGTGCTTTGGTTTGTCATCTTTCAGGAAAGGAAACTCTTTGCAGTGCAGCTACAATCAAAGCGCAAACAAAACTGGTGCAATTACGTACAACAGAAAAATGGAAGAAATGCTGCCAATGCTGGGGGAGAACCTTCACAAGAAAAACAACTTCAGGCGTCAGATGAGGAACCAGATATGGCGAACACATCAGGGATTGAAGCAGAGGTGGATGAGCCAGCAACAAGACATGGAAACTCTTTACAGCAACTTGAAACGCAAATGACTGCGAGACATCTTGAGGAAGAACAAGAAGAGAGAGACACTCCACATTCAGAACAAACAATGACAACGAGCAAGTGTGACGCAGAGAACAGCACATTACAAGTGTGTGGAAACCTGGATTCTGATTTCAGTGCGGGGGTTTCAGTCTCTTCATGTGAAGAAAATGGGGGCACGAAAGAAAATGAAAAGAACAGAGATCCTGAGGATGAGGAGCAGCTACAGTCCAGTACTGTTCCTGAAACTCAGAAAGATGAAGCAAATTATCAGAAGAAAAGGAAAAAGAGGAAAAAAAGAGAAGAGATAACCACTCAGGAGGAGAGAAGAGAAGAAGGAAATTCTTCGGAAGCTTCTCAACAAACACTGGAATCCAGTTTTGACAAAAGGGAGAAGAAGAAACGTTTGTCTTGTGATGAGTCAGCTCAAGAAAAAGAGTGTGCAGGTGTTAGCTCTGTGTTAGCATCGACTGAAAATGAGGAGAAGTCAGCAAAAAAGAAGAAGAGAAAGAAAACAAACCCTGAAGTGGAGGATAGCTTCCTAATTCCTGTTAAAAATACAGTTCATGAACACATTGATGAAACTCAAGACAAAGCAGATGAGGATGCAGTTTCTGAATTAGCAACAAAAAGAAAGAAGAAAAAGAGGAAAAAGAGAGAAAGTTGCAGTGAAAATAATTCTGAACAGGTTTCAGTACAAGGGGATGATCCAGTGTCAGTGACGGAGAAGACGAGGAGCTCCTCCCCCTTCAGTGCTGATACTGAGTCTCTACTGTCTGTGGAGGCTCCTGTTGCCGTTTCAGAAACTGACAAAGTTGTGGAAGAATCTCTCGAGGTCAAGAAGATGAAAAAGAGGAGGAAAAGTGAAACTTGCTGTGAAAACAATTCTGAACCAGGGGATGATTCAGTGTCTGTGCAGGAAAGGACGAGGACCTCATCCTTCCTGAGTGCTGATACAGAGTCTCTACTGTCTTTGGAGGCTCCTGTTCAAGGTTTAGACAATGACAAAAGTCTGGAAGAGTCTAATGATGAGGTCAGGAAAAAGAAAAAGAAAAAAAAGAGGAAGTTGTTGGAAATGCACGACGGTGTGGAAAAAGATGAGGGGCAGGTTCTTGAGGTACCAAACACCAATCATGGTGCTCTTTCTGAAGGAGACAGACCAGGAGTAAAGAGGAGAAAGAAACATGACAGAGATGAGCTGATGATTCCAGTGGAAAGGGAGGAAGGTGCTGTGAATGCAAGTCCTCCTTTTGACCCTGAAACTGTTGTGTTGAAAAAAAAGAAGAAAAAGAGTAAAGATAAAACATCTCATGTGAAACAACAAAATCTATTAGCTGCAACCAGAGAAATTGTAAAATTATAAAATCTTCAATTCTCTCTCTAAATCAGAATGATCATCTCCAGAAAGAATCATGATAAATAAGCACTTTAAAGTCATGAGGAGCCTTTGAACAGAATTTGACTGAAAATGTCCCAGCAGTTATGTTTCTATGGAAAAGTTATCTTCTATTTTCTGTATTAAAACTTTATTTTTACCCTTTGATGTTTAGATAAATGAGTTGTTACTTTTCTATGTATTTGTAATAAACATGTCAAATTCATGAAAAGACATTTCACAAGTCTTGATTTATTCCTTGTATTCAACCAAAACAAAATTATGGATAATTGATCAGATTTTGATACAGTTGAAATAAAAACTTTTTTTCCTCTTGTATCTGTTTCATTGCTTGAACTAAACTGCATCCTGATCCTGATCCCAGTCCAGACAGTATTTCCAGTTATTCACCAATAAACAGTGGGGGTTGATTTGAGCATTGACACCTTTTGAGGGAATGGACCATAATCTTGAGAAATTACGTCCCATCCTTTGTAGCTGCAAAATATTTGACAGGCCAAAAGTGGGGATAGTTAACTAGGACGGGCAAGACAGTCAGAGTAAGTTAAACATTTCCTAGAATTTTTAACAGTCTCTGTAACTGTTTTCAGTTTGCCTTTTATTGTCATTTTGAAATGATGGGGTTTTTACCATCCTTTATTGTTGACCTCAGATAGAAATTTAGGTCAAGGTATCCCAAACTTTTCAGCCAAAAGAAATTGGTCACAGAAGAGCAACCTGCTTGGGAATACACTTATAGTACAGTCCATAAACTAACAAAAAAGGCCCAAGAAGTTTCATTTAGCTGCTCAATAAAAAGGCAGACTTCCTCTGTTGAAGTATTTACAACATTAATCTGCATCTGTATTGATACTGTTAATGTCCTGGCTTTGTCACTTCAGGGGACAGAGGCCAATGCACACAAGTTAAAAATATGAAAATGAAACACAGATGAAAAATGAGATTATTTTTTGCCCATAATGATTCGAAATTCTGAGATAAAAAGCCAAATAAATGAGATACAAAGTTGAAATTTTGGCTTTTGATCTCGTAATTTTGACTTTTTACATATATATCATTTTGACTTAATCTCAAAATTTTGACTTTGTATCTTTAAAATGTGATTATCTCAAAATTTTGACTTTTTTCATAAGTTCAAGTTTTTATCTCACAATTTTGACTTTATTATCTCAAATTTTTATTTCAAAATTGTTACTTTTTATGAGGAAAAAAATCTTAACAAAGCTGAGTTTTCATTATCTTTTTTTTCAACTGGCGGAAATTGTTTTTCATACTCAAGAGACAAATTTAATGAAAATTTTAAAAAAATCATACTGGGTCAAAACTTTGAAACATAACAGACTTACCCAGAAAAAAAGGAAGAAAATTGATGAAGGTGGATAACATGAAGACACATGAAAACCAACCTCTTGCTGTAAGGAACCACAAATCTCATGGCCCCTGACCTGAGACAGCGTTTATTGTTATTATACGTTGATTGAACTTTATTTTGGCAGAAATCCACCGGAAACCACTGGTGCATGATCTCCGTTGGGAAGAAGAGTGAGTTACAGCAGAAACAAAAGGGAGTAACCCTGTTTATTGGAGTTTGTCCTGATACTTGAGATGTCGTGCAGTGCTCAGCTCGTTTTACGCACGCTGACTGACCACAACAAGCTCACGGGCACGTTACGTAAGCGCGCAGCCACAACAGGCTTTTAAACAGAGACCGTGGAGCTCCAGCTGGAAACTTTTCCTTCGCTGCTGAAGCGTCTGACACCACCAGCGTGTCTTTCCACGACTATTTTTTAGCACATAGTGTTACCAAACAACCATGTCATCGTACAACAACAGCGCGTGCTTTAGTGAGGCCAGGAGGGTGGCGATTTTCGGGGGGACGCACGGGAACGAGATGTCAGGCGTGACACTTGTCAACCTGTGGGTGAAAAACAGCGCCGAGATCCAGAGGAAAACAGTGGAAACCAAACCGTTCATCACCAACCCGAGGGCGGTGGAGAAGTGTACGAGATACGTGGACACGGACCTGAACCGAGCCTTCAGCCCGGAGAACCTCAGGTAAACACGGGGGAGCGTGAGCGTGGGGCTGTCATGTCCTGTCACTTTGTCCCTTCTGCTGCTGCTGCTGCGTTGTTGTTGTTGTTACCGTGGGCTGTCACACCACTGGACGGAAACTCTGTCAGCCACAACACAATTAGTCCACGCTCATTATGAGAAATCACGTTAATTTCTAGTGTTATTAACTGTTATGAGCTCACTGCTGTACATGTCATGTGCAAACCAACACAGCTGATCTGACCTTGTTTGGGTGGTTTTGTGCACATTTTGTTCCCAGTACAGCTTTTCCTCATTGAAACCAATGGAATTAAAATCTGTTTCACATTTCACACGTTTTATTTCAGTTTACGATAGCAATTTCGCAAAAATAATTGTCATAACTTTATTCTATGCAGTAATACCTCTCTGTGTACATGTTTTACAAGGATCATGGGAAATCCCTGGCTAAATTACCGTAATGTCATTACGCATAAAAAAAATACTCCTGACAGTATTGTGTGGAAAACGGCGCAGAAAAAGAGGTCACTCTAGACCATGTGACTATCAATAAAGAAAATCACGCTATATTCCCCTCCAGTTGCTATTGTTACAGGTTGTGTGTTTACCATCAGCTGTCTCCCCCCCTCCCCTCCCCCTGCCCCCCTCTGGCTCTGTGCCAATAACAGCAGAGCAGCGTGTCTTCCACCCCCTCCTCTCTGACTTGAGCCAGCAGGAAAAAACGTGAGCAAAACGTGACTGAGCTGCAAATGAATTAAGACTCTGAATTTTTTTTTTTTAACCTCTCTCTCTCTCTTTTGAAATCGTGCCTATTCGTGTGCACTACAGCGGAAAGTAAAGTCTTACGCAAACGCTGGCTCATGGATTCATTGTGCATGAACACACACACAGAAGCCTATTTACTAATGTGGTTGGATAAGAGCCATTATACATGTTTCATCATATGAATCCCATAATAATACTCATGATGTAATTATAGCGTGTCTGCACCATACCCTCACATACATTTATCTGTGTGTAGCGCCTCGGCCCTTTGAAGATGCTTAAAGAAAAACTAGAATTACTGTTTCATTCAACATTTTTCAAGTTCTGTTTGAGTTTTCCATTAGGTACTTCACATCTTAGTTGGGTCCTATTAGAAAAAAAGACATATTAATTTGTTCTTGGACACATTTACTTAAAAAACTAACAATTTTGCTCGAAGCTCATATTAAACTGTTCATTTTAAGTCAGCCTCTCAGTCTTATCAGGAGTTTGTTTAATGATCCTTAAAAATCTTATTTCAGCCCCACAGCTTACAAGTCCTTTGGCCTCTGTCAGGCAACATATAAGAAGATTAAACAGAACTTAAATAGACTGACAGCTTTGCTCTGCTCCTCATTTACTGCCTCCCAGTTTAAGATGATGTGTTCACCAGCCTTGCTATATTGTGGGAAGAAGAGATTACCAGGTGTCTCTTTTCTTGATGTTTTGTGAAATTAAAAGATGTCAGGCTGGTAAAATAATATTGACAGTAGGGGTGTCATGCTGCTGTGGCTCGGAGAATGACCCAGACTGGTGGTCATTTTGAAATGCTTAGCTCTGCTCAGAGAGGGATGCATGTTCAGACAAGCAAAAGGGAAACTTGCATAAAGGGCAAACAAAACCGTCAAAGGTGCTGAAGAGAAGTGGTTTAAAGTTTTGGGAAAATATCTTCCCAAGAGTCAGCCAACGTGTCCTAGCTTACACATAAATCAACTTATTCAGCGGCCATTTAACTCTTGACATCATGTGGTGCAAACCTCAAATGTTAACATTTTTGGAACCTGTGGTCCAAATTAGCTGATCGTAAAGCTGACACAATGTTTCATCTCATCCTTTTACCAAATTATAAACAACTGAACCAACAGTGGATGATAAAATCCTACATTTACTATACTCTCAAATTTTAAACGATTTATTGTACAACCTGTTAGCTTACATCACTTTATCACTGTACAGCTTGTTTAGTAGAGTGGAACAATACGACAGAAAATATCAAATCAGTTCCTAGTTTGAGATACACAAAAGTAGTTAATGTTGCTGTTAGGCAGCTAATGATACACAGACAAAGTAAAACCTTATCACATTGTGTAACAATATATGCTGTTGTCACATAGGTGTCACTAATTTATAGACCTTCAATGATGTAATTAAAGCTGCATGATTCTTCTGTTTCTCACTTTCAACAGTTTTAACAGAGTTGAATCAAATCACACATAGATAGGTAGAGACAGCCCTTGTAAAATAACTTGTTTTTACATGATAAGTGAACTTTGAGCAGTTTTAACAGCATTAAGCTCAACTTAACTGATGCTCTTCCACGATCATAGCCTCCTCTGTCATCAGTATTGAATGTGAATGTGTGAATGTGACAGGTCGTGTGAGAGAATTGTGAGTGGTTGGAAAGGTTAGAAAAGTTATACGTACATACATCATCAGTTACATCATTAATCCTCGTGTTGGACCTTCAGTCTGTCTTTTATTTGCTTTGCTGCTTTAACCTGACAGTTACTTTTTTAACTTGTAGCTGTTAAATCTTCCTGTTGCGACAGATACAGAGGTGAAAGTTTCTTATAGGACAATCAGGTCATGTAGACAGCCCTTTGTCAACTATTAACATGCTTTATTGCTTATTGTCGGCATAACTGTCTGATAAGCTGTAATTGTGTCGATACCTGACTGCTAACTTGTGTCCGTGTGTTTGCTCTTCAGTGCCCCAGAAGGAGATGACCTGCCCTATGAGGTGCAGAGAGCGCAGGAGATCAACAGGATGTTTGGGCCTAAAGGCAGCCCAGAGGCTTACGATGTTATCTTTGACCTCCACAACACTACGTCCAACATGGGCAGCACTCTGATCCTGGAGAGCTCCAAAGACTACTTTAACCTGCAGATGATGAACTACATCAAGGTGATGGCCTAAGGGGGGGTCAGAACTCAAAACCATTAGTCAAACCAAGAAGGAGACCTCATAAAACTGTGACAGGGAACTGAGGGTATCACCTAAGTTTTTTTACTCGTAATACTTAAATGCAAAGGAAAATAAAACATATATGAGGAACATTTAGTCAATATGTCTCGTTATATCAGGGGTTGGGGGGTAAATGGTTCAGCTTTTATGTTTAAATTTCATTGTGATTGATGACACCAGTTTGCAACCTTGATGCATTGTAAGAAGAAAAGTGTTAACTTTTGAGATTATGGCACACAAAAGAAGTTTACAGAGAAAAAAAAAATCCCCATCAACCTGCACACAGTACTGGAAAGAAATCCTGAATCCCGTAAGCCTTCCAGGCTGCTTGAAGAAAATAAAGGTGCCAGTCAAGTTTCCCGAAATAAGAATGTTTAAACTTGAGTAACTAAACTAGTAAACTTTTCTTACACCACTCACAGACTCTTGCTCTAAGGGGCATTATTTTTGTCTCTTAATGCATTGAAATATGACATTTTTCTGGAGTTATCAGGTGAATGTGGCTTATATTGAGTATAATAAGACAAGTTTTCACTGACTTAGAGTTCAGTTTTTGCAGTGTAGCTTTGTCAACCCTCAAATATGACTCTTAGAAGTCCCTCTAACACTAATAGAAAGTCAAAGGTGGTTTTCTCTTATTGCTGCAACATCATTGTGTGTTAAAGTGTCAAAGTTTTACTAAGAGGTCAGAGAGGCTAAGTTAAACAATAAAACCATTGGTTTACCTTTACATGTTAAGTAAACTCAACTTAAGTAGCAGTGACTCAATAAACCAAGGTGATGAATGCTTGTCTTCATAGTTTACCACTAGAATTTAGCCTCGATAGAGTAAACATATTTTCTTGGAACAACTTCAGTTCTTGTTTTTCAATGCAAAATAAAGTCATGCAGAGGAAAACACCAAGGAGGAAAGATCAGCCAAACACTGCATGCTGCTCATGACAACAAACAATAGGGATCATGAGAAATGTGCCTTTTTACTTTCAGACATAGGGTAGCAAAAGACTGATCACTCTCCTACACACTTAGCACAGTGTCACCTAAGATCAGCTATTAAGTGACTCATCTCTCAGATGTTTGTTTTGGATAGCACTGGCTGCAGTATAAGTAATGATTTTAGAGCACTTTCCAACATTGTGTCCTTGTCTCATAGCAGAAAGTAATTGAAGTGTGTTTTGTTTTGTAGTACTTTGTAAGTCTGGGGAGTAGTGTTGTCTTTTATCTTGGCTATGACCAATAGAGCATCTGTCAGAATATGATAGTTGCTGGACAGAGGCAAACAGGGGACTGTAATTCTTTTAGGGCCTTGAAAAAGAAAGAACTAAAAAGGACACTCAGACAGCACTGACCCTGTGTGTGGTCAAATTTAGCTCCCTTGACTGGCATTGTCTGCTCAGTATGATTGAATCCCACCAAGTTTCATGAAATTTAAGACAGTAGTCTTTGTGCAGAAGCCCTGCCAGGAGAATTAAGCAAAGCACAGTTTTGTTTTTTAGTCAGATCTGCTGTTAGTGCTTCTTTATGAGTCCCTACTGGTTGTGCTCTGAATTTTGTTTAATTTCCTGGCCCAGGAAACTAGGACAATCATTTTGTTATAAATCTACCGACAACATCTGTGACTGTATAATTTATGACAGTTGCTCATAATCATGGATATTAAGAGAAGAAGAATCACTAAAAGCTTCAGCTGAGATTAATTTTGGTCCTGCGCTGTGTTGCTGCAGAATTCACTCGTAGATTTTCTTGAGACCTTCAGCTGTCACGCAGCATGTTCGTGTCTGCAGCTGAGACTTTGTTTTTGTGCTTTGTGTCACAGAAAGCCATCGCTCCAGCCAGCTGTCTTGTTCTGCTGAACGAACATCCTCTTTTGAAATATTCCACTTCACGCTCTGTTGCCAAGCACCCAGTGGGTGAGTCCCTCAAGACCTGCCAAGGCACTCTGGGGACAGTTTTTAAGATGTTCCTGAGTCATCCAAATCACGCAACCTGAACTTTCTTGTCCTGTGACTGATTGCAGGTCTGGAGGTGGGTCCACAGCCACAGGGGGTTTTGAGGAGTAACATCTTTGAAGCCATGAGAATAATACTGAAACACGCCCTGGACTTCATTGAACTCTTTAATGAAGGTAAGCACACAACTCATTGTAGCATAAACTTTCAAGCTTCACAAAATTCTGAAGTATCATTATGTATGAAGAAATTACACCCTAGCAAACACTCCAGGTTTTCAAGTCCTTTTATCAAAAGCAAAGTCCAATACACAGGAAATGAAAATTACATCAAGTGGAGGTATCCTAATTGTGAGAAAAAAAAGTTAAACCATGGTAACAAAAACACAAAGACAAAAAACAGGGAAAAAAACTCTGTCTCGAAGGTACACAGGGAACAGGCACAGAAGGGAAGGAACACTGGAACACCTGGAGAGAGGAGAGAACAAGACACCTGTGGGGCACGTTAGAGAAATCAAAGACATGCAGGAAGCTGAAAGCCTAAACGAAATGGAGTGATAGTTAAGATAAAACCAGAAGCATAAAACACATAACATAAAAAATAAATGAAGTAAAGAAATTACAAGGAGTTTTGACATGTCGAAGTCAAAAACTGTGTAAGTCACAAGATTTTGATTCTTCTGAAAACCTATATCCACTTTTGTGAAATAGCTTTTTAATGAATGAGCTGTGTTATGAGAAAAGTTAAGAAGTTGAGTTATGATCCTAATGCAAAATATTAGAGTTATTTGTTCCATAATCCAGTGACAATGAAGTTGTACAACAGCTTTCTGGCTGTTTACACCAGGGTGACTGAACGTCCTCGTTCGCCCAGACATGTCCTCACTGTCTACAGACAAGCTGGTTCTACAGACCATTAATATGAGTGCTGCACTGAGCCTACCTACCTGTCAAGTTGTGAAGCATGCACTCAGCTTGTGTCATGATACAAAAGACCCAGGGCATCCCTTTTCACTGATGGAAACAGAAAATATGCTCTGACTACTTGTGCTGCGCTCTCAGACGGAAAACAAGACTGATGGAAAGAATAATACTCTACATTTCAGTTTGCGGTTGTTTTTATTTTTTTATTTTTTTATTTTGAGCCATTGTTTGACTTTTACATTAGTCAAAGTAAAACAAGAATTGATGACCTCTCTTTTCCTTTGTTTACAATTTTTATTAAAAGACAATAAAAAGACCTCAAAGATGCACCTTTATTGTTCTTTTTGTTTACCTGAGATTTTGAGGCATTGTTGATTTTTTTTGTTTAAGAGAAATATACTTTCAAGAAAATGGCTACCTCTCCTTTTTGTATTTAAAAGTAGGGTCTGTAGGATTTCCCTAGAAAATAAAATGTCAACTGGATTCATCCTACTCAATCTTCATCTATAGGCCTCTATACATGTGTATCAGTGTCTGTGTCTCACATTCACTATTGTTGTGTGCTGAGCCAAAGAGGAGCCAGTCAAATCGTGGCAGTACAAGCAAGTGACAATAAGATGTTCCTCTGAAATCAAAAGACTTCTCTAAATGAAAATCTTGCACACACAACAAAAAAGTATTCTAAATCCTTCATCCCACCCAGGACACCAAAAGTTCCCCACTGGAGCTTTCAACTCATTGTTTCACATTTAAGTCTCCTTGACAACAGCAAGATTAAGTTGCTCTGTCAGCTTGCACTTATAGATATAGGAAGGTCGATATTTGCTTTGCTGGTTCATTTGTTTTATACATCTGAGAAAAATCAAGAAGATTTTAAGGCTGAAGCAGTCAAAAGAAAGAGCCTTAAAAGTATTAAATTGTCTTTGTAAAGTTTAGCTCTCAACGACTGGTTTTATGATTCATAATGTGTTATGTAACAGGAAAACAAGTTGTTTACAGTCTTCCTGTTTGTCAGCATCATCCTGTAAGGAAACATGTTGTGACAAAATGCCCATGGGGGTCCATCTGATTCATCTAGATGAACCATCTTCTTTAAATTCATCTGCCTCATTCTGCCTTTTTCTACCCCGAGGAACAAAATAATGAAGGTACAGTTTAGGTGCAGGACAGCCTGTTCCTCCTCTCTTTACGTAAACCAGCGCTCTGTGCCAACCATGAAGTGCAGTCTGATGGTTTCCCCTGACTGCTCTGAGGCTGAATGGGTTAGTTGTTGGGAGCCGGTCAGTTTGCCTGTTGTTAGCCTCTGGCTGCCAATGGTGTGGTAATCTTCTGTTGTGAGGCCACCGTGGTGTGGATGAATGCTCAGCATGGTGATGAATTGGTGTTCCTGCGCTTTGAAGCAGGAAGAAACAACTTGTTCAGCTGTAAGAGATTTAACAGTTGGAAGGGTTTAAAATGACTTACTCTGAAGGCGAACAAAAGATTGTGTGAGAAAACCTTTGTGATGGTTGTGTGGGGAACATTTGTTCTTGTGCTTCTGAGCTGCAGCTTGCATATGAATAAAGCTCCATGGTTTTACACTTTGGTGGTTAAACAGTTCATTTGAGCATCCGCGTTTTTCATTCAAAAACCCTGCACTTTGTGTTCGGTCCAAGGGAGTGAATAAAGCCTCTGTGACTCTCTGTGGTTCCGTCCAGTTAGACCAGAGGAAACCTTGTTATGTAACGTTACGTGGGATGAATTTGACGAGACCACAGACCCAAGAGTTCCCAAAATCTAACAGCTGATTGGTCACAATGAGTAGATTTGGCATCTCTAGACAAATAGAAATCAACAACTTGTTGCTCAGAGGAAATTCCTGTTTGTGCTGACTTTGGCGCCTCCTTAGGACAAAGTGGCACCTCCAACATTTTGACTGATTCCGAACATGAAAACCAGCACTAATTGTCACTGTAATTGACACAAAATCATCTCAACTGTCACATTAATCACGCTTGATGCATTATATAACTAAATCACATCCAGTCTCATACATACTTTGAACTTGTTCTGATATGCAAATATTAGCATGCAACATATAAGCATAGCGAACATGGTAAACATTGTACCTCATTTGAATTTAAAAGCAGAGTCACTGAGCGTGTTAACCTGCTCACAGAGCTGTTGACTAAGCCTCACTGAGCTTAAAGCTTATTAAGAATGACTGAAAGTACTGACTGTTAGTGCTGTGTATCCAAGTCTGACTGACTTCATACTCCTAATGTGTTGAATAATACTGAATCTGCTTTTCTCTGTGGGGCAGTCTGTGTTTTCACAAGAATTACACACAATTTGCAACATCTAACAATTCATAGGATTCACAATTTGTTCTTATTGCTCCTCTGCTCTTCGGTAAAAGCCCTCAGAGTGCCTAAACCATCATTTCTTTGCTATTTATTACAGTGAGAGCTCACTGACAAGGCTTTCTTTCACACTTGTTAAATTTTGTATAAGCTTACGGCAAATTATCACACAGCCTTCTGGCTAATAATAAAAGCTGTTTTAAACTCTAGACTCTGATTGGTCAGAACCCCATAACACCAAAAATGAATCCTGAATAGCGAGAGTGTCTCCAGGGACAACCAGATCACTTATGTCAAATCAAATCAATCATTGGAAAGAAGCGCAGCACATATATTAAGTGTGTAATCTCACCTCTTCTTCTTGATAATGGGACAAAAAGTGCCTGGAAGCATCAGTGAGCAACATGGAGGATATTGTTTTTGGGGGTTTTTTTGAGAGCACAAAACTAAAGATTTGTGGTTACTGTCTGATCAGTTATCAGCAGAGAAAAGCAGATGGGAGTAGGAAAACAGCCCAGAAACTAGCAAAGAATGTTGAAATTTGACAGGGAGCAGAAAAAAAGAGTCAATGAAACATATGTCTAGGCAAAGGCAAATGAAAATACTGCGCTTAATGTGAATTTAACCTGCACTGTTTCCATTAACAAGTTACAAAAGGGCGACCGGGATCTAGTGTTACTCTGCTGCTTAATGTAAATTATTCTTCATGTGTCCTGTTTGATTTTTATCGGTTATCTTGTCTTGTAATTTTAATTTTCATATCAATGATAAATTTCTTTCTGCATGAACTCTTTTCAATGAGTATTTGGTCATCACAAGTCCTAATAAATTATTAATAACAAACATGAACTGTTTGTATTCCTATTGTCTGGGACTGATCAGATATGACATCATACTCTGAAAGCATTTTTGATGTGTCACTTTGGTAAAAAAGTGTTTTTTAAAAAGACTCCTGAGTATAAGGTATCAAACAGCATCATTTTTTCTGTTTTCATGGCCCCAACTTGATTGTCCTTTTTGAATCTGTTGCAATAACATAGTAAGGAGTTTATTTGAAGCTCAATCACTTCAGTTAGGGAGTTAATCAACCACTTTGTGCTCAATGATGGATGAGTACTCCACTCTTTGTACATTCATCATTTTGAATGCCTGCAAATTTGAAAAGTACGTTTCCTCTTTTTTTCTTGCTAATTTTGTTTTCATGTTTTCTCCTTAACTTTCTCCACTACTCGAGATTGATTTTCTTTGCACAATGAAAACAATATATTTGCTCAAGATGCTCACCTCTTTGTGATATCTGTGTTTTTTTCAGGTGTGGAGTTTCCCCCTTGCACAGTGGAGGTTTTCAGGGTCTCAGAGCGAATGGATTACCCCAGAGATGCCAATGGAAACATCATTGCGATGGTGCACCCCAATCTGCAGGTAAAAAAACACAACATTTTTCATCCTTTTGCTTTCTAGCCAGCTCATATGTGTGTGTGAGTGTGTATTTCGAATTTATGTATTTGTATTTGAGGTGATTTGGTGTGATGTGAGAGAGTGCTCTTTGAGTTTGATCAACACTCAGGTTTCTCTCTCTCTCTCTCTCTCTGGTTCCTGCTTGTTGTTGTTGTTCCAGGACTGTGACTGGGAACCGCTGAACCCTGGTGACCCTATGTTCCAAACATTTGATGGAAAGACCATCCACTACCAGGGCCCAGGCACCGTCTATCCCACTTTTATTAATGAGGCAGCCTATTACGAAAAACAGCAGGCGTTCGTAACCACGAGGAGAGAAACTTTGGTAGCGAGTGCCGTCAGAAAAGCGTGAAGCTGATCTGTGAGGCCAATGGGAATCATGATTATACAGCTGTTTCAGCCTCATGGAGACTCTGTGTATAGATTTTGCACTTTGTTCTGTTAGAAAATGACAGACTTTTCCTCACCTAATGACTAGACACCATCTTTTACAATTTTGCTTAATTTTCTATGCCTTTTACTATTTGAGAAAATTGATTAACTATGCAAAGAATAATTGCAAAGAATCACTGTGAAAGTCTTTGATCTGAAGACTTGTATATTGCCGTGGTAAATGTTTGTGGTGTTATTTCAAGAGTAAATCCTTTAGGTTTATGGAATAAAAAGGATCAGCCAATTTATCCATGGCTAGTGAAAAATTAAACACTCCTTCTACTTCTCAGGACAGCCATTGAAGATCATAACCTGACACTTTTTGAACCCAAACTCTACTTTTCTGTCTTCTTCTTCTTTTCTTCATTTCTTTGTAACATCTCTGGGAGGGTGTTGGTGGCCTTTTTGATTCTACCTACCTGTAACTCCTGTGGTTTCATCTGTGGTGCTGTCCTATCGCTGCCTTACTTGAGATATTAGTGAAAATTGCACACTAAATTTGGAGTGAAATCTGTAGATAACGCGTGTTTGATAATAAGATATTATTTTGATAAGAGATGTTAAATGTTGTGTTCCTCTAAACACATGGGATGCAGTTTAAAACATGTTTTATAATGATGATATATGTGTCTATTTTGATATTCTTGTGCTGTATGTTTGATTTGAAGTGATGTTTAATACTTGTTGAATCACAGGAAGCAGATGCACTGTCTAATACTTTTATGTCTGTTGTCTCAAACTATATTCGCCGTGGTCTTACAGTCATTTGATTTTCATGCAGCAATATTTTTGGTTACACCATTTGTATACTTAGTACTGTATACCATCGTGTGCAAATAAACCAATAAATCTAGTACTGTGACACTCTGTGCTTGGTGATTGTTGCTGCAACATTCATTCTGAATCAGGGAGACCAAGGGTGTCCAGCTGCACTAACTAACGTTTCTATTAACTGTCAAAGTAACATATGAATTCTGTATTTGTTTACTATTTCCGTTGGTGATGACTTGAAAAAATCAGACTTGAAGTGTCATCAAACATACTTGTCATCTGTTTCCTGTAGCGTTGCTTGCGATGTTATTGGTCATTTCATGATTTAATGATTTCTGCTTTTTTGAATGTACAGGGCATTGGCTGTATACAAGTTGCCTGTGCACAGTCTAAATGTAGTTTTGTTAGATGTTGCAGGATATACTTTGGTTTTGTTTGTGCATTTGCACACAGAAAATGTCAAAGTACACACAATTTAGATCATGGTTAACTTCAATGACATGACTCATTTGTAAGATGAAGGCTGGGGGCCGTATGAAAATGGACCTAAGGCAAAGATAAGCCCCAAGGCCTGACTTTGGACAGGCCCTACTGATACCTTCCAAGCTTCTTTCATCATATAGGGTGCACCTGAGGCCACTAGAGGGCGTTTCATAACCTTAGATTGAAGTTTCTTCTGTGATGAACTCAAATGCAGAACGGTTCTGCAAACATTTGGCTCAAATGAACAAGTTTTCAACCACGAGTGTAGTATAATTACAACAGAAACACCAAGTCACACAATAATTAATTATTTTTAGTTATTTTCTCTGGCTTTTCTGCCCTCATTCAGATTAGACAGAATAGTTGATGGAGCTGAAAATAGGATTGAAAGTTGGATTTGAACCCACTGGCCTCCCAAAGGTTAACTTGATGGAGTGCACAACCTGAATGCTTGGACAGAAGAGACCACAGTCTTTTCATTTTCATACTTTCTAACACATGATATGACAGTACATGCAGTTTTCAATCAAATTGATCAGCAAGTAACAATAAAACTTGAAAAAAGTAAATCCAATTCTTAGTCATCTGACTCAAGATATAAAACAATTCAGTTGTTCTGCTTCACTTTGAAATCCTGCTCCAGTCATCCTGTCCTGTCTTTATTTTAATGGATTACGATCAACATTGCATTTCAGGAATTCCATAAAACTCTTCCAGGTATTGATATGAATACATTACAACCCTGTGGTTATCGATCCTGTAGCTCATACGATACCAAACTTGCACAGTCACTGTGAATGTTATGGTGCTGGTTCGAACAAGTGTCATAAATGAGCAACCAAAGCGTCTTTAATTTGCCCTGACTCACTGGTCAAAACCCTCGCATAAGAAGAGACAAACTGCATTTCTGCACCACTGGTGCACTGAAGCCTTTCCCTGCCACTTTGGGATTGAAGTGATGTAACCCAGACTGTGACATGTATTTTTCCGTTGTTTTGCAACAGCTTGAGATGCATATTAATAGTTCATTTTTTTTAGCCTTTGGCCATGCTTCAATCCATTCATCTCTGATTTCTTTGAGCAAATCAGGCCTTCATGTTAAGAGCCTCTGTGTGCTTGCACTCTTTATGTTTCTGAGATGTTTTATTATAAATTGGAATAAGCTGTTATTTACAACCTCAGTGTAAACTGCATACATTATGTTTTACATAACATCCTCAGTGTTTATGGGGGAGATGAACAGCTGTGCTGATGGTGACTCATCTTTTTAAACCTATGAAATGATTTAATGACTTATTTGAGACTAGTGGAAGTTGTTTGCCTCACACTGTAAGTTGTTTCTTATTTGTAGCATGAAATCCACTGAGCTGCAAAGTCGGACGTCTGAAACTTACAGGACAACAAGAAGTGGGTCAAAAGGTGCAGCAAACACTTCATCATTTACAGGATGATGTAACAGGAATAATGTAAAGAATTAGACTGGTTCTTTGTCGGCCTCTGTTCCACATTTGAGTGATGCTGAACAGGTTTGTTTGGATTGTGGTGAATTTGCTGTCGACTGAGTCACTGTCAAACCTCATGTTAGTATTTTGCTTTTCAGATATGAAATGATCAGTATGAGGACTATGACTTTCAAAGCTGCTCTCAGTTCTTCTGCATTCCTCGGGCTGTCTGCTTCACACTTGAAGATAAACCAGAGGAATCCACATATTTTCTGCTTTATCATGCTAACTTTGAGATGAGTAATTCATTTTTGTGACTACAAGCTGGCCTCTGTCTTTCTCCTCTATTCATTACAGTAACCCAATCAGGGCTCTCAGTGCTGATCAATGACTCCTCCTGGCTACTGAAAGCTTTTAGAGGAATAATCTTTCAGCTCTGGGCAGAACTCCAAACAGGCACTCCAAAATACCAAGCGTCCAACTCAACCTCCACCCTGTCCTGCTTTGACAACTTCCCCTCTGCGGCACCACATCCCTATCCTCTTTGACTGGAGCCGCTTGCCAAGTTTTTACACAGATGCATCCTGGTAAGTGTGAGGTGATTAGGTTTTATATTACCTCCTCCATGCAGTCATCAGTCATGAAAATCGTTATGATAAAAAGCTTTCAAGGTAAAGCATTCTTCCCTGTGCTAAATTGAAAATAGTTGAAGCCGTAAATGTTAAGTGTCTGTCTGCTGTACCACAAATCAAGTGGGTAGAAAGAAGCTCCACGAGTTTCTCCTCATCTCATGGAAGATTTTACTGCAGAGATGAAATAGCACCAATAAAAACAAGCATAAAGAAGCAGGGTACTGAGGATGTGTTTATCTGGCTTAAAAGAAGTGATGGTGTGTTCAAGGGTCTTCCAAAATGTAAGATCTATCAGGGAGTGCGTGTATCCAAGCCAGAGATTATGCTGGTGGTTGCTAAATTGAATGGAAACCTCTCTTCACCAGCTGTCACAACAGAAAGCATATGATGCATTTAGGTAACGCTGGTTTTCTCTGTTAGTTTCAGCCTAATAAGAAATGCTCTGTTGCTGAAATGCTTCACGTGAGAGGGGTTAATCAACATGGACATATGACGTATGTTTGGTTCATTTCTTCAGATTTTTTAGTCTCTTTCTGAAGTTTGAACTACGACATATTTTCAACCTAAAGAATCAGTGTCTTCCCTGCAGCTCCTGGTTTACTGATATATGTTAAAGCTACAGGGGCAATACTATTGTGTATTTGTGTTGACAGTATTTTAACAAAAGCCAGAAAACTTCGGCTACACATATGATTTACAAAATAAAAACAGACAGTTCTGCACTATCATATGCATTACAGAAATTTTTCACATTGCTTTCAGAAATTATGGACAGAACAGGGTTGTGACTTAAGGGATGGCAAAGGGTGGCATGGACCACTCCTTGAAATCTGATTGGCCACCCCTGGTGACAGGTCAGAGGTCAGAGGTCAAATCTATGTGGTGCTTTCACTTCAATACAGTTTTTTTTGTTTCTTTGTTTTCATAACCTTAAATTTGAATATCCATCTTATTGAGGAGCTCACTTATAATGAATATAACCCTTTTACATGTCACCTTTCTTGTAATGTATGAAAAAGGAAGGCTCATTGTTAAAGTTGATGCTAGAATGTTTGATACAGGAACAACCAAAAAAATTAAGTTTTGTTTAGCTGAAAAAACAAAAACCCGGAGAATATCTCCCAACTGATGATATTAATTTGCAACATATTTGTGTTCTTTCCAATCCTTTGACCTAAAATCAGTTCAGTTTTAGAAACCGAGAATCAGTGATCATATAGAGTTGCTAAGTATCCATATATGTAGCTTACATTTTTGTGAAGGCACCAGTAATACTGAACTATGTAGACAGGGTTCAAGCTGCATCCTCAAGATATTGATGTGTTTCCACTATTAATATCGTAATTTATTTATTTATTTCAAATCTCTGGGAAATCTTAGTAATTAGAGAAGAGTGGACACTATAGTGGACTAACAAAATATAAAACATGGTCTATGACCTCTCCATGCTTTTGTTATTGTCTTTGTCCATTTTTGTTTTCTCTTTTGGTCTTCTGTTCTGTTGTGACTGTCTGTGTTTCTCTTTGGACAATAAAGAATTATTCACATATTTAACTTTCACGAATGGTGGAATGTTGTTGTATTTAACTGTCTGATAAAAATAAAGACATGCTTATTTTAAAAGTGTATACGCACAAATCACATTTTATTTATGCCACCCCTATATGAGTCAGTATCCCAGCTGAGCCACCCCTGACAAGAATAAAACTGGCTGAGGCATAGAGATATGCTTTTAAATATCACCAAAGCTATATTAAAAATGATGGATGCAGATTGAGTCGCCGATAATCAAACCCTGTCTGCACTGATTTGTGTTGATTCTGACTTCATAGTGTAATGAACACAGCTGTTCGAGCAGCACTTGAAGGCAGCACGTCTGAATACAGGAAGTCTTGAAAGTTTTCAGCGTAGTGACAAACTTGTTCTCCGCAGCGCGCACACGCTTACGGCGCACACGCTCGGGGCGCACACGCAGGTCTGCTGTCTGTTTGAGAGAGGCTGAGGATGTTCACAAAGTGCTCAAGTAAACACTGACGGACAGACAGACAGTCAGGCTGTTGTTAAGGAGAAATCAGAGCAGACAGGAGGGTTTCTATCTGCGACATACACTCCGCTGCCTCCGTGAAGACTCACAACACTTCAGCGCTTCCGACAGATACTAGTGCGAGCCTGCGGTTGGCGGAAAGCCCGGGTCTAACACCGAAATGTGGGAACAGGATGAATTCGCAAAACACTGGAGGAATGAATTCCCTGACGGAGAAGTGCCTCAAATGGACCTGAACTCCGTGGAGGACATCGAGACAGAGCTGGAGACATGCAAAGGCAACCTGAAGAGGCTGCAGAAGGCGCTGGCGGAGGAGAAATTCAAGGTGATCTACCTGCAGACCACCATGTCTCGACAGAAGAAAAACCACCCGGATGAAAACTTTAACGCTGAGACATTCGGCTATGCAAAAACGGGGAATATAATCAGACAGCAGCGAGGAGAGGATGAAGGCGACGGTCACAGGATGTCCAAGGTGTCCGACTCTGGAGGCGTGAGGCTCCACACTGCAGGCAGCACAGCGGGAGTCACGAGCCCCTTCGGCCGGGAGAGGAGCAGGTTCAGTGGGAAGACAGGTAAGCCCGTCCCCATCCCTGTCCCGCCGCGGAAACCCAGCTTCCAGAGAGCGGACCCGGCCCAGAGTGGCGTCTGTCCGCCCAATGACAACGAGGTGAGCAGTGACCGGGAGTACGAGGACACGGAGCTCAACGAAAATTTTGTCAGGAATAACTTGTTGGCCCCGAAAATCACCGGCAGGGACAACCAGGTGACCTCTGGTAGTTACCGGGACAACCGGCGGCCTTTCCGGCACAGCAGGGAGTTTGACTCCGGCGATGACGGCAGGCTGTCCCCGTCCTTCCCGCACATCCTCCGCAGAGCCTCCCGGGGCTCCGGGTGCAGCACCCCGGACAGGAGGAGTGATGGGTACCTGAGCTCTGACCACGACGACTCATCCTCAGCAGGTAACACACACACACACACACACACACACACACACACACACACACACACACACACACCTTCAAATCAGCAAAGTGTTAATACACACACGCACACACAACTGACACTTCAGTTTCACAACAAGAAGCCATGGCACGTCACAACAGTTGCAACGAGAAGTTCATTTTCTTAAGTGATCAGATTTATTGACTCAGCTTAGGGACAGTTTTGACTTGTAATTTTTGCACATTAACTAAACAAAAAATATAACCCTGGAAATACTGAGTCAAATATTTACTAAAATGATATTGAAATACAGAATATAAAAGTAATCCACATTTAAAAAATATCCTATTTTTATTTAGTGATAAAGCCCATTCTCAAAAATAGTTACCTCTAGTCAGAATTAACATAGTTTTCACAAAAAAACTACACCTCTCTCAATAAAATGACTTCACAACTTTTTAAAGACACATGTTTCATTAACTTTCTGCCTTAGTTTCACACAGCTGACTTCCATGGTAAACAGCTCTAGTTGCTGATATTTACGCCTTCTTTCCAAGACACTTTTAAAAGAAGCTTCTAAGGGTTTTTTTTGGGCTATGTCATAGAACATCTCTTTATTGGTCTTTTTTGGTTGTTAGTTAAAAAGAAAGAAAACAAAATGTCTTGTATGGGGACTGACTTCCTCATTTTCCCAGTGGTGCCATTTAAAAAAAGTAATTTTGTTTGTGACTGACGTATGACTAAAGAACAGACTGTACCATCAATGACAGTGGAAAGTCAGACGGGGATTTATTAAGACGTTTAAAATGTAGCAGTAGCACTCACATTAGGGAACGACAGGCACTAATGTTTCCTGACAAATGGACATAAGAGGATTATAACATCTACATTACCCACTTAATTAAATCTGCATGTCTGAATAGGAAGAGTGGTTTCTCTCTCATTACTTTGACTTCATTTCTGTATGACACACACAACTGGTCAATACTTTAACAAAGCTTCATTCACTGTCCTGCAGTCACTCAGACCAATCAACTTCTTCACTTAATTTATTTCAGTTTGACTCTGTTGTAACTAACCAACACCAACATTCAGGGTAGATAATCAAAGATCCTGCAACATGATGTTTTTGAATTAGAAGTCTAACGGGACATATACCCATCTTTATGTAGTGGTTGTCATAACAAAAAAATATTGTTTAAGGCTTCAAGCTTGTCACATCTGACACCCAGTATCTTAAATTAGAATAATTCTAAAAATCAGTAAAAAAGGCTTTGTTATACAAACTCAAAAAAGTGTTAACTTATACATTCATTATTTGATTGAGGCTTTTAGCAATGAATGACTGACTGCGTCAATATAGTTTGGAGCCCACTAGCCTAAAGTACAGGCAAAGTGCTAACGAAGCCCATGTTGCTTGTATCGCATCCCTGAGCTGCTCTCTTTTTGATGGATGGATGTTTGTAATCTCTGTCTTGACAAATACCCCACTGATTTTCTATTGGGTTCAGTTCAGACAAATTGGCTGGCCTGTTGACTCAAGTAGTAGTTGAGCACAAATGGGCACAGGTACCCGGTCCTACTGGAAAAAAGAATCAGCATCTACATGAAGCATGTCAGTAGATAAAAGCATGAAGTGCTCTTTAGTGAAGAGCTACATTCACTTTGGATTTGATAAAATGAAGTGTGCAAATCTTGGACTCATCTAGACTCTGGGACCTTGATTTATGAAAAAACTGCAAAAGTTATTTTTATTTGTAAAAGAGACTTTGATCGCCAACAAACAACTGTCCAGTTCTTTGTCCTCTAATCCTGGGTGAGATATTGACAAGATGTTGCCTCAGATTCAGGAGTGACTAGCTTGATGTCTGGGATGTGATAGATGAAGATGTCTGTCTATTTTGGCTCTTAATGCCATGACATCAGCCTCAGTCTACTCTGTGATGCTCGACCAGTTCATGAACCAACTTTTCCTGACAATCCTCTCAAAGCTGTAGCCATCCCTTTTGCTCGTGCACCTTTTCCTACCGCACTTTTCCCTTCCAGTCACCTTTCCAACAACGTGCTTCTGTACAGCACTCTGCAAACAGACAGTCCTTTCAGCAATGACCTTCTCTGGCTTAAGCTCCTTGGAGAGGGAGTCGATCATCTTCTGGACAACTGTCAAAGCAGTAGTCTTTTTGATGACGATAGTTGTTTGAACCAAACTACACAAGTGGTGGTTATACTCAGTGACTCAGATAACTGACAGTAAATGGAGAAACATTGAACCTTTTTTTAAGTGCTGTTTTTAAGCTGCACCATTTTAGGTTTTAACCTCAGATGAGGCTCTTTGTGATCTGAAAATACACCTTTGGTACAATATGGCACACTGACAGAGACCTTGGTGACAACACCACTGTGCAGACCCACATATAACCAACACCTTACTTACATTGCATTTCAAAAAGAAATAACTGTATGTAGAATTGTCCACTTTCGCTAATTTATGACAGTCTCAAAGGAACCTGCAGTCTTGTTTAGTTTTGGGTTGAAGGAACTGAAACTGTCATAACCATATATCCAGTGTTTTTGAATAGTGAATGTTCTGGTTTCAAAAAGTTACAAATAGGGGCCAGTCTTATGGGAAATTATATATGGTATCATGTTTTGTTTTGTTTTTTTACGGGAGGGTCACAATTTCAATGAAATCACCATTCTGTTTCCGTTTATTTGAAAGACTATTTAAAAAGTTTCTGACCTGTGAAGCCAAATTGGTGGCCCATTCAAAACGAAAGTCCCAGTGAACGATTCAGACTAAATGCCTCTCCAAACTCATGTCAGTCCTTGTCAATTTACTTGTCTTTTGCCAAGTATATTTAACAGTGACTAAGGGTGCTGCTCTGGATAGGAGTCAAAGTACACTGAGTCTTTTACTGTTTAGCTGAATTCAATGCAAATGGCGTAAAAGTATCAACAACTACAGCACTCAAGTAAAGTGCTCTCTTTTCATATAAGCAAGCAGTTAATTCACTTCACATTTTTCTGAGGCAGAGCTTAGAAAGACCTGAGAGTTCAAATGAAAAAAGTTGAAGAAATCTTCAGTCTATCAAGCTAAAACTCCAACTTTAATTTTAACTACACAGTACACAATCAACATGGGCTACTTCTGGTGTAGTTGTTCAAGCACTTCTTTGTTCTGCATGATTAACGTCTGGCAGAAGTAAGCAAAATTGTATTTCAAATGGTCAACAAGTAACCGTCTTGAGACTCTGTCTATACATTTGCCATCTTTGTAGTACACAGTGTGTCATCTGACACACTTTCTTTGTGAAGGCTGCTTATCAAAAAATCTTGAGAACACATAGGAAAGCTGCAATGTGTAATGTGGTCTTTCGTTGTCTATACAGCTTAATAATTCAGTGGCTTCACTTGATGTAGTAGACGTGTTGTTAGTTTAGCTTGTGGTCTCCATCAGAGTGCTCGGTCTGCAGTAAAACCTACGTCATTTTTCCTCTGATTGTGAGTGCTGGAGGAATGATTCAGTGATCGCTTTAGGTTTTTAGATCATCAAAACATAAACTAACTCACCTTGTAACAGAGTTTCATCAACCAGGATCAAGTTAAAGATTATCACCAAGTAAGCTAGCTCCATGTTCAGCATACATAATATGGGAGTGGTAAACATTCCTCTTTTGTAACTTAACGAGAAAGAGACTACATACAGCTCAGTATGATGAAGCTTTTTTTATGGTGAGTTTATCAAGATTACTCACTGATCTGCAACAAGATCAAAGGGTCATCACTTGTATGGATCTAAAATCATATATTTAACCATGCACCCAAAAACTCTCAGAGACATAAGATTTAGGATTCATGCACACGCTGTGGCGTTGCTTTACTTCCTCAAGAAAGTGTGGCAACATTGACTGTGATTGTCTGCAAGTCATGAGTCAAGAGTTAGTGACTAACTTTAACATAAGAATAGATTGAGGAAGACTTTTTGAGCAGACATAAGGCATTCTGTGACACACACTCTTTCCTTTGTCTCCTATAGCAGCAAATGTCTGAGGATTATGGACGGCTTGGCAATAATTGTTGGCACATGTTTTCAGTTTCTTCCTCTGTTGGTGCCACTTAAGTGATTTTCTGGATACAGTCTGCTCTGAATTGTGTTTTGAATATTGGGAAAAGACTAGATTATGTAATTTAAGTGAGAATCAAAGAATAGAGAAGTATTGGCAGGCGGTTTTATTCTGTCTCATGCTCAACATTGAGTTACCAAGAAGCAGAAAACACTTGCATTGATTTTTCAAATTAAAACACTGTCTCCTCCACTGTGGTAGATTTCCCATCAACTTGTGGGTCAGTAAACATCAGGCACTTACTGTAAGTCTTTTAATCCACTCCATCTTTGTTATCAAGCAGGATATTGATGTTTTGCTCTCACAGCTTAGATAATCAGTTGAGATACTTGACTGGGATTACAAACAATAGAGGGTGTGTGGCACTGTGGGAAAACCTTGGAGCATTTTGGGGCCTCCGCCTGACTGTTTGGCAGTGAGGTCAGGTTTGGTTGTTCAGCATTGCAAAGCACAGTTAAACTCCCACACACATAAACACACACGTACATACCAGCAGTGTGCTCATGCCAGGGGTCTTGCTCACTCTAATGCTTTTGTGTAACGTGCGTTTGCTGGGAAAAGGTCACCAACCAGGTCATGTGACTCTGAATCTACAGGTCAGGCTTCTCTGTGTGTAGCTTGATTCACTCTGATTCACCAGTTTGCTGTAATCTGTTGTTATTTCACTCTTTCCTTTTTTTGTCTCTCAACATTTGTAGAATGACGGATCTCAGGTAGCTCACACCGGTTTGTATTAGTCCAGGCATGTCATAATTTCACAACTATTGTAGAATGACAGGCAGACTCCAGTTTTTAGCTGTTCCGACTATTTAAAGCATTTTAATGCAGAAATGTCTGCCTTTATTGAGTCCAAACAAGAGCAGGATTAAGGTAGAATCAGTGTAATACCTTGTTTATTTTTAGCTTGCTGCATCTTTGATCTGCTTCTGTTTTTTCTGCACTGCTGTCTCTGAATGTGATGACTCACTGTTTTAATAGGTGATAAAGACTCAGCTGGCATTCTGGATGTGATAGTTGACTCCAAGTTCATCAGGTTAAATCATGTAGAGCTTCACCAACAGGAAGGCTTTACTTGGAGGTCGTTTCCTGTTCTTCTTACCCCTGACACACTCTTCTGAAGCTCATAAGCAGAGGAAATAATAACACTCCTTATGCGCAAAGGTCACTTCAAGTCAGATATGCGGTTTATGTTACTGATACACAGTGACCAAATGTAGTTATTTCAAAATATTTTTGAAAACATGGTCAGATAAGTCATCATGTAAACTGTTGACTAAGTCATACATGAAGTGCGTGTTTTCTGAACTGTGAGCGTATCATGTCAGATGAAAAGTATTAGTGGTGACATCCTGTCAAAACATACAATCAGCAGCATGTGTTTTATGAGCACTGCCATGTGCATTCAAGCTGTACTGGATTGAGATCCAAAATAAAAAGCATATTTTTTTCTCTGTTTTTTATTCGTTGTTAAGAAAGTTTGATAGACATGCAGCTAAGGGTCAAGGCTAAGAGATTAGTTTGATATTGTTCAATGTCTCGAAGACTGTCATCATTTAATGATGTTCTCAAGCAGTAACCTCCGGTCCAAAACATGAGGCGATGGAGAAGAAGAAGTAATACATATCCACAGCCTGGTCCAAAAACTTCTCCTATCTAAAAAGCTGATCTCTTTAACAGCACATTCTGTACAGGAGGGTAATATCAGTATTATTTATCATCAAAATAGTTGGTGAATACTGAGATAAAAGACAATAGATGTCTAATGGCTAGGAAAGCTTCTCTTTCACCATCAACTTTCATTCTCACACTCAGAGCCTTTGTGATCCTGTGTGTTTATCCCTGGTTTCTGTACAGCTAATTGTAGTTATGATCAATGGTTGTGTTAATGATAATTTAGTTGTTTTTGGGTTTTTTTTTGGAGAAATTTGTGCTGTTAGGTGTTTGGTTAAAGGAATTATTTCACAACATTAAGACATGACAGAGTGTGCTCTGTGATGAACAAAGCCGTATCCTAAGAAAGGCTTGGCAGCACGTGCTATGTCATCAGCTAACTGCTTCAGTTTTCATGTCTTTGTGCTGTAAATGGAGGAACATGCTCATTAGATGTAATAAAGCCAGAAGAGGGTCCTTGTTCAAAACTTGTTCTAAGAAGAATAGAGAGCAATAATGTGTCATCACAGAGGAATTATAGGAGAAAAAACCTGTTCTTGTCACACTGTTAGAAAGTGGTTGACACACATATTTCTCCTTCCCCTGGGTTGGCTCGTCTTCACTCAGATAAGCTGGGCTTGTCTAGACTCGCCTCAAACAGCCAAACTATGAGCCTGTCATATTGTTTCCATTTGAACGCTCTCACTCACTCGGTGTTTAATTTGTCTGCCCCTTTATAGGGTATACGTGAAGTCCAGTTCTCAGGCTTTGAGTCCTCTGTAACTATCTTGTGTTCATACTTCTGACGTGTTTCAACTATATGTTTGGCAGCCTGACAGCTCCAGTTTCTGCAGCCTCCAACAGGCTTCAAACCACAACACTTCTCTGAGACTGAAGGGTGAATCTGTGAAAACTCTGGCTCCTCTCAGTTATTTCCAAGGCAACACAGCTGCAGAGCAGAGACAGACATATGGCTGCTGCTGCTGCTGCTGCTGCAGTGGTATGTCAGCTTTTTCTTTACCTCTCTGCTGGGGCTGGAGCGAAAAGAGAAACAGTTCTCACAAATCCAACGCTGGGAATCATTTAATAAAAGTAATATTATTCAGTTTTAGTTTTATATTCCAATTATAGTCACTGTGAACCAAACAGCCTTGTTTCAGGAACTTTCGATTTCACAACAGTATGCCATGTCAACTCTTCCTGAAATACTATATTGAGCCATCATGATTAATTTCCAACAAACTGTGCTGTTCAAAGGCTTTCGGGGGAAAAAAAAAGATTGTCAGGAAAAGTATTATTCAGAGCCAAAGCTATAAGACATGTTCTATTAGAGGATTGATCAGCTGCTATTTAGATCATCATTTTACTATTTCAGTCACATTTGAATCAAAATTTAAAATTGAACTCTTTAACTATTAATGTCAAAATGCAAGATCAAGCCTAGATCTGTAGATTGTTTCCCTATTTAGCCTTTTTTCTGTAGATTTAAAAATACGAGATGAAGCAGCAGAGGCCATAGCATTTGCAATAAATGAGTGTAGTCCCTGTGATGTCACCCATTGGTTTTGGACTGAGCCCATCTATGACGGGCACCATGTTTGAAGTACTGACTCACCTTGACTGAAACAACTAGGCACAGAGGTGGAGCTGAGGCGGGCTGAAAGACAGCAATCTGTCCATCAATTAAGGCACATTCCTTATATTATCCTAAAGAATCTGACAGTTCTAGGTCTGTAGCACGTTCATTCAATCACACACACAGAAAAATACATGTTTCTTAACCTGATTTTTGACCCATACACTTAACATGTTAAATTTTGCAGTAGCCAACCTCAAGTGGAGACTCGAGGAACTGAAGAATAGTGAAATCCCCCATCGGCTTCAGTCTAAAGCTAAGGAATTGCTGCTTGACAAAGATGCAGTCAATCTCTTTGTGTTGGAATAGTGTGGATGGACTGCAGCTTAACACAGAAATAACAACCTCTCTATGTTTCTTCACTCATCTAAACAACTTGAAGGCTTGTTTTCTTTCTTTCTGAATGACGGTGGTTTCTAACATAGATTGGGTTAAATGAAGGACCGCACAACAGAACTGTTAAAGTGAAGTAAAAAAAAACTTGATGCCCCCTCTAGTGACTTACTGCAGTGATACTCTTTAGCGAACCTTCTCCACCTTAATCAACAGACCAGGGGGTAGGCTAGCACACTAAACTTCAAATACATTGTACTTCCTGTTATAACAGTTTATTCTTAATATATAGATGTCTGTGCATGTGTTTCAGTGAGGTTTAGTACTGAATCTGTAGTTGATGCTTTAAAGAGGGATGGTGTCAGCTTTGTCATTGAGCTTTTTCTAACCACAGTCCTCCTTTAGCACAAGAATCTGTTCAGCCTTTTGGCTGTAATAACTGAGGGAAACTTTGATGTTTTGAAGTTTCAACATTACTTCCTGTCAGGCCTTGGCTCCTCACTCGTGTAATGCGTTAGCACCTGTGGGGGGATATTTTGACCTCACTCCTTTACATTGAGAGGAGATGGAGGCATGCTGTTATTATAGAGAATGAGCGTTTTTAGAAGCCAAAACCAATGAGTTTTGGAGCCTAAATGTTAAAAAGTTGCATGATAACTAAAGCTAATTAAGTAGCATTGATTCATGGATGTGAAGTATGCCTACACAATGAAGAGCTGGTACCCTTTGATAGTGTTGGTTCTTCTTAAACTTAATGAAATACTGTTTTTGGCCATACACAGATGCAATCCCTCTAAAATATCACCTTCCATGGTTTGATCAATTTTCCCATTAAATCTAAAATCTTCTTAAAGTGATGGCTGTCTAAGAATCCACAAAACTATGAAAGTATTTCTGGAGCAACTGGTCTCAGTGTTACCTTGGAGATGGATGTTGTCAGGGTTGTGCAGGCAGGCAGACAGGATGTATCTGTGAACGAGGGGGAGGTGTTGATTTTGCATCATCATTGCTTGTTTGTGAGTTTGATGCAGAAGTTGGAGATTTGCATGCATGCAGCAGAAGCATGGACCTAAGACCTATATCGGAATGTAGATTGACACTTTCATCTCCCAACACATCTTGCACAGTGTGTCAGCAGGTGCATGCACGGAAACAAACAGAAAGGTTAGGTCAGTTTCCCAGGGTTTGTCATTGGTTCTCTAAATCTCATGAGACTGTGTCATCTATCATAGCAGGACCTGGTTATCTTAAAAGATGTTACAAGAGGCTTGTTTCAACCACACTTGGATTTTCCAGAGTGCAGTCACAGGTTCCGAGACACTGTCACCTCCCTGGTTTTATGATGCAATGCTGTTCTCTCATAGCCTACTGTCGTCAGCGGCCTCATTCATTAACTGTGAGAACTTTGATGAGTAATCAGGAGGGGGAGGTGCAAGACCAAATGCAGAATTGGGAGTAGAATATTGATTCATTAGTGGATGTGAAAATAATGTAACACCTCAGAAGGTGACATAAATAAAGCATGTGGTTTTTATTGTTTTGCGTCTGGTGGTTTAACTGTTGCGGTTGCACAAATTGAGAGAAAACGGTTTTGTTTCTCTAAAAGCGGTCTATCTACTTCTGTGCTGTATTACACTGTTATTGACTGCAGTTTGTCAGGAAGACTCACATAATAATACAGCTTCCCTACTTCTCTTTTTCTGTTGCAACCAAATGTTAAGAGTGACTTATAACTACTAACCCCAGTCTCCTCAAAGAACTCACAGAGTTTGTGTGGGACCTCATTGCAACAAAGTAGAGTAAGTTCTTGAATGTAGTTTACAGTTATTTGTCCCCAAACTTTAAAGTGTATTGTTTACCAAAACTTAAAACTGACATTATGGAGCCTCAACACGAAGTAATAGCACAGGCACCTAAACCTTCAAGAAGTGATTGTACCTTTTCCTGCAAAGAAGTGTGGCCTTTTTTGGTTCTGTCCCCCTGGTAACCTCCTTGGTAGCTTTTTGTGATTTTTTTTAATAAAAAATAACATTTTTGCACACTGGTATTTAAAAAAAAAACATATATATGTAACCTTATTAACCTTATTGATTGGCTAGCTTTCTCAAGGTTCTTGTGGCAGAGCGCGATGTTTTAGGCCCGACCTTCTGTTTAGTATGAACATCCAACATTGTTGCTTGGTATCCATGTTTAAAATATGGGAAAACATACTAACCCCTCTTTAAAATAACATGGTTGTTTTGGAATCTAAGTCCAACAAAATAATGCAGATGCCTAAGCCTTGCACAATAGTTAGGTACTTTTGGGGGTCAGTCACCAGGTCTGGCTGTGCTTGTGATATGTGACTTTTTCTGTGGATTATTTTTGTCCCCACTCTCAGCAGTGTTTTTGTGCACAGTGATGCTTTGTCTCTGACCAGAAGCTCAGAGGAAGAGAGAATCAACACGGTGTGATCTATATTTGTATCAGCCAATATCAAAGCTTTTTGTTTTATCATTTCATCCATAAATGTCTGCATGGTGTATTGGCTCTTTTATTTTTATGGGGACTGTGCTGGTGTCCCATTACATCCACCTACAGCCACTTGTGTTTTCTTCAGTCACTTCTCTTCTTTGCATCTCTCTTTGAAATCCTCACTGAGTTGCACTGAGGCATGAGGAAGTGACGTTTGTGAAAGACGTGAGGAGACTCAGGGAGACTCAGTACAGGAATGACAAGCACCCACCACTTCCTGGAAGAAAGCCCTCGGGACCAACCTTTGAGAAAATGAGAAGCAGCTCAGTCGTACCGACCAGTCACAGCACAGACACGCTAGCACACTGCCCTTTGGCCTTATCTATCCCAGTATCAACAAAGGTAGACCACCTCCCTGTGGTTTATGATTCAGGACATAGCTATTCTGAAAAGGTCACTAAGGAGCAGAGAGGTGACAGCCATACACAGAGCAGTGTCTCCTCTCCTCTCCACCCACCCACCCTCTCCTCTTTTTATCAGCACAAACTGGACAAACAAACTAAACCACATATCAAAACTAGTGTTTCCTTTAGATAAAGGCAAAGTGCTGGGATTTTACAGAGGGTGGGGTCAAAGTTACAGTAAATGCAAACCCACTGTTGATGGGAAATTCTTTCAGTTTAACCCAAGTGGAGATTAAAGGCTGCAAACTGGAGGTGCGGCTGAGAATGGTGGTTTTCCTGTCAGTTAGCTGATTGAAATGGCCCTGCTGAATGAAAAACCACTGATGTGTCCCATACGAAAGCAACATCTATGAATTTATATCTGAGGAGTTAAAAGCACTGAATACATTGGTCTCTGATAATGAGACTCACGCCATAACTCCTTTTTATTTTTGACATTGAAGTGAACTTCCTTTATCTGTGAAATCTGAGAAAACACCAGCTTACTTCTGATTGGCTGATTTTTAATGGCTGCCATGGAGACCCCAGAGTGGTTTGTGTGGTGAGGAGCCCTGGAGTGTGTGTGTGTGTGTGTCTGTGCTGCATACTTGTTTTACACACTTCCAGTGGGTGTACATGGCTGCATCAGTGCATTGCTACTTGAACTGTTTGCAGTTGCTACTTTGACTCAAGGAAGGTCAGTATGTGACTGATTAACTTCTGGTAACTTCAAGTCTCATAGGTTACATGGTATTGAACCCTGAAGTATCATAAGCACATGCATGAGCAAAGAAAATTAAATTATTGACTAAATAGCTATATTATTTTGAAGACAAAAAAGACACATACTGCCTGCTTTTTGTAAGCAGCATATTTTTGAAGCGCCAGTGTTGTTTCATTTTAGCCTTTCCCATTGTAAACTTTATTTTTTGCATCAAATAATTCTGCTTAAATTCACTACCCCACTTTTCACGAAGGCTTAGATGTCAACTGTCACTGCCTGTGTCCCATTTTCAGCCTATCAACAACCCTCTTCCTCTTCTAAACTGGTTAGCTCAACTCATGATGCAACTAAACTTAGCAAGCCAACTATTAGCTGGTAGCAAAATTCCTATGCTAATTCAGACTCCATATGAAGAGGCTGCAGGGGATGATAAACAAAGGAAACAGTCATATCTGAGTTTTGCCTTTAATTTATTATGGCTACACACAATAAAAACTTAGTGAACTAAAAAGCAAAGTCAGCTTGCCAACTTGCAAGCTCTACTTGATCCATTCAAACAGCTGTTTGTGTCTCTGTGGCAAAGATTTATATAAAGAATGTGGACAATAACTTTGATCAATAAAAAAAGCTTGAGTCTTGAGAGAGAAAAAAAACAACTGATAGGAGCAGCAGTCGCTTTAAGTATCCAGTGTTTATAGAAGCAGTAAGATTAAAAATGTAGAAGAAGAGTACGTTCACTTATACTTGTTGTACTTGAATTGAGTCGACTTTTTATGTTGGATTGTGATGTGACAACAGTTGTTCAGCTGTTTTTGTTCAGCGACACGAGTTTGAAGTTTTACTCAGAGAATACAGCTCATCTTACTCTGCTTCTGAATGTTGGACTTTTTTTCGTGGTGACTCTTCAAATGTCAGCCTCATTCAGACCTTAAGGGAAAAGGTTTTCACCGATGTCTACAGTGGACCATCACCTCTATTAAAGAGACTTGGCGAGGCCTTCAAGCTTTAATAGCTTTCCCAGCAGGAAATGTTCTCAAGAACTGACTTTCTTTTCACCCTGAACACAAAGTTGCTCTTCATCAGTGCTGCAGGACATCATTTCTAGCCAGTCTTTGTCACTCCTTTCCTTCTGCACGGTTCTCAGTCAAGCTATTTTTGTTTTAATGCACTCCAGGGAGATGATGAAACACCATCTCTCACCAGAGTATTGTGGTTATTAAAACACCAGTGCTCAGAACATTAAGACATTTTCAGTTCTGTCTTATCTTTCTGAAGACCTTTGCTACAATCATCACTTTTACTTCCTTCTACTTGCAAGAGGAAATAGAAATAGGGTGTGATTAAGACACAAGTTGTAAGATATACACAAGATGCATTATTGAAACTACTTTTGATTGTTACATGATAGTGTAAGTAGTGTACTCTGCACCAAGACTATAGAGTTGGCAAAAGTTGTTGACTTGTTATCTAAAAGGAAAGAGGAGTTAGAGTTTCAGGTCACATGAGCTTCTCGTGTCACATTTCTCATTTGGAAATCCTAGCTACGCTGAGGCTGCAGGTGGAGGGTTAAAGGTGTAGACACTGCCTCGTGCTTAGAAGGAGATCTCTCACATAGAAAACTGTCTTCTCTGCATCCCATTTCTATTGTAATTTCAGTAGAACACAGCACATGGTTTTTCCAGTCTTTTTGCCAAATTAGTGGTGTGTGCTTCAAGT